>CAUEHT010000102.1:0-19525 GCA_958510875.1 Endomychus coccineus
CTTCTTACCAAAAACACTCTGGAGAAACTAACAAGTTAAATTAATTGAAATTAAGTGTCACGTGATTTCTCAAGAGACTAATTCAAGCTAGAAAATATAACTGAAGGTTTTAGGCATTATCCCTAGTATTTATAATGCGTCCTTTTCCTCAAGAACCAATCTACAATTCGGAAACGGATCCCTGAATTGTTTAACCAATAAGCAATAAGATTTCTCTCTTGAGGTCTTTGGTACAGAATGTGGGGATTTCTAAATCTATCTGTCCTTAATAAATATCCCTAACTGATTTGAATGTACATAAAACATCTCCAGATGGAAAACATCAATATCTATCTTGTAGCAAACCATTAGTTTCTCGTCGTATATCGGGTATTGGTTCGACAGGTCTATTATATCCTTTATTACTAACTTGTGTGGACTTTTACAACCTTCTTGACCTAGCTATGGTATCATACCACCCTCGTTGAAATGAGTGTGAATTGTCTTATATTTATTTTAGAAATTCCTTAACTTCCTCAAGCTACATTCAATATTGAACATCTGCAACCCCTGGATGTTCTTTACTGTTAGATATTTTAATTTTACATGAAATTTCGATTTACTAAGAATGACTTTGTTTTTTTAAATATTGATAATAACCTGTACTAAACCCTTGTTACATTGGCACGAGAAAAAATCACGTTCGTTTCTAACCTCTATGGAAAAAATACTACTACAGCAACAAAAACGTGTTTTCGTACTAGAATAGTAGACACTTCCAGCTATCCAACGCTGCATTCGTCCCCCCCCCCCTCCTACTCCTCTAAGACGTTTTCTGTGCGCGTAGTCTCGTTATTTAATAGCCAGACCTCGTATATTGACTGGTTTATAGTTAGATAAATGTAGGAAATTCTACCAATGCTATTTTAGATTCTTGTTTTTTTTTATAATTTGACTACACGAGAGGAAAATGTATAATGTTTGAAGAAGATCGTGTAAGTCAGTTGGGAGAGGAGATTAGCATTCGAATTTTTCTTGAAGGTTTGGAGGTTATAGGCATAGGGAAAGACCTCTCTAGACATTATTGTGACCGCCTCGATCTACTTTTTCACCAAATTTCATCCAATTTGGTTAAAATTTGGTCAAAATAGTCCAATTTGAATTTTTGCTCCAAAAAACGTATTTATATATGGGTGGGGGGGATGTTAACGGAATATCACGAATTTTGGACTCAAGGTTCCTCAAATACCAACAATAAAAGGGTACCAATTTCAAACCTTAGCCGGAAGCTTAATGGGTCCAAAAAAAATGAAACTCCAAAACTGAACTAAAAAAAAGAGCAAAAAAACTTTTTTTTGTAGGTTAGACATGGTTCCACCCAATATTATTAATAGAAATTTTAGGATCTTATTATTTTCATCATAAGACACCATTTTTTCCAGGTCACTAACCTCTATCCAATTCTTACGAATCTCGTCCCATTTTTCTGTAGATTGACTCCACTATTTATACATACCTGAGGATGAGATGTAACAATTGACCTCGAAACCTGGTAATACGAATTTATGAAAAAATGGATTGTGAGAATTAAATATTACAATATTAATATCACCTATTATACTTTATGGAAACGTTGGAAATCCCAAATTGAATATTCCATCCTCGTATTAGAGATGAGATATCATCAACATAACTCTCTCATGACCTAAGAATAATTTATCATTCGGCTTAGAATAAGTAACCATTTATTACAGAATAGGTTAATACTCCATTATATTATCCAGATAACCTTTGACGACGCAAGAAAACATCATACCACTTTTAATCCTTTTCGTCATATTATTCAAAAATTAACTATCATCAACAGTAATTATTTCTGATTATTCAATTCAAGATGAGCGCTCGTATCGTGATTTGCAATAATAAGCGCCTTGATAAATTAAACCAAGGTTATGATTATCGATTCTGCGTTATCCAACAATAAATCTATATTTATGGACTGATTAGTTGATGAATGCAATCATCTTCACCTAATAATAAACACGTTCTATTTATGTATTGATCTTGTAATGGGTAGGTATATCTTCAACGTAACAATTTTTCGGAAAAAATTCACAGATTTCGCAACTGTTGCAACCATCAGAGAGCATTTTTGTTTATTGAATGTTTTGTACCATTAAAGGAAGGGTTGTGCATGCAATCATTGAGTTGTTCTCCACCCGATCCCAAATGACTTCAGTTCAGTGGGAAGGACATTCTGCTTCCTTCACTGTCTATATGAACGACATTTTTCAGAATTCGTAAGATTTTCGGTGTTTCATCATATCCTGTGAATATCGTTAACTGTAGTCTAATTATTTTAGGGATTCCGCTTTTTATATTAGACACATTCCAACAGTGGAAGTAATAGCGCAGTCTTTGTGTATCCGCAACACGAATGATTCGCACATTCTATGGTGAGCTAGTAGAAGCGTTGCACGATCACGTGGTTTCTGAACTCACATAGTACCCGACGCGAACTGTTCCCTGTCTCAATTGAGTGACAGTTGTCTTGGTAAGCTCCACTTCTCGTCACGTGGTCGCTCGAAGGTGTCAGGATCTTGGTGAAATGATATGACCCTATAATTCTTTCCGCATTGTTCCAAGACCCTGACAACCTAATACTTTTATGGCCGGACATACGAAGATGGTTGGAGAAGTAACTTGGCTTAAACACTCGTATTACATCAAAACATTGGTTGTATTATGTGCATAGATCCCTCTTATTCTATGGTTACCAGTCATTCTCAATAATGATTGTTCGACAATGTTTCAATATAAAAGTTTGAGGTAACAGTGCAAAATGGGAAAAATAATACTTCAAATTGTTATTGACAACTATCGTGTAAGTCAATGGTGAAATGTTGGGAGAAGAGATAGGCATTGGAATTTTTCTTGAAATTTTGAAGGTTATATGCATAAGGAAAGACCCCAATAGGCAAAGAGTTACACAACTTCACCGTTTGATAGAAAAATTAAGTCTAGTAGTAAGAATCTCGGTAGGTCTCGAGCTTGACAATGTAGGGGTAACCAGTTTGAGCTCGTCCAGTTCACCTAGTTGTCAAGGGAAGTCCTTTCCAATAGTAATTTCTCGACGTGGAGAGTTGGTAACTTAACTAGTTTTATATCTTCTAAGGTTATGGGATTCCCTATTATGGTGCCTTTTTCATTTTTATAACTGTAAGTCGGTGTTGCAATGGAACATCCTGGTGGGATGGTGAATAAATAGGTTCCTTTCAGTATAGCCACGTTGTCTTCTTGGCAATCAGCTTGAATTTTTTGGGATTCTGGGAAAATTCCGATGTAATGTGCCTCGTTTATTTCTTCTATAATTTGTTGTTTTACGTGGACTGGAACTTGGTGACAGTTGGTTAAAGTTGTTTCGGTTGACAATAGCGATGTTATACAGTCTAGGTTTTCCCGAAGAGGTAGCAAGTGGTTTCTCTTGCACAAGTAGTTTGGCATAAGGTCGATGCACTCTTCGTCGTGGTACTGGTACTCCATGTTGCTCAGGGTAAGGTAGGAAGAGGGTGGAATTATGATGGATTGATTTTTGTTTGGTATTGAGTAGAGGTGATAATGGTCAAAAATGTTTGGGTGAACTAAAGGAAAATCAAGTGAAAATATCATTTTCTCGTTAGTCATAAAGACATATACTTCTACTATCCTGTAATAATTTAGATATTCTTCTTCGTGGAAGAGTAATTGTGAATTGTCATGAGATTTATGCAAATCATTTATAATTTCTTTTAAATCGCTGGGTGTAACAATACTATGATGTAAAGTTTTTAAATAAGCAAAACTTACAGCATTTTCGATTTCAGAAATAAAGCTCAAGAGTGAATCTAAATTGAATTTGATCTGGTCTAATATGTTATATATTTCTAAATAATGAGAATAGGATGATTCATTAATGGCCTTTCTCAATTCCTCGATTTTTTGTTCAATTAGATTCTGATTGTGTGTAATGGCTGTCATTGTTTCATTGATATTGTTCATTAACTTTGAAGTCAGTGATATATGTTTATTTACCTTTTTTATAATTTTATTCTGACTGGTTTCTAGTTTGGAAATACTACCATAAATTTCTTTCGCGTCTCCTTGATCTAAATTTCCTGTGAAGAATTTTATTAAAGAGCCAGCAGGGTTGATTAGGCCTCTCTTTGGTCTTCCTTTTGGAAAGATTGGAAAGAGTGAATTAAATTTTTTATTAACCGTATTTACTTCATTTTTTAAATGTGTGTAGACGTTATACAAGTCGTCTACGCTGGAATTTGTTCTATTGATTAATTTACCCACTTGATCATAACGAGTAGTTATTGATTGGACTTGGTATCTCAAATGGTCAATTTGAATGTAATGGAGAAAAGTATGGGATGCGATTTTGATTCTAGCAGTTCCCAATTTAAAGGGAAGGATACCAGGGTTATTTTTGAGGTTATGAATCTGAACTTTCTGTGTCGTTATCGAAATCGAAGGAAGTATCATCAACCTGTAAAAGTGGATTATCAGTCATTTTTCTTGGTGGCTTGAATACTTGTTTGTGGTAGGTATTTTGAGTGGTGGTAGCAGTTAATTCATTAGATTTCAATATATGTTCGGGTCGATAAGGTGGTTTTGTTTTTGACTGTCTGTCTGTTAATTTTCGATAACCCATTCGACCTGGTTCGATATCAGGAGGATCGTTACGTTTTTCGTTAATTTTTGAAATTAGGTTTGATTTTTGTTGGGCCATGTTGTCATGAAGTTTTTTATATAAATCGGACATTATCTGCTTGTGGTCATCGACAACTTGACTGTTCGAATGGAATTCATTATCAATATCTATTGAGTCTTTTAATTCTAAATGACCTAATATTAGATCAACTGGTTTTTTCTTAGTGGCTGTGTGAATGGAATTATTGTATCCTAGAACAGCATACATTAATTTTTCGAAGGGATTTATTTTTGGTTTAGTCAATGTGAGAGTACGCATATGTTCAATTAGAGTTGAATGGAACCTCTCAACGATTGCATTACTGTTAGGATTCAATGGTAATGTGTAGTGCCAGTTGATTTTGTGAACATTTGAAAAATCTTTCAGAAGTGTCTGTTTGAATTCAGTTCCGTTATCAGATATTATATTTTCTGGAATTTTATAGGTTGTAATAAACTGTAGGAGAGACTGATATACATGTAGTCCAGATAGGCTTGGTAAGATATACGCTTGTCCAAATCGTGAAAAACTATCACAGATTGTTAAAGCTATTGAATTTTCAAATTTGAACGTGTCTATATGAATAGTTTCAAACGGTTTTTTGGGGGTAGGAGTCAATTGTAGTTTTATTAGAGGTGGATGTCGTTCATATTTGACTTGTTGGCAAATAGAACAGTTATTGATATATTTTCTGACGTCGTCATTCAATTTAGGCCAATAATATTTTAATTTGATTTCATTGATTGTTTCATGAATGCCTCTATGATTTGTAATACCTTCATGGATAGACTTTATTAGATTTTGTTGCCTATTTTCCGTAGTAACGTCAACTAAGAGTTTGTTGGATTTTAAAATTTTGAAGGCGGCATTTTTGAAAATCTGTGGAAGGAAAGTACACATTTCTTTATATAAATTTTGATTTTCATCATTCTGAAAGTAAACAGTATATTGTCTTTTAGGACTACCGAATTCTTTCAAGAACTCTATTACTTGTTTTCGAAAACTTTCTTTCGTTACATAAATGTACCATCTTGTTCGATTCACAGGGTCTTTGAATATCCTTTTTGTTTCTAATCTAGGGTTTTCATGAACTTCAATGATAAATAATTGACAGAGAAAATAATTTACTGGCTTATCGGTAATTTTAATTTCCAATATGGGATTTTCGGCACTAGTATGGATTGTTTCGTCATCATTGTTTTCATCGGGGTCTACTTGTCCGATCATTGAAATGTTGTCTGGTTGGTTACTTGTTGAAGGTTCATTAGTATTATCAAGGATTGGATTTTTATTGTATTCTTGCATATATTGTAATATAGGGGGAATATTATCTTGTACGTCTGTCGGATAAATTTCTACTCTAGATAGGGCGTCGGCATTAGTGTTCGTCTTTCCTTTTTTATATATAATTGTGTAGTCAAATTCTTCAAGTTTCAGTCTCCATCGGACCAAACGGGAATTTGGTTCCTTCAAGGACATAAGCCATTGAAGCGGTTTGTGATCGCATAGAATTTTGAATGACCTGCCGAACAGATATGGCCTGAAGTATTTAGTGCCCCAAACGATAGCTAAGAGTTCTTTCTCTATAGTTGAATAGTTACGTTCTGAGTCGTTTAGTGTTCGTGATGCAAAGGCAATAGGCTTGTCGGCCCCTATGGGTCCTTGAGATAGGATTGCGCTTATAGCAACGTTGCTAGCGTCTGTTGTCAAATTAAAGTCCTTGGTGAAGTCGGGATATTGAAGGATTGGATCATTAGTTAATAAGGATTTACAGTCTTCAAATGTTTTGATATAAATAGGATCGTTAATATTTATCTGGGCTCCTTTTTTCAAACATGTAGTGAATGGTTTTGTAATTTTAGCGAAATTTTGAATGAATTTCCTGTAATAGCCCAGGAGTCCGAGAAATCCTTTGATTTCTTTGGTTGTTTTAGGAATTGGATAGTTTATGATTGCTTTAATTTTGTCTGGGTTTGGTTTGATGCCCTCTGGGGTGATAATGTGACCTAAGAACGCGACCTCTTTTCTCAGAAATTCTGACTTATCGAGCTGCACTTTTAGATTACTTTCTCTCAATCTCTGAAATACGAGTTTGAGGTTTACCATATGCTCTTGTAGGGATGTCGAGAATATAATGATATCGTCTATGTAAACAAAACAAATAACATTCTGTAAACCTTTCAATACATTATCCATTACTCTTTGGAAAGTGGAGGGAGCATTCTTTAACCCAAATGGCATGCGCAAGTATTCGTAATGTCCGTTCTCTACATTGAACGCTGTTTTTCTTATATCATCAGAACACATCTCTATTTGATGAAAGCCGCTCGTTAAATCTAATGTAGTGAAATACTGGCATCTGCCTAATTTGTCAAGAATGTCGGAAATGTTAGGGATAGGATATCGGTCGTCAATTGTTTTGTCATTGATCTTTCGATAGTCAACCACGATGCGCCACTTTTTCTTGCCGGATGCATCTAATTTTTTCGGGACTATCCAGATAGGGGATGACCATGGAGAGTCACTGGGTCTGATGATACCTTGTTTAAGCATGTCATTGACTTGTTTTTCAACCTCTGGTTTATGAATGAATGGATATCGATAAGATTTTGTATAGATTGGTGTCTCATCTGTAGTATTTATTTTATGTTTTACCTGGTTAGTGAAAGTTAATTCAGAATTTTCACGGTGAAAAATGTCAGAATACGATTGGATTAGATTCATGAGTTGATTTTTTTCTTCAAGGTTCATATGTTCTGTACGAATAAATGGTGTCATATCATACTTGGGTGTGTTATCATGATACATGTCTTGTATGGTCATATGGAATAGTTCGAAATTATTTTTGTCGAAAGCTGTGACTGGTACGGGAGAATACAAGAAAATTTCTTGTACGTCACTGGTGTTATTACAAATTTCAACAGGAGCATATCCGGAATGAGCTGTTGTCAGACATTCGCGGATTTTACAATGGAAAATTTCTGTTTCAGGAATAGTTATATTGCCTTCAGGTAATGTTACTGGAATTTTCGCGGATTCGATTGAGAATGGTTCTAGTCTTGCGAAAAATAGGAGTTTTCCTTTTGTTTCGTAATGACTTAAAGGAAGTTCTACAATAGGTGTTTTTAGAAGGGAGTTTTGAATGTCTAGTTGTACATCAAAAGCTTTCAGAGTATCATACCCTATTAAACCGTTGAAAAAATGATGAAATTTGAACAGGTAAAATTTAATTTTTTTGTTTGAATTAAACTCACTGAAAGCAGGGATTTCTGCGCAATAGTTTTCATAAGTAGTTTGAAATATAGAAGAGATAGTGAACGGTTCCTTTTTTATATGGTCGTGAAAATAGTTTTTAGCAATTTCAGGATCTAGAAAAGATTTTGTAGCTCCAGTATCTATTAACAATTTCAAAGGTGGGTTCGAAATTTTGATATATGGAAGATCTTTCTGATCATAAAGTGAATGTATTTCTATGTGATGGGCTCTTGAGATTCCGTCAACTAAAAATTTGGATTCAATTCGACATTTTCTGCCGATTGATATTGTGTTTCATAATTTTCATCTTGAGAATATGTTGTTTCATAGGAAGTGCTTGATTCAGTTTGAAAATCTGCAACCGGGTGTTGATAGTCATAGTATTGATTATCGGAATTAATTTGTTCGTCGTAATAATTTGGCTCTAGATTATAAAGTTCTTCTGAAGTAAAAGTCTGTTTTGGTTGTGAATATGCGTTATATGGGGTGTCATTTCTGGTTCTTGGGAAAGTTCCGTGTGAAATTCCACTCATGGGTATTGGTCGAACTGCCTGATTTTGTGTATTTGATTTCGAAATATTAGTCGGATTTTGGGAAGTTCTTTGGTTTCCAAAAACTTGTCTGTTTGAAAAATATCTTTGTGGAAGGGCTGGCCTTGGATGTATTTGAATGGGACCTCGTGGGAAATTGTTTCCAGTATTTAATCGAGGTGCATAGCTCGGGGGTGATTGGGAATTAGCATGGGGATAATTTTGGTAGTTGTTTTGAAAATGATTTACGTGTCCCTGATTATATTTGGGATTCGGGTTGGATTTATTTGATTGATATTGGTTACCAATTGGTTTTTGTAAATAACGAATATTAGTTTCTGAAATAATATATTGCCTAGCTTCTGCCAAGTCATTTGGTTTCATTGCCCTAATTGTTGAACCTAGTGGTTCTTTTAAACCGGCGAGAAATAGTTTCAAAGCATGAGTGTTATAAAATGTTTTCTTCACATGTTTTGTATCTTGATTAATTTCATGTGTATCTAAGTAATTGTGAAGAGCGCTTAAGTTAGACATAATACGAGTATAAAATTGTAATGGTGTTTCGTTATTAGTTTGCCGTAACTGATCCAGATCAAATAACAATCCATTTTCATCTCTTTGATCACCGAAATGAGCAATTAAAGCTGATTTCACTGATTGCCAATCTTTAGCTATACAAATACTATATACTTCTCGAGCCTTACCTATTAATTTTGCATAAATTCCATAAATAAGAGTAGTATTTTGAACGTTATTTTGATTTGTGGGGTTTGGATCCCAATATGTATTAATTAGAGTATTAGCAGTATCTAAATATGATGATAATTCTAACGGATTTCCGTCAAATTTGGGAACTATCTCTAAAAGTCTGCTATCAAAATTTGGCGTTACCATTTTGGCTGTATTATTTTTTGAAATATTTAAATTAGAGAATGATATGTTAATATCTAAATCTAAGTTTGAACTATTAAATGCAATATTTTCTATATCTAACTCGCAATCGATATCTTCACTTGAATGAGATGAATGCGAGGAGAATGACATAGAACAGTAAAAGAAATATAGGAAATAGGAAATGAGCAACTTACATTAAAATAGTTACTTTCATCTTCTTCTCCACTTCAACCAAGTTTTCCACGATGGATCTTAGGTTCTTCCGAATAAACAGTTGGGACTGACGGGTTATTTGCGATAAATGCCCTTTCAGAAATCCTACCGACTTCGCCACTTTATGTTTCTTATTCACAGAAACACGTTTTTAAAAAGTTTATTAATATTTATTATATGAATTTCATAATATAAAATATACGTGTTAATTGTTTCAAGTCTATGTCGATTCTGTTTTCTGTTCATGTCTCATGCCAGTGAATTCCGAGATTTGCCATAATAACGCTGATGCTGGAGTCAGCGGAATATCGTGGGAACGGGAATCACCTTACATAACTCGGTTGAGGACTGATTTACGACTAGCATATTCTTGGAATTGAAGATTGGGAAAATCCCAAAGTAGGTTATAATCGTGTTGACAACTTTTCGTCAGTACGGTTGAATGCTGCTATTTTTTATGCGGAACATTTTGACAATTTAAAAGGAATTATTTTAGACATAGTTGATAGTTCCCAATGTGTTTTAAGATCTCAGGAATTATTTAGAAATATTGCAGCTGCTCAAAATTAGTTTTTATAAGATCTAATTATAGTTTTATTCCAAAATCAATAGGTACTAACCCTAGAAAAAAGGTTTAGATCACTTTTCGAATCTGTAGAAATTGTAAAAGACTTTTCAAAGAAATGTGAGAACGTTCAAGGAACTATGAGAAGTAGAGTTCTTGGAAAACTAGAGAACGTGATACAAAAATGCAGGCTATAAATATCTAACAAATATATCTAAAATATTTCTAGGTGAAATAATATCAGACAATTTTGATCAGCATTTGGAGTACAATATTTTTCGCTGTATACAAATATTTTAGCTGATAAAAGACATTCCTTTATAACTGAAAATTTAAAAAAACATATAATAATAAATTCCCTCCTAGTGTGACGGAATAATTTTAATTTTTTTATTTTATTTGTTAAATTCTAGGTTAAATTGGAGATTGTATTTTATTGTATGCAATTTGATGTAATACAAAAGTGTATTGTAAAAAATGTCCTTTTCTTTATATTTAATAAGTTATTTTCTTCAGAAAAATTAGTATTCACTTTGCTGTATTCGATAACTTTTCTAGGGTGAAACGATTTTGCATAATTCAACAAGAAAAATGGGGTGTATTTATTCTCACATTTTTCTATTATGTTTGCATATGTTCAAAAAATATGTGCATATTTTTAGCATTTTTTAAATAAATAATTAAATATGAGCATGTATTAATTTTTTTTCTGCATATATTTCGCACTTTAGACATCATCAATCAAACGAATAACTTTCTTGACTAGTTCATAGTTTCATCAGAAAATAAAATACGTTGTGGATACGTCAAAACTAGAATTAAAACCTATACAATAATAATTACTACAAACGTAAGTGACGTCATTAACAAAAGGCTTGGAGTAGAGACGAGAATACTGTTTAGTTTTAATGGCGAATGGCCTCTGCATTGAATGTGACAGGAGATAAATATTTACAGGGTTTTACCTGTTTCTTGTGAAAAAATGTATGCTCCTGTTTCTTAGGAGTGATGGGAAATTGTTTTTACTTGTAAATAAGCGTATATAACAGTGTTATGACTGAATCAAGTGCGTTGTAAAGTAGCTTCCTAAGTGAATGTTTATGTTGGTGATGGAAATTTAAATTTTCATTCGTTTTCGGAACAGATTACATCGCAGACACCCTTGCAAGGAAACGTATTCTGCAAATACTGATTTCATCCTCACTTTTACATATAACCACACAGCCCCATTAACCCCATGCATAAAAATCTAAGGGCCTAGGTACTGGTTCCCTTCCTACTTTTTGAGGGTAGTTTAATTTCCAATTTGCATAATCCCAAAATAGTAATAAAGGTACTCACTCCAAAATTGACTAGTCTTAAATTTACGTCCAAAAAGGTACGTTCTCGAGGGTGCGATCTCTACATGTTGAATTTTATCCAAAATGTCGCGCGTCAAAGCGGGCCCTTTCGAAAATATCTGGTTACAATTTCTCTCGAAATTCGACACTTTACCAACGCTCGGTATAATCTTCTCATAATTCTCTGCATTCCCAATGGTTTCCAAGTCAGTGTACATGGTCGATGAGGGTTGATATCGAGCTACGGAGCGCGATCCAACACACTTGAATTTATACACTCTTACAAGAACTGAGATGAAGTGAGTTGAAAGCAGCACCCGCGGATTTATACTAGACGTTGGTTCTTATCTGCCGAAGACCATAAACAACGTGTTATCATTTTCTGAAATTTAACTCGTACGATTCTCATTTTTCGATCACAATTACATCAATCAGTCTAATTATAATCGTATGACAAAAATTATGTCTGCTTCAGATTATTTACATTATGTAAGAACAATAATAACGAGGTGGCTATGGTAACACCAATAATCTTGCAATATTAATTACTTTAACTTTATATATATTCAAATGTGTTTATATCAAGTCTTATCAATAATGATTCTTGACCCAGGTATGAATTATATATAAATTCTCGAAAATTTATATATAATTCAAGTCTTATCTATATTAAATTGAATAAGGGACACATATTATGATGAAAAAAGGAACCAAGGGATCTTGTGCTTTGGGTCATTTTGGCTGTTAACAACTTTGAAAATTGGAACGTATGAAATATACTGAAATTCACTGATATATTTATCACCTGCATCTGAAAATGTTGCATAGAAATGTTGTTATTGACGCTAATTTATTGGCTTGTAATTCATGTTTACTTTGAACAAGTCCAATATCATACCATGGATCTTATCGACGATTTCTGGCGTTGTAACCTCAACTGGACGACCAGAACGTTCACAACGAAAATCAGCAAACCACTTGTGAATCGTTCCAACTGATGGTGAGTAGTCCCCATAATGTTTAACAAGCGATGTTTTGGTTTGCGTAATTTTTTTACAGGCAAGAAATAATGTTTAATCAAGACGCGAAATTCACTTTTTTAAATTCTCATGAATTTATATATAATTCAAGTGTTATCTATATTAAATTAAATAAGGGACACATTTTATGATGAAAAAAAAAGGAACCAAGGGGATCATGTGTTTTGGGTCATTTTGGCTGTTGACAAGTTTGAAAATTGGAATATATGAAATATACTGACATTCACTGATATATTTATCACCTGGATCTGAAAATGTTGCATTGAAATGTTGTTATTGAAGCTAATTCATTGGCTTTTAATTCATGTTTACTTTGAACAAGTCCAATATCATACCATGTGATTGACCGAGAATGTTTCGCAGTCGCGAGAAGCAAGCATCGTAAGTGAAATAGTCCAAGCAATAGACGACGGCCTAATGTTAAATTTGCAGAGATTAATACCTGGAAAAAAAATGTGAGCATATAGGAAATTAAATTCAAAGGTGAGTTTCGATTTCATGCAACTCGATCCGAAATGGCGAACATAACCTAAAAAATTGGCAAAGTTGCAAAAAGCGGTTTTTCTTAAATAATTTAAAAACTATAGCTCGGATTGAAAAAAGTTAAACAAGAAAGTTGTAGATATCAAATAGATTCATTGATTTGTTTCTATCATAATTTTCGATATCTTCCATACTTTTCGAGTTATATTGAAAAAAACCGTTGAAATCGGGGTATCGAGAAGTCGTTAACCATTACGTTTCCATACTTATTTGCTGAATGGCAAGTTTGAAAAGTATTTTTTTTTAATTTGAGATATTGATAACTTTTCGAGATATATCGATTTTTCGAAAAAAAGGTGCTCTCATAAATTGGCTAGATCTTCTCAGCGGATGGTCCTATAGTAACGATTCTGGGCCTATTTTCTTCTTGAAGAATTGTGCTACAATGTAATTAAAGAAACATACCGATTTTTTAAATTTTAAGGGTAAGAAAATTACTTTGAATAATTGCACTTTTTTGAACATATTTTTCAGATAAATTTCGCAATTTTTATTTTAGAGAAATGTCTTTGACGGAAATCGATTCCTGACATTTTTTCACGAATTTCCAAAAATGTTTTTCATCTACGACCTTCTGGACCAGAGATTATTTTTTATTTCAAAAAAATCTGTAAGACGCAATAAACATTTTAGAGAAGTATACGTTATGGATGTTAATGTTAAATACATACATTTTCAATAAAAAAATACTAAGATATGTTTTATTGATATCTCGGCTTTTGGATCACGTACAACAATAGAGATAAACACGAATATCGTATATAATTTCGCCTTGGAAGCAAAATATTTTTTTTACATTTCTAATTTGTTTTAGTTTTACATCATCTAAATTATTATTTCAAAACAGTATTTTCCTTGTAATACCTCAAATTTTTTTTAGTGAATCATACTGACGTCATGCTTCTGGATCTCTTTAACAATTATTTAATTATTTCAGTAAATATTTTTTTATGAAACAAAATTAAATAAATGCAACATATTAGGATAAGTTTAAAATTTCATTTATTTACAAAATTGTTATAAAATATTTATAAAATCCTTACAATCAAAGTAGCGGTATACAGCAGTCTTATATTAGTTTTCACAACTGTCGCACAACAAGCATAACGTCAGTATGATTCACTAAGCAAAAAACGATATTCCCCAGATTAATTACAAAAGGATTTTTGTACGTGATCCAAAAGCCGAGATATTGAAGATTTTGCAAGAACAAGTCACTTCGAACGCACGAAATCAGTTTCGTCCACTTCGCCGCACGCTCCGACAGCCGCGTACTCTTCACTTTGTTACTCAATTTCTAATACTATAAATCAATAAACCATATCCCTAGTATTTTTTATTGAGAATGTAGGTATTCAACATTGACATCCATAACTTACACTTCTGTAAAATGTTTATTGCGTCTTACAGATTTTTTTGATATAAAAAAATTATCTCTGGTCCAGAAGGTCGTAGATGAAACGTTTTTTCTTTGATAGTTCGTCAAAAAATGTCAGGAATCGATTTCCGTTGAAGACATTTCCCTAAAATAAAAATTGTGGGACTTATCTGAAAAAAACATGTTCAAAAAAGGTGCAATTTTTTCGAAGTCATTATTTCACCCTTAAAATTAGGGAAATTGCTATATTTTGTTAAAAACGTTATAGCACAACTCTTCAAGAAGAAAACAAGCCCAGGGTTGTTACTCTTGGATGATCCGCTGAGAAGATCTAGCCAATTTATGACAGCGCTTTTTTTTTCGAAAAATCGATATTTTTACTTGTACCAATTATTGAAAGAAATTTAAGATACTCATCGGTTAACGTAGATCTGTGAACATTCTTTGTGTGCTTCATTTTGGAAAATGTTTTCTCACACTATTAAGTACTACCAAAAACAGAAAACAACATGCAAATTATCAAATTTTACCAGTGGAAGACTCTTATAAAATTCCAACAAAGATATTTGTTTTTAATTATATCACTGGCCTGTAAATCAATAATTTCCATTTGAAGTTCTGAGGCTATGGTTTCAATATCAGTTTGACAAATCTTAATTTCATTCACAATGAAATCAAAGTCTGAGAAACGAATATCACAATTTATCTTCAAAGCACCCAAAGCTTCGATTGCAAAATCGACGGGAAACTATTTCACATGATTTAAAATATGTGGAACATTTTTTACCTAATTGTGATTGAAACAGTATTATTTTCAGCCGGAACGATTCAATATTAGTGTATAAATAAGGGAGAAGCTGGTTTTCTCCTTGCAATTTCAAATTGAGTTCGTTCATATGTTTTGTCAAATCGACATAGAATGCTAACTTCCACAGCCATTCGCTATTTTGCAATTCGGTAAGAGGGCAAAGCTTTTCATTCAAAAAAATTTCGATCACGGCTCGTAGTTCAAAAAAGGTTGCTTGCTTTCGATGGGTGTCAAAACAGAACTGTATGACATATCAGTCTGAAAATTTTAATATGTTCTAGTTAAAGATGGTACATAACAAATGTCACTTGGAACTTTCGATTCGCTGGTATGGGGTTTTAACCTGTTTATATATGCAAGAACAAACTATAAAACTGTTTAGGTAATACCTGAAATTTCCGGTTTTGACACTATTATGTGACAGTAGGAATATTCGTCAATATTGTCGAATGGTGTAGCTACAGGGTGTGGCTTCCTTTATCCACCTTATTTTCTACGCCACTGGATGTTTGCCATAAATGAATTTCAATTGAGTTTTAACTTCGCAACTCCCAATTCTATAATTTCATAATTTTGGTTTGTAACTCATCCGTTGACCTCAAATGTATGCCTTATTAGAAAGGATTATTGTGACAGCTGAATTTGAAAAGCTTTAGTTTTTATGTCAGTAGTAGTGAAACTGTATTCCATAGAATTTAGACATCATAATAGTAATCTCAGTTAGCTACAAATGGTGTAAAATGTTAAGAAATGCACCAATCTTAGTTTACAATCTAAATGTTTACATTTATTATCATATTTGATTAATAGCTGAAAGTAGTGAAAAATATTATTGTTATTGATATTGCTATATCGACTTTTAATTCTCCTTCTTTCAACTCGAAATTGTTTATGCTAAATAAATCCAGGATTCAATATTCAAATTTTAAATTTATTGATGAATGAATAAAGTAACGACATTCCATAAAATTTAGGTATCGTCGCGAAAATCATCTCAGCTAAAAATAGTTTGAGACTTGAAGAAACATCCTAATATCGGTGTTTCCAATATTGTTCAGGTAGTATACATTCAGAAGATCACGACATAATTTTTCTCAATATTTGTATCATTAGATAGGTCGGTACATGAATTATTGGTAGAGAAAATGGAGAATTAAATCGGTTCAATTAAAATCAAATAAATTATAAACGGAATGTGAAAGCTGTGGTCATTAGAACAAGAACAATATTTCAGCAACTCTAGTTACCATCTGCAGTGGATATGGAGGAAACAAAAAATATTAGCAGATTTTGTGGTTGGTTCTAAGATATTCTCCAAAAAATACGGTGAAAATAAATGTACGGGCATTCATGACATAAACATAAATATATCGTTATTTCATCTCATAAATAGGATATTCAAAATTTGTAGAGTTGCTCAAAATATTTTTGATTAATAAGTAATTGTACAGTTGCCATTAATCAACTTCAAGCTTTTTCTTCGAACTCATTTACCTCCTGTGAATATTTTCTAAAGAAGGTAAGCAAATTATTTGTATGAAAATTGCGCAAAATGTAGGATCCAGAACTGATCCTTTAGGCAGAATTCACATGTGCATAACAGAATACATTTTATTCACTCGTTAACCATTTGGGAGGTGTGATGCTATTAAAGAGTTAACTATATGAAGAGATATTGAGGAGTACTCAAAACTATGCTGGCATTATGCTTTCAGATACGCTTCATTGTCTCCTCAAATACCTTTATTTTCAATGGTGTCTTGTACCTTCACTCAATTCGCTAGTATCGCCCAGTGTGTATTTCCTTTGGATATATCTCTCCTGATTTCTCTCTCGCTATTTGAGTCTACTAGCGTTCGCGTTTAATGTGAGTTGGCTGAGAACTAGGCTAGGTGTATGTTGTAATATTTGTTTCTAGTATTTGTTTGTAGAATAATCGTCAGACTCATTAATTATCCAATTGATAACGAAAGTTTTGACGGCCGACGTATTTATTTGAAATCTTTTCATTGTAGAGCAGTTGAAAATTGAGCGCAATTACATTCGAAAAAAGTATTGTTAAAAGTTAAGTAAGGATGTGTATTTATGAAACATTTGCTGGATATTTCCTTTCTCCGTAATCGAGCACGTCATCTATTTTCCAACAAACAAATTGTTGACGTAGATGATGGATGGTATTATTTGTGATGTGAATTCAAATTCGATAAAAGTGAAAGAAAAAAGTTGAAAATATTGGAAAATATTATTGTTATTGACATTGCACTATAGGCTTCGAATTCTCCTTCTTTCAACTCCAAATTGTTCAGTCTAAATAGTCAGAATTGAATTTTAAAATTTTGAATTTGTTAGTGAAGACAGACCACACAATGTTAAAAATCATTTCAAAAAATGTTAAGCTTTTTACTGATTATATCATCAAATAAAGAAACGGCATTCCATAAAATTTTGGAATCTTCGGGAAAATCTCCTCACCTACAAGATATTTACAGTTATAAGATATCTTCAATTTATCACAATCACAGTTATCATCAGTTTTTAGACAATTGTTATTATGTAAAAGTATTTCTCTAAATGTTGGTAAGTTATTCTCATATGATGTAAATGGTATGGATACAGTCTTATTACGATTTGATGCTGATAGATTTTTATTGAGCCATATGTTGATCCCTTTCATTTTATTTAAAATCACGGTTTTTATTTTATGCCAATTTCTTCCTTTAAAAATATTACTGTATCATCCGCATAAGATATTATGATGCAGTTTTCATGTAATAATAAGAAATCATTAATATACACTCAAAAAAGATTGGACCCAATACAGTACCTTGTGGTACTCCATGATTCAATGTTTTGGTAGTGCTATGAATATTGTTTAGTTTTACTTGTTGCTCTAGATTTGACAGGTACGATTTAAATAGATTTTTTTCTAATAGGATGTCATGGTTTATTGTGTCGAAGCCTTTACAAGATCCTGAAAGACTCCCACGTACAGTTCACCCTTATCTAGACATTCGTAAATATGAGAAGTTAAGTTAGTTCATGTATTGTAGACATTTAGATGATCTCGACATAATACTTCTCAATATTTGCGTCTTTAGCTAAGTACATGAATTACTAATAGGGAGATTAGAGAAGGAAATTGGTTCGATCAAAATCAAATAAATTATAAGCGGAAGTTGGAGGCTGTGGTCGTTAGAACAATAATTCAAAAATTAGTTACCATCTGCAGTGGATCTGATGGAAACTAAAATATTAGCAGATTAGATTTTGTGATTGGTTCTAAATAAATATATCGGTATTCCATCTCAAAAATAGGATATTCAAAGATTTGGGAGGTGTGTTGCTAAAAGAGAGTGAACTCTTTATTCTTCAATGAATAGATCGTGAGGCTTTTTGCCAACAACTCCTAGGATTACTCAAAACTATGCGGGCATTATAATGCTTTCAGATACGCTTCATTGTCTTCTCAAAAAATACCTTTATTTTCTATGGTGTTTTATATCATTCGCCAGCTTGTATTTCCCTTGGGGATTGAGATATCTCTACTGATTTCTCTGCCACTCTTTGATCCTACTGGCAATAGAAGAAACCGTTCGCATTTCAGATGAGCTGACTGATAGCTATCTAGATTTGTGTGTTGTGAACATCCTTTTCTACTATTTGTTTATAGCATAATCGTTAGATATTGCTACATCGTCAGACTAATTAATTATCTAACTGATAACGAAAGTTTTGACGGCCGATTTGTTACTTGAAATAGATTCATTGTGGAGCAATTAAAAATTAAGCGCAGTTACATTCAAAAAAGTTTTGTTCAAAGTTAAGCTGTAGGATGTGTACGACGGCAAAGTGAAAAGTCCCTGAAAAATGAAACAAGGAATGATTTATTCGGTCAAAACTTATTTTATTTCTCAACGAAATCTCATTCGTCTAACGTTTTCCTAATTTTTCGATCCCTACCAAATAATACGATTTCGGCAAACCTTCAAAATAGGCGTTTGTTTCAGTGATGACCTCATCGTTGGAACCAAATTTGTTTCCGCCAAACCATTTCTTCAAGTTTGGAAATACGAGGTCTGGCTATTAAATAACGAGACTGCTTATGAAAAAGAGTTTTTAGTCGAGTCAATTTAGCAAAAAAGCTCGGAATTTTTTCCAAACAGATCAATCAACTTAATTTTTTTTGCAAATCGTTCCTGGACGGATACTGAACGATATTGAACTTTAAGATCTAGTCGCTCGACC
>CAUEHT010000103.1:0-345000 GCA_958510875.1 Endomychus coccineus
AAGCATCATTTTTTTTTGCGACATTACCCATTTCTGACTGAAATGTTTGGACCGTTGAGGCATATGTGGACCCTCCGGTATGAAAGCAAACACTTATATTTCAAAAATATACTGAAACGGTCACCAAATTTTAAGAATATTCTTCATACATTGTCTGAAAGATATCAACTTTCACAAGCATTACATGCTACACAGCGCTCTTTATTTGCAGATGAAGTTGTGGCAGATGAAGATTGTAGATATTCTGCCAGTGATTATGAAAAAGAAATATCAGATCACATCGCTAACTTTTGCAGATTTCATGATACAACATTTATATCTAGAAAGGCAAGCTGCAGACGAGTTGAGTATGTCGCTGGTATGCATGTGTGTAGAAAGTCAGAGTCAGATGATTTTGTTTTATGTTGCATGAAGTATATTATTATTAATTGTGAATATGATGACTTATACTTTTTGGGAAACATAATTGAAGTATTCTGTAACAAAACAACAGGGCTTTATGAACAAATTTCTCAAGAGCACCATAGTGATAATACTGATAATAGAACCGACATTTCCGGCTGCCATTGCGAAGATTTATCAACTCATGAACCATGTATGCATTACGAAGGCTGACAAGAATCATTTTTCTTCTTCAGATCAGCACCATTAGAAATACTTTAAAGGGTGAGAGTTATAGGTTTTGAAGTTAGGATCTTAAAGAAAAGTATCTGAAAACTAGTAAGAGTATATAGCAATACTTCTCGCAGTTGAACTATAGTAGCTCTTCTTTATATTATTTGTTTTACACATACTTCGCAGAATATCATTACATCATTTAAAAATATTTCTGCCAAAAATAATACATAAAAACTATTTTAAATGTGATAAATGTTTTTTATATATATTTTTTTTTGCTGTCAAACTGAAACTTTATATTTATAGTTTTTAGATTGTTTCAAGCATCTAAGCAAATGAGACATTTTTAGTAATTTCAACATTTATTTGAACTTGATGAACCCATGAGCTTGAGGTCCCGGGTTCGATTATCTTCTACTTTTACTACTTCTCAATTCAAAAAGAAAAGAATATGTACATGGCCTTTTCAAATTGCTGGCTTTGCTAGAAGGATCACCTCAAGTTTATTTTCGGATATGTGTATATGAGGCGGAGTGCAGGGGAGCCGATGAAACATGTCAATACTGTGCCCTCCCCCATGAATGTAATAAATAATACAATTGTAAATGCTATTTCGTGTTTTACTGCAAATACTGTAAAAAATAGTTGCTTATACTTTTTTCCTGAATTTTTATTTGTTGTTTCAAAGTGGCTTCATTGCACCTACGGTCTCATGATAAGAAAAGAATATTTAAAAATGCATTCAAAATAAACTGAAATAAATACCTACAATTGTAAGTATAATTGCATCCAATTTTTATTAAGAAAAGTCTTATTTTTTTAATGCTGACAACAGCCGAAGCAGAAATGATGGTTATGTTGTGAACAAATACACTTTCCACAGAAATTTGCTTGCTTCTTTTGGTACAGAGGCCATAATCTCTTACTGTGAGTATCAATTTCTTCAGCACGTGTGCACATGTAGGGTTAATGTCAATAAATCAGGACCAAGCTTCATCATTCACTATTATTTTAGCATCATTGAAAATGCAGATAAATGGCGAGCGCATTGTACTGGAATCTGATGGTACTTTGATTGAAGATGGCAACATTTTAAAGCTATCAAAAGAGGAGGCTCTCATATTGTTACAATCACACGAAACTAGGAAGTCCGTCAAATGTGAACAATCTTTTGGCAGCGATAGTACTAGGTTCCTAGTGAGCGATTCACGATCTCTTTCTGAATTAGATGTTTCAAGGTCCACTATTGAAGATGACAATGAAGAACAGGAAAAGGAGAAAACTATCGGTACAGCTTCGTCAAATGCTTGGAATTGCTTTAATATCCCCTGGGAAAAAATGGATGCAAGTACTTTAAAGGATTGTGAGAAAGAAATTAGAGAGAAGCGAAGTATATCTGATGTTATCCATGTTGTTTCCGATGCCATGCTACAAATTAAAAAACACATACCCTCCACGGCTATCGAAATTATTGCTAATAAAATTATTTCTGAATATTCTAACATTTTCGAAGATGGCGATGACGACGGCATGGTGTTGAGCGATGACTCTCACACCGTATTTTGTAAGCTTAGAGATCACGTAAAGTATATTAGAAGACCTCATAAGCGAAATTCTGTCAGTAGTCCATAGACTATACCAATAGGTGAAAGAAGAAAGTTAGTTAACCGTCGAGCTGATTGCAGCAATTGGCAGCCAGATCTTGAACTCCAAGATGAAGAAGATTCTCTTGAAAACATGCAAATGAAGTTGAAAAATGCCGCAAGTGCTGAAATTGAAGACCTGGATTCTGATGTTTTAGATTTACTGGACAAGACTTATATATTTCAAAGAGTATTCTTAAATGCTCCAGACTTGCCACCAACAGTAGCAATGATTGAAGAAGAGTGGCCAATATTATTAGCAAGGCAAGGAATATTCTGGCATTATACCAAATTAATGGGACACAACGTTGAAACAGTATGTCCACAGATGTTAATAAAAGCGGACAAAATCCTCAATTTTGGACTCAAAAGGAATATAATAAATAGGATTTCTTCCAGCCTAAATGACGATGATAAATTGTACCATATGATTCTGATTATAAATTCATATTTTAAAGGAACACTTCACAGTATTCACTGTCAAATCAATGTAAGTATAACTATATAGTGAAAGTAAGATTAGCGTATGTTAATCCAAATATTCCAGCAACTGTCAGAAATTGAACAGATTGGGATTTCTGTACCGTGTATTATGGTTCTGAACAGTGAAGGTAGAAATTAAAAGTTATTTATGCAGTATCACTCAAGTATTAGTAAATTCTTGAATTCATCAGTCATTTTTTCCATTAAACTTAATGTATTACTATTATTGTTCTCTTTTTTCCCAAAGTACCTATCTGCCGCACTTTATTTTATTGCTCGTTGTTCGATTATTTTTATTATCATTTGTATTATTGTTGTTATTAAAGTATACTTTATAGGAATGAAGAAATTTCATGTAGTCGCGGAAAAAACTGTCATTTTCAATAGTGAACAATTGTCTGAAGCAATACATATTTTGTTTGCTATGTATTATAACGTAGGGTTCGAATATCCTAAAGGAGCATGCAATACTATGGAGATGATCCAAACATACTTTTTAAAAATTCACCCCGACAGTGGTTCGAAGAACCCAAAAAAATCTTCTAAACATCAGATCATCGGGGTTATGAATATGCTTCGTGATTTTTAATGATGACGATAAGATGTTTGCATTTATTTCCTCAGATTTAACAGAAGACCCCACTGATCAATTCCAGTTGAAAACTAAACAACTTTTGAATAATAGTCAATTTTTAATTACGAATAATTTTGAAAAAAGTAAGCTAATAAATAGTAACTTGTCATCTTCAAACCTCTACGGCCTTATAAAAAACCACAAAGAGAACGCTCCTATTCTCTCCTTTCTGAAAAACTTAATTCCTTTTTCAAAAATATATCTCATTTCAAACCCAAATTTGCAGTAAAAAACCCTGTTGAACTCGCAAATTCGATAAAAGCAAAAATTATACCTAACACCGGTATTTTGGTATCCTTTCATGTTTCTAATATGTTTTCAAATATCCCTCCCATTGAATGTCAAAATTTAATCACAAATATCTTAGAAAAGTCACATATTAATTCTTTGATGAAATCAGAAATAGAACAGGCATTTGATTCATGCCTCAGTCAAAATTACTGTTAGTTTAATAAGAAATTTTATACTCAAAATAACGGATTAGCTATGGGTTCTCCATTAAGTCCACTTCTTGCAGATATTAGTATTTCTCACATAGAAGATACTATAATGAGTTCTGCCATAACTAAAAAACATATTCAATTTTAGTACAGATACGTAGACGATATTCTAGCCCTCTTTAAATTAGATGTTTTCTTATCATTCATCAATAATATACATTCCAACATAAAATTCACTTTAGAGACAGGAAAGGATCACAAAATAAATTTCTTAGACTTGACATTATTACATCATAACAAAAAGCATCTCATTCGACATTTACAGAAAACCTACTTCCACAGATACAGTAATTCGTATCTCTTCACATAGCCCCTATAGTCATGAACTAGCTGCTTTTCATTCAACGATACATAGAACCTTTTCCCTTCCCTTATCTCAAGAAAATCTTAGTAAAGAATTAGATACAATTACAGTCATTGCTACAAATAACGGTTTCGGTCCTCAAGTAATTTCTGAATTAATAAATAGTAAAAGACAGAAATTAATTTACTATAGCATTTATCCCTTTATAAAAGACAAATATAACTCATTAAAATATGTTTCTTTAACTTATTTTGGTCCTATTGTAACCTCCTTCCGCTTGAATGGTTAATTACAAGTGGGGAGGTTGTCACTTACTGTCCTCTTATGACAGTAACTGACCTGCTCGGGTTTCTTGAGGGTCCAGGTTCCCTTTTTATATAGGTTTTAAAATT
Organism: Endomychus coccineus; assembly: GCA_958510875.1. NCBI lineage: Eukaryota > Metazoa > Arthropoda > Insecta > Coleoptera > Endomychidae > Endomychus > Endomychus coccineus. Next base: position 4,575 of record CAUEHT010000103.1, read on the forward strand.
GCTGTTTCTCTTTCGTGTGGATTGCCAAATAAAACAGATATTTCTTGCTTAACTAAGTTTATTAATTATCTCTATTTACATTTACACCAGCTATGTACAATCTATTTACAAAACGTTGCTAGGAACAGGCCGTTTTAATGTGTTCGTTTTCCGTGTATAAAATAACACGCTAATTAGATGTTTTCCTATCGTCGGGAGTCTCCACCATCTGCGTGAGATGGTAGACAAGTTTTTGTCCCTAGGTCTAGAAATGAAATGAATCGCGACAATCTAAATATTTAGTACACTGTTAACTTCGACGGAGCGTGGGTCGTGTATTCGCTCTGACCTGTATTTCAGACGTAATTTCTTACGGAACGGGGTATAACGGACTAGGTTGATTTGTCAGCTATCGGCTATGACTGACTTAATAATTTCACACGTCGGTCTCGGAGAGAATCACAACGTAGCCCCTGAAATCAATTCGTCCAAGCGATAAGGATTGATTTTTCCAGCGGTTTCGGCTGTGACTTTATTAACAATTCTACAAATCGGTCTCGGACAATATCCTAACTTAGTCTCTAGAAAAACAATTCGCAGAAGCTGGATCGTATTCGTCCAAGCTATCAGGATTGTTTTGTAGACTATTGAATTTATAAACAAAGTATGAATTTGAAATCGGACTTATATACTGGAATGTTAATTCTCTAGAAAAACAATTCGCAGAAGCTGGATCGTATTCGTCCAAGCTATAAGGATTGATTTTCCCAGCGGTTTCGGCTGTGTGTTTATTCACAATTCTACAAATCGGTCTCGGACAAAATCCTAACTTAGTCTCTAGAAAAACAATTCGCAGAAGCTGAATCGTATTCGTCCAAACTATCAGGATTGTTTTGTAGACTAGTGAATTTATAAACAAAGTTCGAATTTGAAATCGGACTTATATCCTGGAATGTTAATTCAATGACTTGAATGGATTTTAAACGGCAATTAATACTCACTCTCTATTTCTCGGATTTGCACAATAGCAACGGCTTCGGGTTGTTTAGATTACGGCAGGTCAATCTCGGTGCTGGTCTGGCAAGTCAGTCTCCTTTCGCTATGAAATGGGCTTGCTTTTATACAGATCGCGGCGTGTGACGTAACGTGAACAGGTGACCGGCTGGCGAATTCTGTTCACCAGTTTTTATACATAGATGTGCACGAAGTTTGATCTCTTAACTTTGCCTATGTAATTCGATTCTACTGAGATATTCAAATTTATTTGTAAGTAATGAAGAATGCTTCATTACACACCCCCCTTTCTTTCTTAGAAAATTTTCTCCCGAAAATTTTCGAACGTACGATACGTTTCGTACGTCGGCTTGACCTCACAGTCCCACGGTATTTTCACGCGCGCCACAAGCCGGCCGGTTGGATCATACACCCTATAGTCATGCATTTTACGTAAACGTTTCTTAAAATATGGTTTCTTACTATCTACACTTAATCTATTTATACCACTAACGGTGTCTCTGTCACTATATTTCAGGGGGTTATTTACACAAGGGGTTGATATTTTCTTTGGTAAGGACGGTTGCTGCTGGGGTAGATCGGGAGTAGGCGGTGTCATATTGGGGATCGGCGAATAGTACAGCTGGAGTTCTGGACTTGATTCCGGACTGGAACCAAATAGATCGTGCAGCCTCTTTCCTAGTCGGATGGCAGCCTCGGCGTCTTTCCCGGGAGTTCTAATTTCCGGAACTGAAGTCATATTTACTCCTGGGGAAAGAAAATTACATTAGTTAACAGTTAATTTTTTTCAAGTCCTTTACATGGACTCGAACGGGTTTACGACTAGTTCCATTTTCCAGCTCGATCACTACCGGTGAAATGATTTTCTTCACTTTAAACGGGCCTGCAAACTTCGGGGCCAGTTTAGCGGCGAAACCTTGAGCTGCCGAGGATAGCGGGTGTTCTTTGCACATGACCTCCTCCCCTACTTTAGGTGCCCAATCGCGCCGTCTCAGATTATAGTGTCGACTCTGGATAGTGAAGGCTTTATTCAACTGTAATTTGACGAAGTTGACGGCGTCTCTCAATTTTCCTAACTGTTCCTCATGTCTAGTAGGATCGGGGTTTCCATCATCATCGTCGCTACCCGGTCCCTGAACTTCCCGGAACAAAGTCTTCGGGTGGTCCACTTCTCGACCGTAGTTTAAATATGCGGGAGTAAATCCAGTTGAGTCATGTCGGGCCGTATTGATGGCAAATATTAATTCCGGCAAATATGCGTCCCATGTGCGGTGATCGTCCTCACAGTATTGCGCAATCATCGTTTTTACCACTCTATTAACTCTCTCTACTGGATTGGCCTGTGGGGTATAGGGAGGGGTGAGTTTATGTTTGATTCCAAACTCTTCTAAAAATTTCCGAAATTTATTAGCGACAAACTGGGCCCCATTGTCACTAATTAACACTCTGGGACATCCGAATCTCATAAGCACCCTATCTTTCAGCACCCTCATGACAGTTTCCGTGTTCGCTGTCCGAATTGCTTGACATTCTGTCCACTTGGTCAGCCGATCCTGCAGCACTACTAAATAATTGTTGGATTTGTTAGATCGAGGTAGGGGTCCTACTAGATCCACACTCACCATTTCCCATGGTTTGGATATTTTGCTTTGCTGCATGAATCCCGGAAGTGCCTGTTGCGAAGCTTTGTATTTCAAGCAGTGCTCGCATTTCCTCACATAGCGGGATATCTCCCTGAACATACCAGGCCAGTAGTATCTCTGAGCCACCCTTGCGATTGTTTTATTAATCCCTAGGTGTCCTGCCGTGTTCTCATCATGACATTCGTACAGAACCCGTGTTCGGGCATTCTTTGGAACACATAACTTCCATGGTTCGGGGGAGGCTCCTTCCGTGTAATTATTAGCCTCGTGAAAGTGTCTGTATAGATTACCGTTTTCCACTCGATAATCCGGAAGTAGTTCGGGTTTTTCGTTGACGGCTTTAACTTTCTTTTCCCACCAGGGATCCGGTATAACAGGCTCGATAAGGGCAATCTCTTCTTCTTCTTCGTGATCCGGCAATGGGGCTCGGGACAGAGTATCTGCTACTCTGTTTAATACACCCTTCCGATACACAATCTCGAAGTCATATTGCTGCAGTTCTATGACCCATCTGGCCAGCCTCTGGGATGGGTTTTTCAAATCGCGTAACCACTTTAAAGCCCTGTGGTCAGAGATAACGGTAAATTTGTAACCTTCTAAGTACATTTTCATCTTTCGAATTCCAAAGATAATGGCTAGACACTCTTTTTCCGTCACGGAATAGTTCTTTTCTGAGGAACTTAGCGTTCGGCTAGCAAAGGCTATTATTTGTTCCTGTGAACCTAATTTTTGAGTGAGGGCTACCCCAAGCCCGCTATCTGAGGCGTCTGTTTGCAGCGTAAATGGTTTGGAAAAATCAGGACACGTTAGAACCGGAGCCTGCGTAAGTTTTTCCTTGATTTTCTCGAAAGCTACCTGTTGCTCGGGAAGCCATTGAAACTTCATTTGTTTCTTCAATAGTTTCGTTAAAGGCCCCACCATCTTTGAAAATTCAGGAATGAACCTGCGGTACCAAGATGCGACTCCCAAAAATCTCCTCAAGCTACGTACATTCGTTGGAGGATTCATTTTCACGATAGCTTCCACTTTCTCTGGGTCTGTTTTTATCCCTTCTTTTCCCACTACATGCCCTAGATACCGTAGTTCCGGCTTACAAAAGTGGCATTTTTCTGCGTTAATTTGCAGATTGGCCATCCTCAATCTTCTCAGCACTTCCTTTAAATGGGCCAAATGTTCCTCAAAGGTTTTGCTAACCACAATTATATCGTCGATATATGGGTACGCATTTGGCTCCATGTCCGGTCCTATTACTCTATCGAGTAGGCGTTGGAATGTGGCTGGTGCTGAATGTAATCCGAAAGGCATCACTGTAAATTGATATAGTCCTCGGCCAGGGACAGTGAAAGCAGTGACAGGTTTACTTTCGGGAGTAAGCGGAATCTGCCAATAGCCTTGTTTTAAATCCAGGGTAGACACATACTTTGCTTCTTTCAGCTTTTCAAGCGTGGCAGTAATATACGGTAACGGATATGCGTCCTTTTCTGACTGGGCGTTAACTTTCCTGAAGTCTATACAGAACCGATGCTTACCCTCTTTCTTTTTGACGAGCACTATTGGTGAACTCCATGGACTGTTCGATGGCTCAATTACTCCCTCTTCCAACATTTTATTTACCTCCTTGTCCACAATTTCCTGCATTACGGGATTCTGTGGTCTATACCGCTGTTTTATAGGGGTGGGATCCTTCAGCTTGATTTGGTGTTTAACCAGCGGCGTACATCCTTTCACGCCTATAAATTTCCCCAGCTCGTGTTTCAGGAATGCTTTCAGTCTCTCTTCCTGACTAGTCTCCAATTTAGAGATACTACCTATTATTTCCGTTTGGGTCTCAACCGCGTTCCTGGGCATATCGGGCTCTCGCAGGTCAATGGTTATCTGCCATTTATATAATAAATCCATCCCTAAAATAATCTGGGACATCATTCCCGGTAAGACCAGAAAATGTCCTTCCTTGTCTTGGTTATCCACAGTACATTTGATATAAAACCCTCGGTTAATTGGTACTGTGGCCCCATTCGCTAAACACGCCCTTTGTCTGACCTCTTGTTGTGGAACATTCCATCTTGAACAATGATCGGCCACCTCCTCATTAATATAGGACCTAACTGATCCTGTGTCCACTAGTGCTGAGAACACTTGCCTCCCTATTGCAACCTCAAAATGTATCCTCGGGTCCACTGTGCCCTCGGTTGTGGAGGATACATCCTTTATTACAGGTATGTGTTCTATGACGTCCCAGCGGCTCCTGCTTGTCCGCTGGACGTCCGCTCGTTTCCCGGTTTCGTATTCCTGCATTGGCATTCTCGAGTCAGAATACCCTGTTTGCCACATCGCGAGCAGAATCGTTTAAAAGTGCCCCTACACTCGAAACGCCGGTGTCCCTTTTCACCGCATCTCCAACATACTTCTTGCTGATCTATATTCCGTGGCAATGCTCTATTCGCTTGTATGTAGTTTACAGTCTCTTTTGGTTCTATACTACATTTTATCCGATCATCCCCTAACTCCTTCTGTAAATTTCCATACTCTTCGCAGAGTTGGATTAGGTCCGACAGAGAAGAGAAATCCCTAGGCCTAACGTACCGTCGGATTTCTGGCCGCAGGTTTCTATAAATTCTGTTCAATTCCTCTTGTTTGTTTATAAATTGACTCCTTCTGCACAGAGTCTGCAAAGCAATTATAAATTCCTTTGTGTCTTCCTGAGGGCCCTGCACCTTTTTCACGATTGAATCTAGGATATCCTGTCGATAGTTATTTGGAAGGAAATATAACTCAAAATCTGTTATAAAATCCGACCATGTTTGAAACTGTGTGTTATTGTTTCTATACCACAATAAGGCTTGGCCTTTCAATAATTCGGGCAATACCTGCAGACAATCTTCTTCTTCAATTCCATATGCTATCCTGAGCTCGGAAAATCGTTCTAAGAATTCCAGGCTGTCCCTTTTCCCTTCGAAGTGTACACCCCATTTACGGACCTGATCCATGAGTTTACCTCTGTCATTATTCTTCTCTACTAATGACATTTTATTTGGCAATCAAAGAGAGCAATTTCTATCTAGTTTCCGTTACTTTAAATCTCGGGCGCCATTTTGTAACCTCCTTCCGCTTGAATGGTTAATTACAAGTGGGGAGGTTGTCACTTACTGTCCTCTTATGACAGTAACTGACCTGCTCGGGTTTCTTGAGGGTCCAGGTTCCCTTTTTATATAGGTTTTAAAATTGCTGTTTCTCTTTCGTGTGGATTGCCAAATAAAACAGATATTTCTTGCTTAACTAAGTTTATTAATTATCTCTATTTACATTTACACCAGCTATGTACAATCTATTTACAAAATGTTGCTAGGAACAGGCCGTTTTAATGTGTTCGTTTTCCGTGTATAAAATAACGCGCTAATTAGATGTTTTCCTATCGTCGGGAGTCTCCACCATCTGCGTGAGATGGTAGACAAGTTTTTGTCCCTAGGTCTAGAAATGAAATGAATCGCGACAATCTAAATATTTAGTACACTGTTAACTTCGACGGAGCGTGGGTCGTGTATTCGCTCTGACCTGTATTTCAGACGTAATTTCTTACGGAACGTGGTATAACGGACTAGGTTGATTTGTCAGCTATCGGCTATGACTGACTTAATAATTTCACACGTCGGTCTCGGAGAGAATCACAACGTAGCCCCTGAAATCAATTCGTCCAAGCGATAAGGATTGATTTTTCCAGCGGTTTCGGCTGTGACTTTATTAACAATTCTACAAATCGGTCTCGGACAATATCCTAACTTAGTCTCTAGAAAAACAATTCGCAGAAGCTGGATCGTATTCGTCCAAGCTATCAGGATTGTTTTGTAGACTATTGAATTTATAAACAAAGTTCGAATTTGAAATCGGACTTATATACTGGAATGTTAATTCTCTAGAAAAACAATTCGCAGAAGCTGGATCGTATTCGTCCAAGCTATAAGGATTGATTTTCCCAGCGGTTTCGGCTGTGTGTTTATTCACAATTCTACAAATCGGTCTCGGACAAAATCCTAACTTAGTCTCTAGAAAAACAATTCGCAGAAGCTGAATCGTATTCGTCCAAGCTATCAGGATTATTTTGTAGACTATTGAATTTATAAACAAAGTTCGAATTTGAAATCGGACTTATATCCTGGAATGTTAATTCAATGACTTGAATGGATTTTAAACGGCAATTAATACTCACTCTCTATTTCTCGGATTTGCACAATAGCAACGGCTTCGGGTTGTTTAGATTACGGCAGGTCAATCTCGGTGCTGGTCTGGCAAGTCAGTCTCCTTTCGCTATGAAATGGGCTTGCTTTTATACAGATCGCGGCGTGTGACGTAACGTGAACAGGTGACCGGCTGGCGAATTCTGTTCACCAGTTTTTATACATAGATGTGCACGAAGTTTGATCTCTTAACTTTGCCTATGTAATTCGATTCTACTGAGATATTCAAATTTATTTGTAAGTAATGAAGAATGCTTCATTACACTATAAGCGAAAAAATTGCAAACATGTTATCTCATCATAACTTGACCATCAGATTTAAACCCCCAAACAAATTATCTCATATTCTGTTCAATGCGAAAGATAAAACTGACAAATTTAAAAGACCCAGAGTTTATAAATTAACTTGTTCAGAGTGTGATAGTTGTTACATAGGTAGATCTTGCCGTAACATAGCAGTGAGATATAAAGAACATTTTCGTTCCTTCAAAAATAATAAAACCGATTCTTCATTTTCAAATCATATTTTAGAAACAGGCCACACCTTTCCTAATTTGAATAATGTCCAAATTTTACATAGTCAAGATAAAATTTCAAAACTAAATATATTAGAGTCAATGGAAATTTTCAAAGGAATGAAGATGTATGATCCTAAACGATCAACTAGATTTATACAACAGTAATCTCTTCAATGTATTAATAACCTGATTTTCGTATTTAAAGTCCGTTAGTAAATATACCCGCACCACTAAGTTCCTCACGGAATTACCTAATCACCTTACCCCTCTCTGGTTTTTCCTAGAACTATTTCCTATAGTCATAAAATTTGTTTGTATTCCTTCTTTAACCTTTATATAGTAGATATAATATTTGTTAAATTCGTACCTCCGTTTTCGCCTGAAGATGACACGTTTAGTTTTGAAACTATAGTAACGACTATATTAAATATCAGTGATAGTATAACAAAGTAGTTTTATCCATTATTTCGTTAAAATGATAAACTATCACAAAGTAACGGCTCTCACAATTTAATTTTTTTAATCTCAAATTCTAGTTTCATTTTGTTTAGGTTGTATTTAGGTAATGGTTCACAATGAAATGTTGGACAAAGGACTAACACAAACTGGTTAATTCATCTTTCTGGTACGACGATCAAACAACAGAATTTTATTCAAAAGATAGAATAGCGCTTAAAGTTAATTTTTGAATGAATATTTCGAGACCAAATCATTTCTAGGTAGGTATTTCTTTCACAAACAGAGTCACAGTTTGGTGTGAATATATCTGTAAAATTTACAAAATTAATTTCATCTATACAAATTTACATAAAACTGTGATTTCATCCATACAAATTTACATCGAACTGTAATTTAATCTCTACAAATTTACATCAAAGTGTAATTTTATCTATACAAATTTACATTGGGTGAAGTGTAATTTTATCTATACAAATTTACCTCATCGTGTAATTTTAGCGGTAAAAATTACACCAAAGTGTTTTTTTCTCAGTAAAATTGACACCACCGAGGATTTTTACTCAAGCAGTGAGTAATTTTGCTTTGTTGGGTAAAAATACCCGTTCGCGTTAAATTTACTCCGTGGAATGGTGGCCGCCCAGTGGCCACCAGTTTTTTGGGGAATTTTACCCAAATATTTTTTACAGTTTATACTAAATTGTCCTCTGATTCCTCAAAATGGCAGAAGGGGCAATTAGCAAATTTGAAAAATCGTAGAAGCATAATAAAAGGCAAAGTCACAAAGATTCAACACATTTTTAATTAATTTCAGTGATCACACTTCAGAAATTAATCAACAAGGTGAGTACAGAGAAATTTAAGTCACTTTATGAAGAATTTGGAGAAATTCAAACGAAAATTGAAATGCTATCAGGTGAGATAGATGAGATAGGTGGAGCAGAATTTGAAAATTATTATTACAAAATTTATTCAATAGCAGAAAATTGTATGAGTGAAATGCAACAACATTCAGTGCCACAGCGATCTACGATACCAAATATGCTATTTGGAGTGCCCCAAATGCACAACGATGACACAATAAAACTTATCAACATTTGACGGCTCTCTTTCAGTGACACATTTGAAGCAGTTACACATAATATTCCAAGGTTGGACAATGTAAGGAAATTTCAATATTTACAAGCATCGTTGCAAGGAGAAACATTTAATGTCATCAGAGCTCTTGCAATTTCAAACGATACATACCGAATTGGATGGAATTCACTAAAGAAGAGATACAATAACACAAAATTCATGGTATCCACACATATAAAGGCTATTTTTACATTCCACCATTTTGTCGTGAATCACACACTGAATTGAGAAATTTGCTAGACGCCGTTCAAAAACATGTTTATACTACATCAACCAGTTGAGTCATGATGTTTACTCCTAATACATATTATGAAAAAGAAATTACACTATAACACAAATAAAGAGTCGGAAACTTTAGTGTCAAGAACGGCAGATGAGGAGATGCCTACTACTGAAGAATTTTTTGAAGTTTCAGAACAGATGCAGATTTTTAGAAACAATTCACAAAACTAAGAAAATACATAATACATAAAGCAACCAGACAAGTCATGAGTGAGGAGCAGACTTGAAGAATGCATTTTGTCCATATTTGCAAATTTTCAGAAGAGTCAAAAAACTATTGCAGAATAACTATAAATGCTAAGAAAGAAAATTAAATTTGAAATAGTCTTAGAAAATGCAACTTGTTAGGTTCCAAAATTCTGTACTAGAAAAAAGAAAAATATGCATAAAACAAAAAAAATGAATTGGACATAATGCAATTTGCATGCCTTTGATGGACAAAATGCGTTATGAATGTCAAATTTTGTAGTAAATGAAGCTAATAATTTTTTTTCAATGTTTTTAATCAAATATGAATACTGTAAGAAATATGTATATATGAATGTAATAATGCATTGCAGTTAATACACTATCGAAAAAACATTTTTAGGTCACGTGAGTAAAAAAAACCTTACAAAAAAAATGAAGACAGACACCAAAAATTCCTACAGGAAACGTGCTATTTAAGTGAAATTATTTTCATCTATGTCTTCACATTCGCAAACTTCACAATCTCCTTCTTCGCTCGGTTTTTACCAATACCTTATTTGGATCGCTCCCTCTTTTAATGCAAATTTTCTTGCTCAAGCTGATCCCTGTAATTTTCTTAAAAAAGGTTAAAGTTTTTTTGATATCTACTAAAAACCAGTTTTCGAATTTCTCCAATTTTGGAATACAATTCCCAGTATACCTCCGGAGATTTTATAGTACTATGGCGTCGTGAAATCTTTTCAACTCTACCAAAAATCCTATCCGCAGGAAGATAGGTATGACCCCGTACAGGAAAAATCACTTCTATTTTTGAAATACTGTCAAGGGCGAATTTGTGCAGCCATAACATGAGCATATGAATAACGTGACTATTCTTGTTTTGACCCCCACACCCATCTGCAAATAGACTAATACGACAGATACTTGGAGGGAAGTTGGCATTTTTTTTTAATGCAAAAGGGCCGAGGAGGTCTCTGTGGCCCCTCTTCCAGCCTGGTGTACCAGCCAAGCGTGAAAGATTGGATCTTTACAGTTAATAGCCTCCTCGGCCCTATGCCAAAAAAATAGATAGACAGCTGTTGTGCATAAAATGCTTCCTGTATTGGTACTTTCGGGAGCACTTGTACCTGCTGTAGGTCGAAACAAAACGAAACAGAATTTGGCGGTTCCTCTTTCATGAGTTTGTGGAATTGTACCGCTCGAAATTTATGTACTTTTAGCTGGGTTCCTAGTTTGTTTTTAGTATCCGGATCGTTGGTATTATTAATTTGAGTATTCGTTTTTACTCAAGACAGATAAATTCGTTTAGACTTATTTCGTCCGTAGTGGCTTTCTTTCCCTTCTAGTAGGTTGATAAACATTTTAACACCGTTCAATTTCTCAACATATTTGAATGATCGTTTATCTCCACACCGTTTTTCAATAATTTGAGATCCTGATTTAAGTTCAAGACATATCAAATTTATTCTTCTTTGCGACATGCTGTATATGGCTCTGAATAATTTTTGGCAAATTTGATATTTGCGATTTCGAACGAACACCTTAAATAGAACAAAGACTTAGTTGTATTTTGAGGAAATAAAATTTTCATTTCAACTACCAAAGTATTTAATAGAAATGAGATTTTCCATCAATTTTACGGCTTCGCTTCCGATGTGCATTATCAATTGGCATTATATTGGAAAGCATGTTGTCCTGGGCAATTTTATCAGTATTATCGAAAATATTCTGCGGATCTGCAAAATGTCAGCTTTCGATACTTTCTCACAATTCTTTCGCTCTCGCGAAGTAAGATTTTTCTTTCGTTTCCTACTGCCGCGCTCTTCCATACTATCACCAAGCACATGTTCACCTTCAAAGTTCTCCATTTTACAAAACAAAATAGCCTTTGCAATACTAAGCACACACGTGCAAGTCTGCAACTTCTAAAATCGTGACGAGTTTGGTACTACGAAACGCATTATGTCCGATGTTTATGGACATAACGCGTTCTGTATGACCACTTGCAGTGGACAAAATTTGTTTGTATAGGTGATCTTTACCATTTATTTACACAGGGACAACAAGCGTTTTGAATATCGAAAATATCGCGAATCTATAGTGGTTGAATGTAAGAAACTAGTGCCACCTCTTGTTCGAAAAATAAAATTTGGGACAAAATGCGTTTTGCAAGACTGCTCCTCATGTGTGAAATTGAAAAAAAATTCAGGCTCTGGTCAAGTTCAGAGAAATTCTTACTCAAAATCTTCATCATTTGTAACAACACAAGCAAGATCACATGCAATCAAGATCGTCAAATTTATTCGTGCAATAAGTTCAGAGATATGAATGTATCAGACAGAATGAAATACATTAAACAATCAAAAAGATGCTCCAATTGTTTGAAACAAGAGCATGAACTAATTGACTGTAAGACTGGCAATTGTAGAAGCTGTAACAAGAGGCATACTACACTTCTTCATATTAACAATTTTACAAATGAAAGCAACAATCAAGTACATTCATTCAAAATGCAAGGGGTAACGTTCAGCAGTCTTCTCAACAGAATGAGGAAACTTCAAGGCTTAAAACAGCACAATCTGTTAATCAGATTCAGACCCCTCAAAACCAGTCATAAAATCAGTCTCATGAGCAATCAGTTAACTATCATTTACTTGAAATTTGGTCATCACAAATACTCATATTAAATTGTTAGGATTCACGAACAAGGCTACCCAAAACAGTTCAGAGCTTTATTAGATTCTGCATTACAATGTAATTTCATTACCAAGCACGCTTCACAAATAGGCTCAACTCGCAGTATCTCACATATCGTCACAGGCTCTGGCAATTCAGCCAGTACAATTTCAGAACAAAAAATTTAACAATACATTCTATGGTAAATGAATTTGAAGTGAAATTAAAATTTTCAATAGTGTCTAAAATTACTGAAAACTTTGTTGGATTAGTATTCCGAATACTTCATCGAAATACCTTCTCACATCACCCTAGCAGACCCAGAATTCCACAAATCATCCAAAATTGATATGCTTCTAGGAGCAGAACTGATTTATGACATTCTTTGTGTAGATCAACTTAAATCAAACCAAAACTTCCCAACATTCCAAAATAAAAATTTATGGTGGATAATATCAGGACAAATACAAACACAAGCTGCCAAAAGGTCAATATGTAACTTGACATTGGATAAACAGATAGAAAGATTCTGGGACACTGGAGAAATCGAAGAAAAATGGTTTTGTTATACTCTCTGTTGTTAGTTGTTATTGTTGATTTTTAAAATACCACATTGAAGAATGGATACTCCCAGCAATAGGAGTTTAAACTTCTCGGAAGAAGAAATTGGTGCACTGACGGCATGTTTAGAAAGTTACAGATATTTTAGAGAATAAGAAAACCGACACAGTAGTACAAAAGGAAAATATGTGATATGGGAAAAAGTGAAGGGGCACAATTCGAATACAGGCCATGAACAGGGAAGTAGGTGAGGGAAAAATGGAAGAACATCAAAACAGAAGTAAAAAAAAATTGTCGATGAGAAACAGGAGCTGTTCAAAACCGGTGGAGAGCAAAGTCAAATTATAAATATAACCCCACTAGACACACAAGTTAAATCAATAATTGGGGATATTAATGTGATTGGCCTGAGTAATGTATTTGATTCAGATCGAATCACAGATGGAGAGGGTAGTAAACCAGCTTAAAGCTGAAGAAACCAGTAGCTCCATTTTGAGCAGCAAGATATTTCAGGTAAGTTTTTGATGATTTGGTTATTGAAAATATTTACCTGTACCTACCAACCCACCTAATATGGGTTGTGTTAGGGAAATAATGTGGAAATTACAAACGATACCGACATAAGCAGGATGTATTATATGTATTGAGAAACTGTTACAAATATGGATAAACATTTATCACGTATTACATACTAGTAAGTTCATCGAGAGAATGTTAGAGAGCAAATTAGGTAACTTAACGGCTAGTTGGCGCGCGATAGCGACGCACGGGATTCGCGCATTCGACGCAGAACCCCGGTAAGTGATACGATACAACCGCCACTCGTAGTCCTATAAGTCAGAACTGAAGCCACTTCTTTCGCTAAGACTTCACGTCATTCAACCGCATCGGGACCGCCCATCGCCTGATTCATAAGTACTTCGGAAATAAATGCCTCTTCCGATGTTCCGGCAATCTCGTCCGGCTCGGCGACGGCGTTATACCGCTTCTTTGGCTTTCCCCTTGAGCTGGTCCTGACTATCTTGGGTCGACCGCGACCTCTGTGTTGAGTTTCTTGAGTTTGGACCTTTCTTAACTTCCTGAAGGACATCTTCGTCACAATTTTCGCATTGTTGCTCGTTATCTGTGGTGTGCATCTATGAGAGAACGAAGTTCACGAAATTCGGTGCCGAGTCCTCACTCATCTCGTTCAGGCTAGAATCTGCCGGGACGTTGATTGACGATTTAGACGGTTTGCCGTCTTCCAAGAATTTGACAACTCGAGAAAACAACACAATTCGTTTCTCCGATGACCACACGCGTTAAGCTTTGGATTCGTCAGGGTACCCCAGGAACACCCCCTCTTGTCCACGTGAATCGAAGTTTCCTTTCCGGGATTCCTGTCGAGATAATACACCTTGCTGCCAAACACCCTAAGGTCGGATATATCTGGAACCGCACCGGTCCATTCTTCGTATGGTGTCCGTCCTTCCAAGCTTTTTGTTGGTAAGCGGTTTCGAAGGTAGTTCTAAGTTTTACCTGCTTCGGCCCAGGAGGAATTAGGCAATTTTGATTCCATGAGAAGGCACCTAGCAGCGTTGAGTAAAATACGTTTTTTTCCCTCAGCTGTGTCGTTCTGCTCTGGGTTGTAGGGTACTGTTAATCGCCTGGTGATACCCCGTTTTTCAGATATACGTCAAACTCGTTACTCGTGCCCTCACAACCATTATCGGCTTGTAAACACTCGACCACTTTGTCCTTTTGTATTTCGACCAGAGCTATAAACTCGGTGATGTCCTTGAAAACATCCGCTTTTGATTTCAGAAATCGCACCTCGCACCATTTTGTACGATTTTGTACGATCGTCGATGAACTCGACGAATTGTTTGGCGTCCTCATTGGTCCGCAGACATCCGTGTGTATTATTTCGAGGGTAGACTTCTGTCGATATGACTTATACGCGAAAGGGGTCCTCGTAATTTTTCCTTGTAGGCAAATTTTGCAGTTAAGACCTTCGGCGGAATCGAATGTCTACACCCTTCGAATAGTGCTGTTACGGATACCGTCCGTGATGTCCCGCACGTTCGCGTGATCCGATCGTCTGGGCAGGAATCGAGCCCGACTTTTCCCCTCTTCGGACCAGTCGAAGCGACGCGTGCTTGCTGACCTAACTCGCGAATGTAGAATAGATCATCGACCCTGGAAGCATCCAGCACTACATTTCCGCACATGTCTTTTATGGTGGCCCCGTCTTCCCAAAAATGATCATTGAAGCCGCGATCAGTGATTTTTGCCGACCGACAAGAGATTGGTTCGCAAACCCGGCACTAACAACACATTGTTCAAAGTTACATTTGTTTTGCTATTGCTCGCACTCGCGACGAGATATACTTTACCTTCACCTGTCGTGTTGGCGGTTGCCCTGTTAGCAATGCTTAGCGTACCTTGTTTCGAGTTGTAAATCACAAACATTTTCCGCGTCATTGCATAAATGAGAAGTTGAGCCACCGTCTAGACCCCATTTCCGGTTTGGAACGCTTCCAACGTTACTTGTATAAAGAACGGTGTAAATATTAGAATAACGATTTCTGTTCGATTTGTAGAATAACCTATCTCGTATGAATTACCAGAGGCATCTACCCGTTCAATAGGAAATCGGTTATTGAAATTAGTATTCCTCGACGTCACTCGGCGCGATTCGCGAGTAGGGGTGGAGATGAAAACGTAAATTTGAGGTAGCCATTGTCGTGTTAATGCTTGAGGAGGTAAGTTGAGATTCAATAATTCTTTTGTCTTATAGTCATTTTTTATCTGCTATTGAAATATTATTGATATCAGGAACTATTTAATTTGATTTGATACCGTAATTAGAATTCAGGATATGTACAGTCCCTGAACGTCGATATATTTCAGTGGAAATAATTCTCAACAAACCTTCTATGAACTCTATGCTCATATAAATTATTTACATTTCACTCGAATTGGCTAAGGTCATCAAAGAATATGAGCACTGGGCAGGAGAAGAATGTAAGCGTGACGCCAAGTTTGTTTATAGTATACAGTTGGGATTGATATAATTGTATCAAAATTGAATAAATTAATAACAAAATTATGAACATAAGCAAAATCATTTGAAACGATCAACAGAAATCATACATGGTCTTCGAGCCGCATGGGTTTTCAGAGGAAAAACAACGTAAATAAAAGCTTCATGGAATTATCGAGAATAGACTTCCTAAGTCCTGACGTCACAAGTAGGCGGAACTTAACGAACCTTTTCAAACAAATCGATTTTACATGTTAAAACGCCATAAGAAATTATTCAAGTGTTTATTGGATCTGCTTCCGTTGATAATAAGGATAATCGCGTACATTTTTGATAAGGCATCATTTAGTTGTAGCCTATTTTCGAAAAAAAAAACCACAGGTAGGTGAGATTTTTAATGAAAATTCAAGAATTGTTATATTTGTTGAGGTTATGTTATTTTTTGATTTGAAATATAGTCTCATCAACTGTTGTTTCCGATTTCAGATATAGAATGGCTTCAAGACATGTTCTGAAGCTGTCCTCTATAAATGAATTTCTCGACAATGACAATAAAATCATTAAAAAGGGTGAAAATGCCTTGGAATCGAATCATGTGAAACATATGCAGTTTGATGCTGATTTTATGATGATGAGAGGAGAAGTACATGCAAGCATGAAAGATAAATTCTATCATGTTGAAGTGAGAGTATGACATGTATAAGTTTTCCATTTTTACTGAACAATATTTTTTTTTTGCAGATCATACTGAATAACATTAGCTCTTTTTGGACACTACAACATATCTGTGACTGACAAGGAATGTACCTGGAATGTGCCAAAATCAAAAAATGTACCAGTAAAAACAGCTGAAGAACTATATTCCCCAAAACCATATTCAGCTATCAAACAAGTAATGAATGAAGAGCAAATTAATAATTTGAAAAAGAAGCTAAATGGTTTTGGTAACACTGTGGGCTTTACATGGCTTCTGCAAGAAAAAGATGAGGAATCTGTTAACTGTGACTTACCGATTATTGGAGATATTATATTATCAAATGAGTTCACAGAGGCTACAAATCCAATAGACTTTTTCAAACAAAAATGTATTGTTAACGATGAAACGATAAAAACAATAGCAATATTTACAAAAGGACAAACTCATAATGAAAAGTGGTACCTCGTGAGGAAGTTTCGACTTACAACCAGCAACTTTGGGGCAGTCATTTCATCTTGTAAGCGGAACAAATTTCCAGAGAGCTTATTCAAAACACTAATTGGTGAGACTGAATTTCTTGTTTTTTTTTAAAGACGTGAACTCATGATTAGCATAATGACTTTCTAACAAAATTATTTTTGTTTTAGGAGCTTATAATTTGGATGGGGTAAAATCCATTCAGTGGGGAAGAACACATGAAAAATATGGAATAGAATTTCTCAAAACATCTTTGAACCTGGATATACAATCAACAGGTATTTGGCTATCAAAATCAGGACTTTTGGGGGCCAGCCCTGACGGATTAGTAGGAGATGATTCCATTGTGGAGGTGAAATGTCCGTATTCATACAGAAATGACCATTTATCTCAGGCATTGAAGAATACCGATAAATATATCATTCATTATAATGATAATAACGAAGTTGTTGTCAACACAAGCCATAACTACTACCATCAGATCCAAGGAAACCTACACATTTTAAGACGATCCAAATGTTAATTGTGTGTATGGACATTGAAAGAAGTTACGGCAGTTCTTATTGAATATGATCCACTATGGGCAGAAAACTTACCACTGCTAGAAGATTTTTATATAAAACAGTACCTTCCAAAACTTACACACAATCTCCCATCAGCTGGAACTTGACCAGCAACTAAGTATATCAGAATCAGAAATACTTTGTCATAAAAACATTAATTTTGTTGACAAAGCTACTTAAACCTAATTTATTATATCATTCCAAATGTACAAACTAATAAAGTTCAATTTTTAACAATAATACTCTTCGACTTCTTTTATCAGTGGATATTGCAAATTTGTAAGAGCAGCACATTACTGAAAAATTATTGATATCTGAGATATGTAATATTGAGGAACTTTTTCCAAAATACTGAAACATTTTATCCTTCGAATAGCTCTTTCTACGTGGATTCTTGCTTTCGCTATTCTTTGTGTCTCGTATACTTTTGCCTCTGTAAACTGAGGTGTACTTAAAAATGGGGGAATGTTTAAAGAAACACCATCTGGAAGTAAATCTTGAATCCAAAATCCCTTATCAGCTAATATGAGGTCACCATAGTGCATTTGCTTCAAAATTCCACAGTGCTCTACGATTTTTTTTATCTGATGTTGATCCTGGATATGCCTTACTAACAAGAATAATCACACCATTTGGTGCAATGCCCACTAATAATTTCCACGTATTTCTGTGCTTGTACGAACTGTATGTTGGTCTTTGACTTTCCATACTTTTAGGAATAGCAGAACATATTTCAGTACAATCCAGAATGATTCTACAGTTTTGGAAATTGAAAAATGCTGCAAGGAGACAGGCTTGATTTTTTTTCTGGAGGGTATTGTTCTCATCAGTTGATTGAAAAAGACTTCATGTCATAACAATGTTAGTGACTGTAGCAGAGCTGCAATTGAATCGAATAGCTAAATCTTCATGAGGTAGATTCAATCGTAGTTTCATCAGAGTGAGAAGCATTTGATCTATCTTTGGCAATAACTTAACATGCCATCGGGCATAACAGTTTAAATCAAAACTGTCCATTGTTTCGAACACTGTCAAAAATAAAGCATTTGTAGGTATGCCTGTGTACATAAGTACATGTGCATCATTGTTTTTGATGTGTTCATAGCTGAAACGTGTTGTTAAATTTTTAAGCTTTTCAGTTAGTTCAAGAAGCTCTTGTTTCAGAAAGTAATTTTCTGCCTCCACAGATGCACTTGACGCTCTGCTTATACTTCTAGAACAAGAAGGTATATCTTCAATGCTGGAAATTCTACCCTCACTTCTGGATGTGCTCGGAATCTCTGTTTCAGACACTTTTGATGGCCCTGCTGCTTCTGAACTTATACTGGTTAGAGTGGAAATAAGACTAGCTTCAACCTCTCTTGTCTTGACGGTTCGTTTACTGAAAACAAAATCATCGAATCCAAGAATAGTAATATCTTTCTCATTTATGTGAACATACCGTTTTTCCGGAGATTCAAAGTTCAACTTTCTCTTCACATTGAATTCAAATAAAGTTGGTCTATTTTTTCTATCCATGTTAAGGAAGTGACAACTGCAAACCAAGGAATAATTTGATGGTTCTCGATCTTGTCTCCTGCAATAATTTAACAATAAAATGCTTTGTCTATGTATTGAGTATGGTGATCAAGTACCTTATGAGATTAATCCACGTTTTTCTCTCAGCTGGGTCTGCGGGAAACACAAAAAAATCACAAATCCTCTGTTCACTGTAGTGTTTACAACTAGGAACGAAACACATAACCATGTTTACTGAAGTTCAGAAATCTGAAACAAAAGTAAAATAACATATAAAAATGTCGTTCCAATACAAATTTTATTGTGACCGGTTCGATAATCCACTGTTAATTTGTGTGGTCGAGAACCTAGTCTAGTAACTTTGTTTGTTGAGTATCTTCTTTAATTAAACTTCTCGTCTTTTTATATTCAATACTTGAATTTTTTTAAACGTTTTAGTTTGAAAAATATCAAATACCGTGTTCGTTAATATCATTTCAGGTGATATTTCATTTACATCGAAATGTAAATCCTATTTACCTCGTTTTAAAGTTTCTATCAACGTTTTTTGAGTTAATTTCCGTTCGAGAAAAGTCAATGCTCAATGTTTGGCAGACTTTGTCTTATCGAATCAGGAGAGCTCCACTATTATTATAATTCGATAGATTTTCAAACTCTATTTCCATTCACTAAAAAGGAATGTGTAATGAATGTTTGTAAATTTGAAATTTGTGTCGTGTGATGCGATACATAA
Organism: Endomychus coccineus; assembly: GCA_958510875.1. Lineage (NCBI taxonomy): Eukaryota > Metazoa > Arthropoda > Insecta > Coleoptera > Endomychidae > Endomychus > Endomychus coccineus. The sequence continues at coordinate 24,275 of CAUEHT010000103.1, forward strand.
TCGAATCGAAACGTACACGTTTCACAAATATGTACAAAGTCTGTACTTTCAATTCGAAAAATATGTGTATTGCTTATACATAACGGCTTTGAGCGGCGTTCTTGCATACGTCCGAATCTAATTGTATTTACAATGTATATAAGGGTAAAAAATTGATAACACGTTTCGATCATTTATAAACGACCATTTGCATTACAATTTCAAATAAATTAACATTCGTCATCATCAAAAGGACGATGTTGGAAAATTCTATTAATATTATAGAGTTCAAAAGGTATGTTAACTTTTTCCATTCTCTAAAAAGAAATGTAATGAATGTTTGTAAATTTGAAATTTGTGTCGTTTGATGCGATAAATAATCCAAACGAAACGTACACGTTTCTCAAATATACGCAATGTCTATACTTTCAATCCAGAACATATGTTTATTTCTTATACATAACGGCTTTGAGCGGCGTTCTTGCATACGTCCGAATCTAATTGTATTTACATTGTATACGAGTATGAGAGCAAATAACATGTTTCGATCGTTTATAAACAACAATTTAGATTACAATTTCAAATAAATTAACATTTGTCATCGTTGAAATGACTATTAGCATATCAATGTAGGGCGTCCATATGGACTATATTTTTTGTAAAAACATCTGGGCTGTGGGCCCGCAACAATTTACCTCGAGTCCTAGTTTCGTCTATTTGTATTTTCACGGCGTCGTAGGATCGTGCCCTCGATAAAGCTACGTAACGCATTCCGTGAGCGAAAACTGGTTGTGGTAGATAGATACCTACTCTGTCGATGGTCTGACCTTGCGCCTTGTTGATCGTCATTGCGAACGCCAACTTGAAACGGATGTGAAACGGCAGCCCATCTATGCTGGGCGCCAGTGAAACGGACCCGCTTTGGGTCGGTTTTAATTGGCCCAGCTAGCTCAATTTAAATTAATTACTCTCAGGGCTCGTAGTGAAACGTGCCTTGTGATTCAAGACTGGTGAATTGCCCGAGCGCCAACTGCTTGAAAAAAAACTATAAAACTAAATGAATTCACAGTCAAGAATACAAGCACTACGAGATGGTTTAACAGTCGATGGAAATTCAGAAAAACAATACAAGTTCAACTTAACAATTCGTATATTCGAACAGAATTCGTAGAAAACAATTATTAAATTAAATCAAATTGTAACATAATGAAATTTTAAGTAAACAATTATTAAATTAAATTGGTTTGTAACATAAATTGAATTTTAAGAAAACAATTAATAAATTAAATCAATTATTAAATTGAAAAGAACGAATTTCCAATAAGAGCACTTACAGTAGACCTCGAATGATTCTATAAAAATTAGTGGAATACAACTTCGGATAAACAACAAAATCAGAGAATGAAATTATGGTCATTCAAACAAGAAAATGTTACCCTCCTTGGAACTCGTAGGAACTGGAAGTCGGTCCTGTCAGGAAAGTCACTAAACCGCCTTGGAGTGAAGGGGTGAGGAACCTCAGACGTTCAAACCCTGTAAATTCAAAGAACGAACAGTACCTGACTTGAGATCAAAAGGACAAGCAACACCGTCGGTTGGAATAACCAGGTGATTCCACAACCGATAATGTTATCTTTCCCAAATTGCGAAAACACTAGTACAAAATGGCTATCTTGACGAGATATCAATTTAGGCAAAATTTTAATTTAATCTGAAGGAAATAAACGATTACAATTGATTTTTTAAATTAGCAAAAAGTTAACATGTGACTAAAAGAATAATAATTAAAATTATATCTGAAAAAATATTATTTGAAAGGTTGAAAAAAGGTTGATCGGAAACTGTTGTCGTTTTAGCTGAAACGGAACGTTTCGATCTGCGGTCATCGTTAGATCCATTCTGGAAATGAACACTTCGTCGTCCACTCTAGAACCTGGAACAATTTTTACGCGCAGCATATTATCTAGCATACGAACGATTTGTAATCGAGATCCGTTATATAAACCTTGATCTATGGCCAAGTTTCTCAATAAAATAACTATACTACGTTCGCAAATTTTCAATTGATGTGGCGGTAGGGTACCTGATTTCACGGTGTTTAAGAATTCGACCGGAAAGTTTACCTCTTCGTTTTCGGCAACTACAGAGTCAGCGCTCATGTAGGTTCGGATCGGCTGTGCTATAGCGTAGCCGTTTTCTTGCGTACTCTGTTGAGGATGCGTTCGTTTAGTTCATCGCAGCTGTCGTTTTTCGGACACAGGATGAATTTTTTTTGTAGCGTCTCGTCATCGACGTTTACATGTTCGCCGTAGATCTCGGTTACCACGTCTGGTACCAAACATCTAGCCGGTATGGAAACGTACTCAGGAGGTAATTGTCTTTGTACGGCTACTAGACTGTAAGAAAAGAAAACATATTCATCAGTGTAGAACGTGTCACAAAGAAACAACCAGTTATTGAACTTACTTCTCTGTGGCATTGCCGATGCGAAGCAGCCACTCTTTGAATTTGTTTTCGTCTGGATTCGCTCGAACGTTGTGAATCAACGACATTCTGTGGAATCTCTCCCATAGGGGACTTCGTTTAACGCACAAGTTGAAACTTGGGCCTGAACCACCGATGCCAGTCGATATCGGTAGCAGTTGGCTAAAGTCATCACCGAGGATGATAGCCTTGTTGGCGAACGGTCGCCCGTCACCGCATACATTTTTCAACATCTCGTCGATACAATGGAGGGCGTATTTGTTCGCCATCGATAGTTCGCCTATAATTATCGCCGAAACGTGAACCAATCGTTGACCGTTCTGGGGGGTGAATGCAGATGTGAACGTTTCGATTGTCGGTAGAGGTAATTGGAACGTGAAATGTACCGTTCTACCGGTTTTCAGGAGCGTGGACGCTATTCCGGTCCACGCGGTGGCTAGCACTGTTACGTTTTCTCTCGTCAGCTTCGAAATTATGGTATTGTAGAGAAACGTTTTTCCGGTGCCCCCTGGTCCGTCTACGTAGAACAATCTCGGTTGACGGAGGGGATCTGCGACGGTTTCGACGACAGCGTCGTTTTTCGTTCAGATTCATTTCGTTAACGATATCACGTTCGATATCATCGACGTGTGCCATTATGTGTTCGTCATCGTCGTCGTTGTTACCTTCGTTTACCATTGCATCTTGTATATTGTCCGGTAACACGATTTCGAACTCTTCTATGTGTCTGTCGTTCGCTCGTAAGATCGTCATAATATGTCTGAGCGCTTTTATTTCGGCCGTGTTGGCATTATGGCTGCGCCGTGTATGGTCTTCGTAAATGTACGATTTGAATTGTTGCCATAACTGGTTTGCATTGGTCAAGTTGCAGTTTAACAGCATCATTGCAAACATGACTCTCATCTGCCTGGGCATTTGTTGGAGTCTGGCTTCTTCTAAACAACGACGATATTCGTCGTTATCTTGTAGTATGTTGCGTACTCTACATGCCGCCTCGAACGTGTTGTAAACTATGTCATTAACCTGTTGGAGAATGAGAAAAATATTTGTTACTAACGAATCGAACGTAAAATCGCCGAATTTCTTACCGTTCTGATGTCGGCAAATGATGTAGCACCACGTACATGTAACAGCAACATACGTAGATAAAACGTCTCTCTGTTTCTTGGAGATACGTTGTACATTCTGGGAATGATCTTGTCGACTCCTCGTAGCCTTTGTGTCCATCTGTCTTATTGAAGACGTAATGCAGTGGAATTTCTTGGTAAAGGAACTGTCTGGCATGATGATCGTTTTTGTTCAATTGTAATCATGCTGTTAACGTTGTGTTCCTTTGTCTGGCTTGATTTGCAGCCGCCTCTTCGTCACCTTGACGGAAATAGATATATTGCTGGTTTCGCAGGTGCACGTCCAATCTGTAGATGGCATGACTTTGTTCGTGCATCGAAAAAGCGTTAATTCGCCAATCCGCCTCGTTTACCGAAACGTATCTTTCGTCTACGTACGTTTCAACTTCGTTGTGTACCAAAGCTTCACCACCTGTAATCGAATTAAAAAATTTATGAATCGATTATGGAATAAGAAAAATAACTTACCGTCGTCCATATGTTCGTGACGCAACTGAACGCGTACGCTATCATAACCTTTATACACATACTTGAAGATGTATTTCAAACTTCTAAGTGACGAACATATTTCGACGTTAATGTGGGAGTCCTATTTGTTCAATAGATATTTATTGTACGGTACTACGTAACGATTGTCTAGTACCGCTCAAGCCTTCCGAATCGTTCTACCGTCGTTTCTTCTACGGTATTGTGGATAGCCATTTTCGACGAACGTTGTTTGTTCGCAAAATTCTTTGGGAAATTTCTTTGTACACCGGCCGTCCCCACCTCTACACAATGCATGTTCGTTGAGAGGGAAACAGGGACCGTGAATCATTTGTCGTTGGACCTGAAAAGAAAAATTCGTTTGAAATTTTCAACTTAGTGTGAAAACGTATGTCATCGCTAAACTTTTCGTATAGTTCTCGTTCGGGTTGTGGATGTGGAATTTCGGAACATACGAATAGATCTACGTCTTCAGGTTCTCTGAACTTGTCTTGTTCTCGCAAACACATCAGAAAGTGTGCGTGGGGTAAACCTCGTTTTTGGAATTCGATCACGTACAGGAAGGCGGTCGTGACACCGAACACATGTCGCCTGTTGATGTCCAGTAAAAATTCCTTCAATTTCAAGTGAAACACTCTATTTATGAGATCGGGACGATCGCCAGATTGTTGTCCAGCGTGTAGATTTTCTCTAATCTCGGACCATTGCGGATTACACGTGAACGTGATAAACATGTCGGGTTTGCCAAATTTTGCCAGGATGGCTATGGCGTCCTGGTAGTTTTGAAGGCAGTTTCGTGGCGATCCCTGAAACGTAGAAGGTAGTATAATAACACGTCCTAGAGGTAAATCTCGTTCGTTCACTTGTACGTTGAGATAATCCTCCATGTCGTTGAAACCTGCACCACGCAGCAAATGTTGATTTCTCAGTATAAAACCCATACGTTCGCTTTCTATTTTTACGTAAGCGTCGACGATCAGCTTGTGGGACAATCGACCACAGTCTATGTAGACGTTCAGGCAACGGCGTTGATTATTTCGCTGGTTCGATCTGAAATTTCTCCTCTAAAGGTAATACTCTCGTATACTCACTTTACCGGGTCCTCTGGTGTGTGGAACGTTGCAAGCGTAACCTGGCTCGCCGTGAGCAAACAACAACGGGTAACATAGAGGATCGCAGTTGCTGTTGAGAATAGAGATGGGCCGGGGGATTATTCTGTGACCTTCTCGGGCGTATACTCTCAGCTCGTAATTACCGATGGCACCTAAATAATTACCTTCAAAAATAACGGCCACCTCGTTTATGAGAGGTGAGTTTATATGTCGATTCCGTGTTTGGAGCAAACGTAACGTAACAGTGTGGTGGTTTGCCGCAACTTCTCGGAGATTGCTGTAAGCCTGTGCGAAAGGATTAACATTTCTAATAAGAGTTTCCAATTGCTGCAAGAGTGCCGGTCTGCAGTTGCGATTGTATTCGTCACGAGATATGGACCACGTCCTCTTATCGGATCTAAATGATGTATGTAATGTACAAATTGACCTTGAATTTTATAAAAACCTGTGGCTCCAAGGAAATTCGGATTGTGTATTTCGCTTACGCATACACTGGCAAAACATAGAGCGTTATTGTACGCTATACTTCGCTGTCGAAAATGTCGGGCCTCTTAACCGTTTGCGGTGTACAGTTCCAATAGACGTGCCGGTACATCTTCTTGCATGTCGAGTTGTACTTTACCCAATTCACAGCAGTCTTTGTAGAGGCCGTTTGCATTTTGTTCAGCCTGGAAATGTATAGCTTCGCAATGGGGACAGGTGAATTCACAAGGTCCCAAATCATGTCGATGAACATCGTCCGAATAAGCGATTAGATAGGTGTTCATTTGATTGGGCATATTTCTACGTCTAAACTCTAATCGGTCGTCTAAAACAATCAATTGTTGAGCCTCGTATATAAGCCTTTGCTCTCCGGCCGTCAGCTCTTGTACAACTGGTTCTTGTACGTCTGCTGTTGCTTCTGAAAGTCAAATCAAATCAAATTTTATTTCTCCAATAATTACAAATTGAATATGGGTTTATATTCACGTATATACATTCATAGATTCATATATTATGTATTTATGTTATATACTATAGTAAATTTATATAGAATTGCTTAGAAGGAAGTATAATGTGAATGCAAGAACCTTTTTGCAACAACATTCATAAAAGCAATGCTTGTGCATAAATGTTGTTGTTACAATTTGGTGTGCGTGTATAATATAGTATAATGTAGTGTTTAAACTTATACATACATATTACAATATTTATTTGGTTGCGAGAGTACAAATCACGTTGAAATGATGATATTTTTAGAGGCATGTAATAGTACTTGTATGTTAAGACAAATATAGTAGATATTTTGTAATGTCAGATGTTAATAAATAATTATTTATTTTCTGATTAACGGTTTTTATACTACTATGGGTTCTTAACCAATCAGGTAATACGTTATAGAATATTGGTCCTAGATATGCGCTACATAGCTGTCCTGTCGTCTTCTTTGCTATTGGGATAGTAAGATCTAGTCTACAGTTTTTACGGGTACTGTATATATGAGATATATGTTGTCTACAATTTTTGTGGATGTATATTAGAATTGTTTTAATATATAGTTGTTTAATATTACACAGGTTTGCAATTTTATATAGATATTTTGTACTAAAACGCCAGGGCTTACGAAGTATTATTTTCAGTAATTGATTTTGGGTTCTACTGAGAGTATCCATAATGGTACTATATGCTCCACCTCATCCTATTATGCCGTACTGGAGTATCGATTGGGCAAGGACAAAATATACTATTTCTAAATCTGGTAGAGCTGAGAAAGTTCTCAGTTCTCGAAATACATAAAACAGTTTCCTTAGTTTTTTCAGCAACATGTCAATGTGAGAGTTCCATTCTAAATGATTGTCTAATTCAATACCGAGATATTTTGTCTTCTCAGAGAATTCTATTTTAATTGTACATTCACAGTTTTCGGTATATTTGCATATCCAGTTATGAAATGTTATACTTTTATACTCTGGCAGTCCGCATTTATATGAAGAAAAGTGTAACCAATGAGTTTTATGAAGATTTAAACTTAAAACATTTTTTATTAACCATTGTTGTATCCTTTTCATCGCTGTTTCTATATTTGTCCTTATAGTATCCCAATTTGTGGCTCTGAGAAATATAACTGTGTCGTCTGCGAATGAGATTATGAAACAGCCTAGATTAAGTCTTAGTAGATCGTTTATGTAGATTAAAAATATAACAGGGACCAAGACAGTTCCTTGTGGAATGCCACAGTTAATTGTCAATTTTGAGCTCAAAGAGTTATTGATTTTGACTTGTTGTGTTCTATCTGTCAAATATGATCTGAATAAGTGATTGCAATGGCCTCTAATACCCATATTATCCAATTTTTTTAGTAGTATTTCATGGCTTACAGTATCGAATGCCTTAGCTAGATCAAAAAAACTGCAGAACATTTCTCTCCTTTATCTAGGCTGTCATATATCTCATTTGTTAAAAGGTGTATAGCGTTCTCAGTAGATTTATTTTCTCTAAAACCAAATTGGTTTGTTGATAATAAGTTGTTATTTTCTAAATATGTCATTAGTTCATTTTTAATAATACGTTCTATTATCTTTGAGAAATTTGAGATTACTGATAAAGGTCTATAGTTAGTGAGTTTTTGTTTATCTCCTGATTTGTATACTGGTGTGACTAAACTTTGTTTAAATTCCTGAGGGAATATCCCTGTAGTCAAGATTAAATTGGTAATGTGGGTCAATAATGGTACAAAGTGATGTTTTCATGTTTTTGTATCAATTCTGTATTCATATTATCTAATCCGTTTGATTTATTTTTTGGTAGATTATTTATTTCAAACTTAATTTCAGTTTCAGTAATAGGACTCAAAAATAGGCTACTTTGAGGGTACTCTATTTTTTTTGTGTTATGGGTTTATCAATATTTTAAAATTACCAATCCACCTGAATGTTTTTCAAAAAATATTTCCCTCAAATTCAGTTCAATAACGAAAATATAGAAATAATATCATTTTTCAATAGAAAACTTGAAAATGACATACCTGCAGCATTATTTTCATTTTCCACTGCAACAGCGACTGGTTTGCCTTTCTTTACGATATGTCTAAAGCCTGGTCCGGTTCTCATTGGTCTTTTATCTTCAGTGGTTGGAGTGATACATAATCCATTGTTGACGTTGAGAATTTCGTCATCGGAGGTGGTATCTGCGTTAGAAAAGAAAAATTGAAGCTGAATTTCTGTGCTAATTAAATTTAACGTTTGTATATAAATCGGGAAGATTTACAAATACAGATCGATGATAGTAAGGTATTGTAATGATTATTTTGTCAATATTGATATTTTAATCCCAGAAGATTGTTATAGAAGTTAGTAAAAAAAAACAATTATCAATTGCCTTTAAATTCTATTCTACCAATTGAAATGTTTCCTGTATTTGACCGTTATGTATATATTGCGAAACGTGATAAAGAAATTTTTTACATCAGAATCATCTATTATAATGGACATCATGGAACTGAACTTTCTAAAATAATTGATTTATACATGTAAAATTACTAATTGTGAACGATAGTTTATTAATAAAAGCATGTTATGTTCAACATAGCTGGTTAAGTTTGATACAATAGAAGATTACTTAAACAAAGTAGGCAACTGAAACTTATATATAATATAGTTCTGAAACATTGAGCAACTTGCAAATATAAATGTACACAAATCATTTAATATGAATTTGATCATAAATAAGTGGTACGTCTTGGAAAAACAGAAAAAATCAAATAGTAATATATAGAGGTTATTTGAGTTCAACCCAAAATATGATATATATTTGATATTCTTTTCAACAAATTGAAATGTTAATACTTGCCATAGACCATAGAGGTATTTGTTATTGTGGATGGACCAGCTACTACAGTCAATTGTTCGACTTCATTTTGTCGCTTCTTTTCGTTAGGCTCAGCATTTTTTATAATTTGCCATTTTTCGGTACCATCAGGTTGAGTTATACGTCTCAGTCGTAATTTTGGTATTACGGCTTCATCATTCTTTGTGGAATCTATAAATGTGTACTCGATTGTTTATATCATTCAAAACGAATTGTTCTTCATTAATTACCATTTGCGTTCCTTCCAGAATTACTTTGCTGTGTATTCTGTAGTTTAGTATTTGTAAACCTTGTATTTCTCGGCATTATGAAACAGAAATAACGATATTAGTAATAATATATTAACAGCAAAATATTAATGTATACGTGTGTGTCTGGACGTGTTTAAAAAAAAAACAAAATACACCAACACACTTACCTATAGGTATATAGCTTGCTCGATACTCAATCTTCGCATACAATAAAAGAGCTACAATTCAGTTAGCAGTTAACCTAAAACATAAAAGAAATGAATAAAAAATTCAGAGTGTTTGAAATAGGTTCAGATTTTATATGACTGAGCTGAATATCATTTATAATATCGAAACATCTATAATGGATGCTTTGGAGTAGGCTAAACCTGATAACTTTTACCAGTACTGAAGTATTTTACTTACAAATCAAGATGATATAGCTTATTCTTGATGTATTTTTCATATATGCAGAGTAATGGTTATGCCCCGATGAATTTTGAAAGAACACCCTCATTGCCAGAGAGTCTACTAACTCATTTCTCTCAATGCCTGGCCAGTCAGAGCTGTCACTTTGTTATTTTTGTTTTGACGTGTATGAACTTTTCAATAGGTTCATATCGTTCCTGAGTTACAATGATAGAAGGCGATTGCCTTGAAAGCAGCTCGAATATAATTTTAAATAAATGAAAAATGAAATAATTTCCTTACGATATACGATCGTAAGGAAATTATTTCGATCGTATATCGTAGGATTATAATTATAAACTTTAATATTAATTTAAATTAATTTAATTAATATTAATAATGCAAACATGTTAAACGAAATTATCTAACAAGTAGATATAGATAAGTGTACTTACTGCGAATTTAATATAAAAATATTTAATCAATATGCTAATCACCACTGGAATGTTGTGTATAGCAGTAGCAGCGATCTAGAGGAAAAATGAAATGAGACATTTTAATTGCATGAAAAAGTAAGTGAAGGATGAAGTGATTTCGTTACAGAAACGTGTTGAGATTGCTGAAGGTGATTTTTTCAATTGATACCACCTAGGACCATCACAATTCAACAAATAACATTCATACCGAATCCCCAATACTAACTGTTTCAAGTATAGGTGAATTAACGTTGTAGCTTATAGAGCAATTGCTCAGGGATGTAAGACAAAGTCTTGGTTGTTTAACTTGAATTCCTTCCACAACGTTACATCATGCCTATCTAGATACATTAACGATAATTATAAAACTCTACAATAATAATATCAACATTATGGATTTTTTCGTGTAAAATAACTACATCAATTTCATTCTACTCTATCATAATCTGTTAAACATATAGCACAATCAGGACATATTAAAACGTTTCAATTTATTTTTGAACCCGGTTTATAAATATCAACATTATAATATATAATATAAGTAACACTACTTACGAGCGATTTGAGAAATCACAATAATTATATTTGTGCTAAGATCTTGCATAGCGTTATGTATTAATCAATAGTGCTTATATATTTATTGCGTTTGAGAACTAAAATCTTGCTTTAAGCGTGTTATAGAATTATGTCAAAACAGTTATATTTTTATAGCGTCGCATTTGAATAACAATTTACGTCAAATAATTTTGACAGTTCATATCACAACACCCATGGTAGGTACTGCTTTATCTGTGTGAAACAGAGTAACATAGAACATATAATTTAGAAATTGAATTTTAAATTTATGGAAGATGGATTAATTATTATTTTGTTATAATACATAACTGGATTAGTCTAATGTATTTGTTTCAATGCTTAACAAATTTACAATTATTGAAAAATTTTGAAATTCAATTAATGCTATGATGGAAAGATAAGCATATTATCCATATCATTCTATGCTTTGCTACTTTACTTTTGAAAATATAGCGCGCGAACAAAAATATATATAAATATTAGTTTCAAATGTAAATAATAACATTATAGTATAATTTATACGTGTAGTATTTATTCAATTATATTTACGATAATATATTGAAACATCTATGGGTAATTGAAAATAAATTGTTGAAAATTAACGATTTTCTTTTGTTTATTGACGCTACAACAATCAATCTAACATTTGTTATTTTAATTGTCAATATTTGATAAAGTATTTGATTTGTAATAAATAATGGAAAAAAGGATCATTGTAGAATACAAAGGATCTGCTCCAATCACTATTAACCAATATGTAAGTATATTTGAGGTTTATTTTAATATTTAACATAACATTTGTATAATAGATTTCGTATAAAAGTTACAAACTTTAAAGATAACCCTAGTGATAATGCAATTTCAATATTTAACGCATATTTAAATCAAATTAGAACATTATATATGGATAATATATTTCTATGTTATAGGAAAAATGTGTACAATTTATTGGGCAACAACAAAAACGTAGGGGTCGGAGGAACAGAAGAAAAATGCCACCCAAAACTCGACCATCTCCTCCTATCCCGGAGCTTGTAATGGAGCAAGGTATGGTTTTTACTATTTATATGTACATTTATACATTTTGATATACCTACCTTTCAATTTTATTCTATAAATCATTAATATAATTTTTTTACAGGAACGGATGAGGAATAAAATCCTCCAAAAGAAAAATAAACATTTTATTAGTACCTATTGCTCATGTTAACCTTTTTTTTAATTCAATAAATATGTTCAGCATTATTTATGATTTTCATTAATAAAGGTATTGAATTGAATGTTAATAGTTGAAAACTAATATCATTCAGATATGAACTTACATTTTAACAAATTCATTCAACTTCATACGAAGAAAATAGAAATTTAATTAATAATTTAAATGAAGGGTAACTCTATTTCTTCAAAAGTACCTACCTATATAATACTTAAATTTTATAGAATTTCTTATGAATGATATACGCAAGTTTGTAACTATACTCCTCTCTTTTCTGAAGTTATATGTAGCTACTATTTAAGTAATCGATGGAGAATACCTCACCCCTTTAATAGTTGTGATATATTATTTGGAAACATTTTCCAATTGAAGAAAGTACCTACCAGTATGTAGGAAGGTTTTTACTTCTCATAATGTAATTCGAAATAACATTCAAATATAAATAAGAAATAATCAAACTTACCCCGTAAAAGAACTGTTAAAGTACAGAGGAGCTTCCAACTCTGATGGTGTTAATCGAAAGGTCCTCAGTATTTTAATAGTATTTTTAGTGGATAAGGGTGATTATTTCTTATTCACAGTGTTATAGTTTATACACAATGTGAACTATTTCATGGTTTATTGAATTTTCATATGTCTTGAACCTACCTTGAAATCAAACGATGTAATTTGCAAATTTGTAACTATACCCCCTATTTTCTGTGGTATCTAGCAAATAGCTACACTTCAAATAATCGAGGGGGAACCTCCACCCCCTCTTGATTGAATATGTTTCCTCTATTCGCAGACAATGTTGTATGCTACTTTGTAATTGTACCAGTATTGTCTCAACATTCTAACAAATAAGTACACACAATTACCTCTCCTTGTAAGAAAAAAAAATGTAATACCTACCTTATGATTATCAAGCTCATTAATTTTCAGCATTGCCATGCAATCGAGTTTTGTATGTTAATCTCTCAAGCTACTTTTTATATGATTTTTAATGCTACTTGCAGTATCTCTGAAGTTACTTTATAAAAAAAACATTAATCGTACAATAGAATTTCTTATGAATATTGTGCTAATTGAAGTGATGTATACTTTGTTGAAAGTATACCTTGTGGTAGCAAATTCATTGTTGAATATGAAATACTCTTGTATACATCTTTTTCTCTCCTTATTCCATATAATTTATCCATATTTGGCATTGAATTCTTGAAAGATGCTATTATATCATAACGTTGTATCTACGTTGAAAATATGAAATGACAATTTAGATCCTAAAACATAATACACCATACACATGTATATGTAAATATCTTTATTGTATCTATAGTAACATTACTGAGTACTTTGAAAGGCTTGCACTATGAATTTGGAGTAATTCTGAGTGAATCCAATGTTCGTTCTGCTAAGTTACTCCGGAAGATGCTACGTTTACTGTAGAACATGACAGATATCTTGTTATCTACTTCAAAAACCAGTTGTACTCTTCTCGTACATGATGTACATACCTTTCTAAATCGTTTTGTCATTCTTTCAATACCTATGTACATTAATTTCTGCAAGAATATATCTGTAGGTTCCAAACGTTGATATAATTCATATATGCAAATCTGAAATAAAGTATGATGAATATTATTGTTAGACATTGTTTAAACTTACCTTTACAAGGTTTCTTAATAGATGGGGACCCTCGTTTATATCATATTCAAGTACTTTTGAATGTAAACATGATGTCTACAACTTAGGCTTGCCAGAGGTTAAATTGATCGGATGACGTTTTCTCTGAGACCATAGAGGTTCGCTATAACATTTTGCGACGATAGAAATAGTTTATGTAGCCCCACATGAACTATAGATGTGGAAATGTACATATTTCCCTTGGAAGTATACCTTCGTCCATGGACCATTTTGGAAGTTTCTGAGCCGTATATAGCTATTTAGGATCTCTTGGCATTATTTCTACATCGTTTTATTATACATACACCTCCGAAATCAGTCGCTTTCGTAAATTATCAAGTATTTCTTACATAGGTTACCGTCAAACAACGTCGAATCTTTATCAATTTATTTGACCTATTTAGAGCCTTTTTGGGTTACGTGTTGGACTATAGTTTTTTTGCATTATCGATGACGATCTTTCGAATGGTGAATTTTAATTGAACGTACAGGCTTTAGTTTTCGATTTTGAAAGATTTCCGAGAAAATCTTGCAATATGGCCGCCAAAAATTTGTATTATATCGATTTGAATAAAAATATCCCGAAATCTTCTGTCAGATTAATTAATTTGAAGTTCCTAAAAGTTTCAACGATCAGAACTTGATAGCGCCTTCGGCTTCGGGATTTTCACGTGGCCTATCGAAATTAGAAGGTTCGAATTGTATAGAAACACAATTGCATGAACGCCAGACGTCCTATGTAATAAGCCACGAACGAAATGATTTTGACATATGCCTCGGGGAGCTCGCTACGCGTCAGTTAGAGTTTATACGTTTTACCTCGATCTTGTTAATTTGGGGCCGTTTCGTGCCCCGTGCGGCCTGCGCCAATCGTAGTGAAGTCTTTTTTGCTATGGGCCGCTAGCTTTTACTCGCTTCGGGTATATTTTAGTAGCTAGAAAATTCTCTTTGCTACTTGGCACGTCAGACGCTCTTAGCTGAGATCTGAGAATAGCTCAAACTGTTTTAATTAAATTTTCCTATTTAATCAATATTTTGGGGCCCGAGACTATGCTATTTAGTTGGCCCCGCTCATAATCTAACGACATGAAGCGGAAACGGCCCGCAAAAAGTCCTCGTAAAGACGTTCTATGTTCCGAAGATTTGCACTTTCCAACTCGCGAGCTACGGGCTTTTCACGTGAACGTCATTCGATTTAACAAAAATTTAAAAACATTTTTCGACCCCGTTTGGGGCTTTGGTGAACTTTTAAGTTCAAAGTTAACTTTTCGACCCTTTCTCGGGCTCGAACCCGTCGCCAATTTTAGCTTGTCGGGTTCAATGTTGATCGTCGATATGGTCGAAAATCGCATATTCCTAGTGAGTTTTCTAGGAACTTGGGTACCAACTCAATGGCGTCAGTATTCTTGTTGACAAGTTGTCAAGTTACTGGTTACAACCCTGTTTCGATACTGAGCTTCTAAATAAGAAATAAACATAAACACATTGAATAGGGGTGAGAAACTATGACTAATTTTAACAATTCAAAAATGGTGTTGTAAATCTAAAAGGATCGACACAAACAAGGTTGCCTTCCTAGAAATTGAAAAATATATATTTTATGGTATGTAACTGTAACTGCCCTGAGATGCAATGAAATGACCGTTGCCGTTTTAACAAGCAAAAGTTCTAAACATTCTGCCCGGGATTGAAAGTCTGCTTGACTTTTAATAATAAAAAATGATATTATGCATGTGACCTTAACTGATTATTACAAATACGTTAAATGTTGAACAATAATATCACAATCTCGTAATCTCCTGTTTATTTTTTCTTAAAATTATAATATAAAATAAAATGTGTGACAAGTCTAAAAAATGTGATATTCGAAGTTTAATGAGTAATTTTTTCATTGTCACTTATTGGTAAAACACAAATTTTAGTCACTGAACGCTTTATAACGCTATTGTGAGTCTTTATCTCCACTACTCTAACGATGCCATCTGAACCTGGATAGGTGTGGACAATTTTTCCTAATTGCCACTGCAGGGTCGGTCGCTGGTCATCTCGTATGATTACGAGAGTACCAATCGCAAGTGTCGTTGCTGTTTGTTTGAACCACTTGGTACGTTGCTGAAGATGTGTCAAATACTCCCCAGACCATCTCCAGAAATGTTGAGTTAATTGTTGCACATACTGCCAGCAGGATAGACGGTTGACCTTCACCTCAGATAAGTCCTGTTCTACTGGAGCGGTTAGTGAGTCGCCAATAAGGAAATGAGCAGGTGTGAGTGCATTAAGGTCATTGGGATCACTGGATCAAGGAAGTAAAGGGCGAGAATTCAGACAAGCTTCTATCCGAGTTAACACAGTATAAAATTCCTCGAATGTCAAGGATCCTCACCTACTACCCTTCTTAAATGGGTTTTAACTGATTCCACCCCGGCCTCCCAAAGTTCACCAAAATGTGGAGCGCGCGGGGGAATGAAATGCCAAGTGATGTTTAATTTAATTAATTCAGTTTTAAGCTTTGATTTCGACTCGTCCGGTGTGAATATTGTTTGTAACTCTTTCAATTGGCAATTCGCGCCAACGAAATTTGTCCCATTGTTGCTATACATGTGCGCAACATTCCCTCTACGGGACATAAAACGTTTCAAGGCATTTAAAAATGCTTCGGTAGTTAAATCACTGACTAATTCAATATGGATAGCTTTGGTTGAAAAACATATAAACAACGCTATGTACGCCTTAACTGCTCTTTTTCCGCAACCACGGCCTTCGCGAATAATGATCCCGCAAAATCAACCCCACACGTTATAAATGGACGTGAAGGTGTGATCCTACTAACTGGTAAATCACCCATGATCTGATCTACTCCCTTATTGGGATAAGACCGGAAACATTTGAAACATCTATGGAGAACTTTCTTTACTACGTTCTTTCCAGATAGAGGCCAATATGTTTGCCTAATTGCCGTAAGGGTAGCTTGTAACCCGGCGCGTAAATTCAATTCGTGGTGATATTTTATTAATAGGTTTGTAACATGATGTTTGGATGGCAACAATATTGGATATTTGGTCGTATATGGAATTTGTGCGTTTTTTAACCGACCACCGACTCTCAATAAGCCCTTGTCATCTTGAAACGGACTTAATGACATTATATTGCTCCTTTCATGTATCTGCCTTCCCTTCGAAAGTGCAGTAACTTCAACTGAGAATGCCACTTTTTGAATGTTCTTTAAAATTACATAGGTGGCATACTTGAGTTCACTGCATGTTAACTCGCCTATATGTTTTTTGTCCTGTGATTCACAATTATTGATGAATCTTATGCAATATGCCATTACTCTATTTAGTTTTGAATAATCTGAGAACTTGTTAAAAACTTACAGTTCTTCAATGATTGAAGTGACTGCGGTTACCGTCGTTTCTGCACGTTTTTCAGGTATATCTGTAATGTTGGATAATGGATTACTGTGTGGCCAATCATCTGAATTTTCCGATAGCCATGATGGACCGTGCCACCATAGATCTGATTTAATTAGATTGTTGGGGTTGAGACCCCTAGATATAATGTCTGCTGAATTATCCTTTGAGGTAATATGATTCCATTCAGACTTGGCTGAAGTAGATTGAATTTCTGAAACCCTATTAGCCACAAATGTTTTCCAGTTTCCGGATTCAGAGTTTAACCATGCCAGAACAATACTGGAATCAGTCCAGTAGAAATAACGCTGAACCGGCAACTCCAATGTAGTTTTGAGCTTTTTCATCAGTTCTGTAAGTACAACAGCGCTGCATAATTCAAGTCGTGGAATGGAAACTACTTTGAGAGGTGCTACTCGCGATTTGGCGCATATTAACTTTGTGGAAAATGTATTTTTATCATTCCGTGCACGTACATATATACACGCACCATACGAATTTTGGAAAACGTCGCAAAATCCGTGAATCTCAATGTCTCTAGTATTAATATCTGAAATAACCTTCCTATCAATTTGTAGATTATTTAATTCAGGCAATTCCCTCATAAATTCCAACCATGCTTCATTCAGTTTGCTCGGGATGGGATCCTCCCAGCCTAATTTCAATGACCAAAGACGTTGTAATATAATTTTGGCTGTAATCAATGCAGGTCCGATTAAACCTAATGAGTCAAATAGTTGTGCAATCGATGAAAGAATTATTCGTTTGGTGGAAGAGTGAGTTATATCCGTTTTCTTGATGGAATACTTAAGAGCATCAGCAGTCGGATTCCAAATTAAACCTAATAATTTGGTATCTTGCTTGTCTAGATCAATTGGTTGTAAGTCATTTGATCCAGGTGGAAATTTTGGAATTAAATTGGCATCATTGGATGCCCCTTTTGTCAACTCGAATCCTCCGCGTTTCAACGTTGCTATTAATTGTAATTGAAGTTCTTTAGCTTCATTTAAGTCATTAGTACTCATTAACAGGTCATCGACATAAAAATCTCTCAAAATTGTCACTTTTGCTTTTGGAAAATCAAATTGTTCATCAACTGCTAATTGCTGAAGACTTTTTATGGCAAGATATGGGGCTGATGAGGTGCCGTACGTGACTGTATTTAGCCGAAACGTTTGAAATGCCTCGGAAGTATTGTTGCGCCAAACGATTAGCTGAAAGTTTCGATGCTCCGGATCTACCATAATTTGCCGATACATTTTTGTAATGTCAGCTGATAATGCATATTGATATGTTCTGAATCTTGTTAAGATCGAAAATAAATCTTGTTGGATAGTTGGCCCAACTAATAACGTATCGTTTAGACTGACTCCGGTACTGCTTTTCGCAGACCCATCAAATACTACGCGAAGCTTTGTAGTAGTACTGGAATCTTTAAAAATACAATGGTGAGGTAAATAAAAATATTTGTTTCAATCTTTATTCAAACTATCGGACACAATTTCCATATGTTCGAGATCTAGATACTCGTTTATGAATTTACTATGAATTTCTTTCAAATTTAAATTATTGTTCAGTTTTTTCACTAGAGCAAAAAAACGTCGCTCAGCTTGTTGCCGATATGTGCCCAAAGAAGGGAAGTCATTTTTGAATGTCAATTGCACTACATAACGTCCGTGTTTATCGCGTTTAGGCGTTTTTGCAAAATGAGTTGCACATGCCATCTCATTCCTTGACCGGTTTTTTGGTATTTTTCGAGCTCCCAGAATTTAGCAAGTTGAGTTTCAAGTTGGCTTATTGCAAGATTGCATGAAGTGCTTAGCATTGGATGCCGTGCATTCATAGTTCCCCCAAGCACCCAACCTAAGTGAGTTTTCTGCAAGACAGGATTATTTTTTCCTAATTTTATTCTACCCTCGCAAAGTAAGTCCCAAAACAGTTGTGCTCCAAATAAAATATCAATTGGGCTAGATTTATGGAATTCAGGATCTGTCAATTGTAAGCCTGAGGGTATTTTTAATTCATTGGAATCGAAACTGATTTGAGGTAGATTTTGCGTAATTCTTGGTAGCCAGTGAAGATTTAAATTAATTATATTGTGATTTAAAGTGTATTTCTGCCATACGTGTAATATTTGTGGATGTTTGACTAATTCCTGTTATAGGTACACTTATTGCCTTTAAGGTAAGTCCTAATTTATTACAGGCAGCTTCAGAAATAAAATTAGACTGACTACCCATATCCAGATGTGCTTTCATTTTGTGATATTTCTGAAAATTATCCTTCACACAAACAACTGCTGTGGTCAATAAAACTCGTATCTTCGTTTCATGATTTATTACTGACCCACTAGGACCAGCATAATTTGAACTGCTACCGTCTGTACCTGTATTCATAACAGTAGTGTCACTAGAATATTCTTTGTTTGCTACATGTAACAAAGTATGATGGGACCCTTTGCACGTTTGGCATCCATTTTTATAAAAGCAGCTACTTGCTTTATGATTAGGGCGTAAGCAATTTAAGCATAACTTCAAACGATTCATCTCGTTTATTCGAGATGAAACTGGTAATTGCAAGAATGTTTTGCATTGGTGCAAAAAATGTGATTCTTTGCATAATTTACATGAAGTGTTATAGGTGGAGGTAACGTGTGAGGAAACTAAATTCTTACCTCTTTTAATATTCGATTTATTAGCTTCATGCCATAAATAATTGTCACCTCTATTCCGAGCTCTACCTGATTCCATTGACTCGAGTAATTGACATCGACTAATCAAAAAATCTGAAATTTGATTGAATGTGTGGATATCTACAGTGTTTTTTATTTCCCATTCGCGTTTTGTCACATAATCTAATTTAGATGTCAATAAATGAATAATTAATGTATCCCACTGATCGATGGGTAAAGTTAATGATTTAAGTACCTTCAAATGTAGATTTGCATCATCGATTAGTTTTCGCAATGAAGTTGCAGAATCTTTTGTGACCGCTGGTAAGTTGAACAAGGCCTCTACATGATTCGATATCATCAGCCGTTTATTATCGTACCGCGACTTTAACAGTTCTCGAGCAATTTCGTAACTGTCAGCTACCAACAGTAACGTTTCAATTAAATTAGCTGCCTCGTCCTTTAGAGAACATTTGAGGTAATGAAATTTTTGGATAGTGGTTATATGTTGATCGTTATGAATGAGAGAACTAAATGTTTCATAAAATGTTTGCCATTGTTCGTACTTTCCACCGAATTCAGGAACTTTTTTTATTCTGGAAGCCGACTTTTAGGCGTATGGTTGGAATTTATAAGGTTTGCGGTACCATTATTTGAACCTTGAACAATGTCATCTGTCCTTTCTAGAATGAGACCCTCTGCGAGACTGGTAATTTTGAAGAACAAATCCTCAAATGATTCCCGCTCTATTACTTGAATCTCACCACTGTCAAGATCCTCGATATCATCTTGAACCTTCTGAAATTCATCGTATAACGGTTCAATTTTAGCAAAACGACGTTTCAATTCGATTAAACTAATGTTTGCAATATTGGGACCTTGACAAAAAGTTTTAAAACGAGACAAAGCTGACTTCAACTTCTCACGGGTCGAAACTAAAGCTTTAAATTCAACGGACTCAGTCATTTCACTGAGTACTCAATTTACCTGATAAAATACTATCAAATAATATGCTTGGCAAACTTGACACTCGAGCAATTTACTCGAATTAGAAAATGGTCAGGATAACAATGGTTAGGAAGGCGACTACTAACCTGCGTATATCCTGGACCTGATGTTTTGATGTTTGATGAAGACTTTGTTGTCTTATATAAGATGAATCTTCTATGCTAAGGCGATGTGATATAAATGGCACTATATTAACCCGATGGGACACGAAATCCGAATTTAAAAAAAGTCAATATATTTCGTAGCACTACCAACTTGCACTTAGTCAATCATCAAAGAAACACTTATTTATTTTAATGATAAGCTTAACTAGCCATATCCGGTATCGAAGGACCAAAATATTGTGACCGGTTCGATAATCCACTGTTAATTTGTGTGGTCGAGAACCTAGTCTAGTAACTTTGTTTGTTGAATATCTTCTTTAATTAAACTTCTCGTCTTTTTATATTCAATAATTTATTGACAGTGTTTATATAATATGTACAAGTTGCCAAGTTACTGGTTACGAGGCTGTTTCGATACTGAGCTTCTAAATAAGAAATAAACATAAACACATTGAACGGGGGTGAGAAACTATGACTAATTTTAACAATACAAAAATGGTGTTGTAAATCTAAAAGGATCGATACAAACAAGGTTGCCTTCCTAGAAATAGAAAAATATATATTTTATGGTATGTAACTGTAACTGCCCTGAGATGCAATAAAGTGACCGTTGCCGTTGGAACAAGCAAAAAGTCTAAACAACTTTCTTGAAGATCTTTTTTAAATAATCAGAAACGTAGAATAAAAACATAACAATAATGGAAATATAACCTCTTAACTACTTCAGAAGCTAATATAATTGGGAAAGAATTACTTACGGGTCGCTGTTTGATATAAGTAGGTAGAGAATGCACTTGCAAATGTGGAATTATAACTGAAAAGGCTTATTTATGCTCCACAATTGTTAAACATTCGTTGAAAGAAACTCTTATGACAACTTAAACGCATTTTTGAATAGTTTGGAAAGGTTTGCTAAGCTCCACCCACCCTTGACGTCACACTTAGGTAGTCTATAACGGGAAAGTGAGTCTGTTCCATTTCACCCTTCCTAACCTTCCTTATTATCAGAGAAAGATTTGTTGCTTCTATTGAGGGTTAATATTACAACACTAGATATCAAAAGTGCTGTAGTTAATATCGTATCGTAATAATACCCAAGTTTGTTCTTGTATCAGTTTTAGTTCCTAGCCCAACATAATTATCGTAAACAAATTAGCTGGAATTAGAGTTATCGTACATTACAGTTTAATATCAAATCAAATAATAAAATTAATCAATCAATTTGCAAATTCAATCTTGGCTTGTAATGAAAATAAAGCAGATTTAAAGCAACTTATCAAAAGGCGTAGCCAAATAAAAGGATGTTAACAAAATTCTCAACATTCATTGACCAATGTAAAAACAAACAAGATGAAAGTCACATTGATCAATTAGAATCGCACTTAGAAATCACATATGCACTGTTACCCCGGCTCCACACTTGCGTTGTTCGCCAACGAATAATCGATATTCGTGACTAATACTGCATGTGTGGATTTGATGTTCGTGTTCGTTGGCGAACATTCAGCATGTTCGCCCGAACATGAATGTTTTCCGTCTTGAGTCGGTAAATTTGTCCACATCAAAGCACCCAAATATTCGTTCTGTTTATGTTCGCACTACCGTTCACACTTGTGTCATCAAATATCAACAAATTTTTAAGGTTAGATTAGTTTCAGCATTGTTTTTTAAGAATCAATTGCGATAAATATGTAGATTTACCTACTACTAATTTGAGTATTAACACAATTAGTGCATCTTATGTATAATAACTAA
Organism: Endomychus coccineus; assembly: GCA_958510875.1. Classification (NCBI taxonomy): domain Eukaryota; kingdom Metazoa; phylum Arthropoda; class Insecta; order Coleoptera; family Endomychidae; genus Endomychus; species Endomychus coccineus. The sequence goes on from CAUEHT010000103.1 coordinate 46,828, forward strand.
TATGGAGTGGACAAATGAAAGGGTTATGATATTCTTGGAAGGCTATCAAGCGGAAGCATGCCTTTGGGACCCCCAGCATCCCGACCACAGGAACACAAATAAAGTAGCCGATGCCTGGCAAAGATTACATGAAAATTTAAATTTCACTTGCACTTTAAATGAATTAAAAAAGAAAAAGGACTCTTTAATGGCATCATTTAGGATGTTACCCAACAAGAAAAAGAAAGCTATTAAATCTGGGATGGGTAGAGATGAGCTTTTCAAACCCACCTGGTTTGCCTTTGAAGCGATGGAGAAATTCCTTGCACCAGTTTACCATAGCACACCGACTACTGATACAGAGGTAAGTAAATTAAAAATAAATAGTTATACAAATTTATTGACTATATCTCTAATTTTGATGTTACAAAAACAAAAAATTATTAATATAATTGGTCTCTTAATTTATTAATTCAACTTTGTACAGAGAGTATTAGCAGCTAGCAGCTACAAAGTCTACCCTACCGGTAGTCATAAAATAATTGGCATATTCATCTCTCACGCTTTGAGCACTTCGCGGTGATTTACGCGGAATTCTCTGTAGCGGTAGCATTGAGGTGATATTTTCTGAGTCGTTTCTCCATGAGCCTGGTCGGTATTCCATATCTTCGGAAAATGAATCAAAAGAACCTTGTGGTGTGTATTTAGGTCCTGAAGAATTACTCTTTCGTAGAAAATTATGAAGATAGACACATGACGGAAATATTAAAGTTGCCCTAGGTGGTTGCAATAACATCGGTTTTCTAAAAACTCTAAATATAGAAGCCATTATGCCAAACACATTTTCAACTATTATGCGAGCACGAGAGAGACGATAATTAAATATCCGTTGAGAAGTTCCTTTTTGATGAATGCCAGGATAAGGTTTTAAAATTTTTGTGGTTAGTTCAAAAGCATCGTCAGCAAGAAAAACTTAAGGTAAATCTTAATTTTTATAACCTGGAATTGCTGCCGGCTGCGGAATAATCGCATTTGGTCCATACATTTCTCGTATAAAGTGCTGTTTCGAAAAACCCCACCATCGCTAATTCTTCCCTGACAGCCTACGTCTGCAAATGTGAAACAGTAGTTGCTGTCGACTAGTGCCATTAGAACAATGCTAAAGCTACCTTTGTAGTTATAATATTCTGAATTACTATTAAATGGGCACTGAAGTAAAACATGTTTTCCATCCATAACTCCTAAACAATGAGGAAACTGCCATCTATTTTCAAAATTTTCTGCTATTGCTAGCCATTCCTGATTTTCCTTGGGAACCTAAAATAAAACGAGGAATAAATTTACTATAATCTCTTTATAATATTGCGATAATTAATTTTAGATCCTTTCAACCAAGCTTCCAACAGAGAATGACACAGATATTCAAATAGTTGCTACAGATGAATTAAAGGAGATTAATAAAGAGGATTATGTGGACAACAATAAGGAAGAAGAGGCTCTTGAAGAAATAGTTTAAGGTAATATATTAATTTATTATTTTAATATATCTAACGTAATGTTTTTGGTCTTATAGATAAGACCAAACCTAATGCACGTAAACAAGTAGGATCTCAAAAGACCCCAAAGACGACATCTAGCATTAAGAAGACTTGTCAAAATTCTTCCGAAAAGCGTATGGATGAAGCTTTTCAAATTCTTACAAGTGCTGCAAACAAACGGCAAGATCCTCAAAAAGATGAATGCGACCTATATGGAGACCTAGTAGCAAAAAAACCTCGTCGGTACAATGAAGATGAGAGAGGAGAAATTATCCTTGAAATTGACTCCATGTTACTTAAGAGGAAGAAAAAGAAATCAGTGATGACTACACCAGTTCCAACACCGTCTCCTAACTACTCTGATTATATTGAGCTATCTTCATCTTCATCTTTGCAGCTGGTTGATATGCAACCAACTATGTTGACTATAGATGCTGATAACGAGGAAGGTTCTCAGAATTTTCTAAGTATAATTAATTATTTTCAAAACTTCAACACTGAATAATACTTAGGACCAAATTCTTTTTTTCATATATTTATATTAGAGATCTGCTTTTTTTTAATGACTATTAAAAATTCTTACCCTTATATTGTCTTTTAATGCTTCAATTAATGCACTACACACCTCCGGCACAATTTCAGAAATTACTTGAGGAGATATTTTGAAAAGATAGTGTAGACTTTGATAACTATCTCCTGTTGCCAAAAATCGAAGCGTCACAGCTAGGCGAATTGTTATTGGAATTGCTTTTCGCCACTTTGTTTCCTTTCTTGAGATATTTGGACCAATTCTGTCAAGCAAAACATTGAAATCTGATGAGGACATCCGACAAAAGTTTTCAAATTGACCACAAGATTCCTTTAATAAATCCGCAAGCAAATTACTTCCATCATACCTGAAGATAATGGTTCTTTTTACATTAATATATAGTCAAACATTCATCAAAAACTTACCTTTTTCTACTTTCATGAAGAGATACCATCCACCATCTTCTTTTTTGAGGCTTCTTTTTCTTTTTGTTTAGATTATTATAATGACACAGAAAAAAGTAGGCAGCTGCAGCTATTGTTTAATCATTCATCATGAAATGTATAGTAAAGCAAAGGCGTGAGATAAGGCGAATATTTTCCGTATTTTTATTCAAATACAATTATTCGGTTTAAAAGTAATATGTGTGGATGGTGCAAAAAGCTAACATTCGTACATAATTATTCATTTCCAAATATTCGCAGAGTTTCCGATTATTTGTATACGCAAGTGTGGAGCCGGGGTTAGAGCAGTTCAATAACATACAAAACGAAATAGAGATAACTATCGAAAACGAAATTGGTTCCAATGAGCGCTTAATATTTGAAAATCGTTATTACGAGCTAACTCAAATTGCAAAAAAGATGATTCAGATCTTTCGTAATAACCATTCATCAATTGAGCATTCAGACAGGAATAAAATTAATAGGCAAAACCAAAGAACTGATGATAATGGTCATTCCTGTCAAAATAATGGTAATGTCCGGTTCCCTATCATAGAGCTTCCCCAATTTTATGGGGAATATGAAAAATGGGGAGAGTTTAGAGACATGTTTATATCATTAGTGCACAATGACACATATCTTGACAAATTAAAAAAATTCTATTATTTACTGAGCAGTGTTAAAGGTGATGCTGCAAAGGTAATTGAATGTATTGAAGTAACAAACGAAAACTACCAGACAGCATGAGGTTTATTAGTTTCTCGTTATCAAAATGAATCTGTTATTATAAAACATCATGTAAGTGCTCTAATTGAGTTACCAAGTGTTGGAAAGGACATACATATCAGTTTACGTAATCTAACAGACTCCATAAAAAAGCACATGAGATCTTTAGAAACATTAGGGGAGCATGTAAAACACTGGGACACCTTGCTGTTCTATCTAATATCAAAAAAGTTGGATGCGGTAACTCAGAAAGAATGGGAATCATTATTCATTTCAAAAAACTTACATAACTGTAAACTTAATTTTAAAGATTTTATTATTTTCTTAGGAAAACGTTGTTTATAGCTGGAAACAATGTATCATGAAAAAGGTGAAAGTTGTTGAGAATTATGTTGTTAGGTTGGCTAAACTGTGACGTGAGTTTAGGAACACACTAAACTGTCAATATTCAATGTCTTCTTGTCTTTATGTTTACGAAATAAACACGACTTTTAAGTGAGTTTAAGTTATTTATTTAGATTATCCTAATCCTCTTGGTAATTAACGCAGTTGAAATACACATAATGGCGACCGTGACAGGACTCAATAATTAATCAACTGTTTATTTTTGTTTATGATTGCTAAGATGGATAAGGATAAAAAACTTCGAAGTGTAACGAGAGCGGCATTGACCAAGGTTATATCTAAACTAGAACTTTTATTAATTAGTGATTCCGTGCCTGAAATCGAAGCAGCAATTGTTCAGTTAAAAGAAAAGGCTGAAGCTCTCTCAAAACTTGATGAAACTATTAAAGAAACACTCATTCAAGACGACGCTGTATCTGAAGCTGATCTTCAAGCTGAAGTTGACAGTCAGGATGATTACCGTAGTAAGTTTCTATGTATATTAAAGAAAGCAGAAGCTCGTATTTTAAAAATAGAAGAAATAACAAATATTAATCAAACCAATGTAGATGTTCTAAACAACAGCAGAACTGCTACAATTAGTGCTACGAGAAAACTGAATTTGCCGAATTTTGAGTTTATTAAGTTAACCGGCAATGTAAAAGACTGGTTGTCATTTTGGGGACAATTCAGCAAAATTAATGACGATTCAAGTATACCAGACGAGGACAAAATACAATATTTGTTATTGGCCACCACACCAAGATCTAGGGCAAGAGAACTCGTCGAAAGTTTTCCTCCTTGTGGAAGTAATTATAATAAAATAATTACTTGTCTAAAAGAAAGATTCGGAAGAGACGAATTATTAGTAGAAATCTATGTACGAGAGCTGCTGGGGTTGGTGTTAAAAAATTGTGTATCCAAAGAAAAAATGTCGATTACCAAATTGTATAATAAATTAGAGTGTCATTTGCGGTCATTGGAAACTTTAGGAGTAACCACTGATAAGTGTGCTAGCTTATTATTTCCGTTAGTTGAATCCTGTTTACCAAGTGAACTTCTGCAAGTATGGCAAAGAACAGACGATACTTCAAACAACACACAAAAACGGCTAGAGAATCTAATGATCTTTTTACAAAAAGAAGTCAATAGTGAAGAAAGAAGATCTCTTGCCAAGGACGGTTTTGGTTTAGCTTTGGAAGGGAAATCAAGGCAGAAGCACATTCAAGAACCATCCAATGATGTACCCACAGCTGCTGTTTTAACTACTTCAACACATCAGAGTAAGATGAATAAAAATGTACCAAAAACTTGTATTTTTTGCGACAAGAGTCATGCTAGTCATGACTGTGTAAAAGCTAGAGATTTGAAATATGAAGACAAGAGTAGATGTGCTATGACAGTTCTCCACCAAAATCACCCTTTTTTGCATGTAAATCTCCATAAGGAAATCTAAGGTTCATTTTAGCGAAAACGGTCCCCTTCAAGGTCATCCACATTCACGCATGCGCAGTCATGTCGATGGGACAGGTAGTCTATGGTTCTATGAACTAGTCTATGGTTTCCGAAGTCTGTGAACTGGTTATATGTCTATGGTTCTTCATTAACTATGGTCGGGTCAAGTCTGTGAACTGGTCATCTGTCTATGGTTCTTCCTTAACTATGGTCGGGTCAAGTCTGTGAACTAACCATCTGTCTATGGATCTTCCTTAACTATGATTGGGGCAATCTGAAGTCTATGAATTAGGTATCTGAGTACTCACATTCTACTGAAATGATTTTTCTACGCACCGAGATTCGAACCTGGGAAATAAACTCTAAAGTTAGGCGGCTTAACCGCGAAGGTGGTGGTGGTGGACTTGAACAATTTAATACACTCCTACTGAAAATGAAATATTTTTCTACACACGGGAATCGAACCCGAGAAATGAAATCCAAAGCCGGCTCCTTAACCGCTCAGCTATGGAGGAATTGAGAACAAGTGATTTTAATGTTGTAGATATAACCGTGGGGTATCCGGTCTGAGTGATAAGTGCGAGTAATAATAATAATAATAATAATAATAATCTTTATTTCAACATGGTTTGTCTACATTTAAAAAATAAACATGAACAATACAATATTAAAAAACGTCGTAGTAACTATATGTATATACACTTCACTACATATATATACATATATAAACAAATAATAAATAATATAGAAACACTATCACCGTAAAATGTTAGCACATACTATACAGACTTATTGTTCTAAAAAATCTGCAACTGTATAAGGTTCTAAAGTTATAAGCAATTTAGTAACAGCTGCTTTGAATTTTTTTAATTCCTTAATCTCTTTAATCTCTTTTGGAAGTTTGTTGAAAAGCTTAAGGCTCATGTATTCCATATTTTTTTGAAATAATGTTAAGTCCACCTCTGGGTAAAGATATAAAATCTTACGAGTTTCATATACTTGTCCGTTTTCATACTCTGCCGAATAGTGTTTGTTCCTGAAGTTGAACATAAGACTTTCCGAGATATAAAGTGCCGGAACAGTTAAAATATTGTATTTGCGAAAAGTACCTCTACAGGAGTGTCGATGCCTCAGGCCATAAATTATGCGTATTGCCATTTTTTGTAGAATCAAAATCTGTTTAGATTGAGAGCTGTTGCCCCAGAAAGTAATCCCATAAGTTATCAGAGACTGAAAAAAGGCGTAATAGACAACCATTAGAGTTTCCTTGTCCACCGATTTTTTTAAAGTTCTTAATACGTATAGTTTAGATTTAAGTCTGTTTGAAAGAGATGTTATTTGTTCATACCAATTCAAATTTTTGTCTATAATTAGTCCCAAAAATTTAGTACTATTATCTACGTCAATAATTTGGTTATTCAAAGTAAGAGTTTTTGGAATTTCAATATTCGACTTATTAGTTTGAAAAATCACACACTTTGTTTTTGACTTGTTAATTACAAGTTTATTGACTTGACACCAATTTTCAATCTCTGTCAGCACTAGGATCAACTCCTGATTCAAATTCTCAATATTGTTACTTTTAATGGCAACATTCTCGTCGTCCGCATAGTTTATCGAGGTATGACCACTTTCCGATATTATTATAGGCAAATCATTGATAAATATTAGAAAGAGAAGAGGCCCTAATATAGAGCCCTGTGGCACTCCCATTTCAATATATTTTGTTTTTGATATGTACTGGTTCTGGTCTGAGTTCATTTCTACAACTTGGTTTCTATCTTTTAAGTAGCTGACTATAATTGACAACTGTTTCCCTCGTATACCGTAATTTTTCAGTTTTTTGATTAAAATTGTGTGATCTATACAGTCAAAGGCTTTGGATAAGTCTAAGAAAATTCCACAAGGTATCTCTTGATTATCCAAAGCCCTTAACACAAATCTAGTAAATTCGAAAACAGCTGTCATTGTACTTCGGCCCCTAAGAAAGCCATGTTGACTTTTGTTAAAAATTTTGAATTTTGTAAAAAAACCTACTAATCTGTGACTCAAAATTTTTTCTACCAGTTTGGCAAACGAAGAAAGTAGGCTAATAGGCCGATAGCTACCCAAGTCCTCGCAGTCTCCTTTTTTATACAAAGGCTTTACTATTGCTACCTTTAAAGCGTCGGGAAATATACCATTTTCAAATATACAATTTATAATATGACATAATATTTTTTGTATTTTTGTTAATGAGAATTTAAGAATAGTTAGGGGAATGCCGTCAACACCAAAACTAAACTTATTTTGCAGCTGATTACAACTCTTTATTATCTCATCTTCTGTGACTGGATGAAGATAAAGACTATTCGACAGAGGTTCGATGGGACAAACATAAGGTTCTTGATTATTTTTATCATTGTATAACCTTTTTCCAGAATTTATAAAGAAATCATTAAAATCGTTTACAACTTTATTTAGATCGCCCGTAATTTTTATATCATTATTTTTATTATTTTTATTACATACATTATTTACAATATTCCAGGTGGTTTTTGATTTATTACTTGAGTTTAGTATTTGCTTTTTTAAGAGTTTTTGTCTTTGAGTTATTATTAATGAGTCATAATTTTGTTTTAGCTTTTTATATAGTACATTATAATTTGGATCAAATTTTGAAATTATATTTAATAGATCTAGGGAATTTTTTAAAGAGTTTAACTCCTGATTTTTTACTTTAATTTTTTTGCTCTTACTGCACATTTTGTATTTTTTTAATGGAAAATTTTGTTCAAATAATTTTTTATATTGCTCTATAAAAAGATCCCATTTTTTATTAACCTCGGTTTGAGGAAGTGATAAAATATTTTCCCAAGTACAAATTTGTAAATCCTCCAAAAACTTTTTTTTGTTATTCTCGCTAAAGTTTCTTGACCTTCTGAATGTGCTCTTCTGTCTATTTTCCCTTTCCAGTGTGAATTTTAATACCTGAGATGTATGATCTGAGATATGTGGCTCAATAATAAATGACTCATACTTTGTAATATTTGTAAAAATGTTATCTATGCATGACTCAGTATTTGCAGTAATGCGTGTCGCTTCTTTGATAGTAACTGTTGCGTTAAAGCTTTCTAATAGCGATAGGAACATTTTTGTGTCTTTATTATCATTAAACAAATTAATATTGAAGTCACCCCCTATTATAAATTTGAAGTTTGAATTTGAGATAACATTTAATAATGATTCAAGTTTTCCGAAAAACACATCCAGATTGCCTTTAGGCGGTCGATAAATCGAAATAGCTAATACAGAGGTTGACTGCAAGATAACTTCTACAGCGGCGCATTCAAAATGACTTTCAATACTGAGTGATGTTAGATCTACTCGTTCTTTACAGGTAATATCAGAAGATACGTAAACCGCACTGCCTCCACCTTGACTACCTACGCCTCTGCAGAAATTCGATGCTAGTTTATAAGTCATGCAGGTATGTCACGAAGCCTACAGCGAGGTATGGAATGTGAGGCTTCATAGCGCTAGCCCATAGGGGTTTTGAAATAGTGTTGTTTGTACATATCGTCAGTCACGTGATTTTTTGAAAGAGGCTGGTATTCATCGGAGGTATCATGGGAGGGCTGCTGCTCCTTGAATGTATAGATGGAATGTTATACAGTACGGAAATGATATCTTCTTCTGCATTTCTCAAACGCGATGTTTATAAGGAAATTACTTTCAAAAACGTTTATTCAAGCTGTCTGTACCTTACTTGATTGCTATATTACAAAATGCGATTTCAATCATCTTAAACATATATGGAAATTATTTTTAGTATACAAAATGGAGTTGGGAGACTTCAATGGGGTATGGAATGTGAGGTTGTTTATGTATGACGTTAGTCATGTGAATTTGAATGAAGCTGGCGCGGACTCCAACGAGACAGGTGTGTATGTGAGGTTATACAGAGTGTGCAGGTATAATGACGTCTATCACACAGGTCTTCAGCGAGGTATCTACCTTGCAGGAGCCTTCAATGAAATGTGGGGTTGTTTGTACATGCCGTTAGTCGCAGGGTTTTGTCTGAGTTATAATGATATCGTACGCGGTGCATTGTCTACCCCCACAAGTCTTCAATAAGGGGTCATAACATCTAACATGCCATAGTTTACAAAAAATGCTGCTTCTCATAATAGCGATATTATGAAGCGTTTGCAGAAATAACTATTAAATCATCTAAGGACTTTTTGCTTGATTAGTACTAGCGAGTACAATATTCGTTATAATATTATAAGTATGCATCATTAGCTTACTTGTGCGATAAGGTTGTAACAAATCATCTCCAAGAGTAATGTATTCAACTTGAAATTATCGTTATGATGCGCGATCCTTCAATGTTAAAGTAGTTTCATAAGTTATCCAAAAGTAAAAAGAATATATAAATGTTTTTCCAAAATTAGTTCCGAAGTAAACATAATTCGTTATAATATTCATTCATGTATGTTACATAAATTATCCGATATAAATCAAATAAGTTTTGTGGCAGGTTGAACAATATCCACTATCACATTTTGCGGTAGAGCTACAGCTCGCTCGAGCGATAAGAAAGATACGCCGATCACATTCAAACGCGATGAGAATACTTTATTTCAAATCACACATGTAGTATGTATATATATATATATTCGAATAATATAAATCGCATAATATAACCCGAAATCTAGCTGCTGGCGGGGGAAATATTGTTAATAATTATTAACATAGTACCCTATAAGCGTTGTAAACGTTATATAATAAGATTTGCAGCGAATTCGGTAATTCTAGGTATACCATATATAGGTGCGGGAGGGTTGGAGCCCAATACCTATACAGAATCTAGATGAAGCGGTGTTACGCATCACAATGATTATTCGAACTACCTGTACAGCTCGATTGCTATATAACAAAATACATTTTTAATCATCTTAAACATATAGATGTGCTAATATAATTTTTCAGTATGCAAAAATATACTAATAAAACATTTTTCATCAACACACATTTCTTCATAGGAACAGACATACAGACATACGGATAGTTAGCTTTTTATAAAATTCAATCAATTTCAGTGGGAAACATATATACGGAGAGGAGTTTTATGTAGATCGAGCTCGTTCCCCAACCACCCAAGAGGTAGAACTATGATGAGGAATAGATGAGGATAATAATCATATGAATATCTTCATATGCGCTAATCTATATGACATTCAAATACATGCTTCATAAAAATCTGAATATTGAGTAGAGCTATAGTATCTTCTTCATAAGCGATCATTATCAACATTCAGACACTTGTTTAGCACGTGATTCAACAGCCTGTCATCATCGTTCACGAACTATGATGGGCTGATGAGGAATAAAATACCAATAATAATTATATAAATATATCCATTAGCAATCTGTACATTTTCCTTCACGAGCACAACTTTTACAAACTCCATACGTTCGCGTACAAGATTATAATGATAAACATATTTTTGTTCACGGGTTTACATAATCATATGAATATCTTCATAAACGCTAATCTATATGACATTCAAACACATGCTTCATAAAAATCTGAATATTGAGTGGAGCTATAGTATCTCCATCAGCAATCTATACTATTTTCCTTCACAAGCACGACTTTTACAAACTCCATACGTTAAAGCGTTTATATAGGTATATATAAGTTTTGAAGTTTCTTTGTCTAATTGGTCACTATCGTGTATGTAACTTAAGAGATATAGAATTAAATTTTCTGAATCACGAAGATAACTTAGATAATTTAACATAAGATTATAAAGATGAATAAACGTGAAAGATTCAACCATAGGCGGAATTCGAACCCACATTTCTCGATCTCCAAACTAGGGTGTTTACCAATTAAATCACTAGTTAAAAACATGTAGACAAACAGACACGTAAAAGTTATAATGATAATCAAATTTTTCTATTTTCACAGGTTTCAATCAATTTCAATGGAAACATATAAGAAAGCAAGGAGTTTTTATAGAGATCAAGTCCGTTTCCCAACCACCCAAGAGGTAGAACTTATGGTTCGTTGCTTTTTTTTTTGATAAAGTGGAAAGCGTCCCCAGGAGGCCTACAAACCACTAGCAATCGATAACAAAATAATTATATAAACAAGTTTTATTCCTAATAATCGTTAAGGTTATTGTTTCCTCACCAGTTTTCAGATAAGTATGACTACATACAAATTAATTAGAACGGATTGTTAATTCGTCTAAATGCTTATCGGAGGAGGATGGTTGTACAAGCGATAAGCCCCCCCAAAATCAATTAGGGTTCGCTAGATTTCTGAATGAATACATAATCATTTCATTATCGAAAATTCATCATTCTTCAACACAAGTTATTATTCTTATAACTAAAATGTTAAATGTGTTTATCCTTGAACTATTCAGGTTATACCCTATGATAAAATATTAGATTCTGATAAATACAATGAAAAGTATATATCGATATTAATATTGCAGCTACATAATCATAATTCTTATAACTAAATGTTAAATATGTTTATACTCGAACATTAATTATTTTGAATATAATAATATTGCAACTATATCTAAATGTAAATGAAGCGCCAATCAATTACTCTAATCACGCTTACAATAAATATTATTCCGATAACTAAAATGTTAAATATGCTTATCCTATGATATAAGCTTATATCCTATGATATAATATTAGATTCTAATAATGAGAAATGGGTATATTGTAACTATATGTAAATATCAATAATAATAACTACATCTGAATAGATATGAATAATAATATTACAGCTACATCTAAGTGTTAAATATGTTTATACTCGAAAATTAATTGGGGGGAATATAAAATATATTCTAATAAATAGAACGAAAAGTGCATATCGATAATAATATTACAGTTACAGCTAAAATGTAAATGAAACAAAAAATCACTAATCATATAACTAAATGTTAAATGTGCTTATATTCAAACTATTCAGCTTATATCCTATGATATAATATTAGATTCTAATAATGAGAAATGAATATATTCTAACTACATGTAAATACACTACAAACACTAGCTCGCGGGGGAATTTTTAGAGACTGGGGCACTTCATGCAACTCGCAAGCGACTCGCAAGCGACTCGGAAGCGACTCGCAAGCGACTCGGAAACGACTCGCAAGCGACTCGGAAGCGACTCGCAAGCGACTCGGAAGCGACTCGGAAACGACTCGCAAGCGACTCGCAAGCGACTCGGAAGCGACTCGCAAGCGACTCGCAAGCGACTCGGAAGCGACTCGCAAGCGACTCGGAAGCGACTCGCAAGCGACTCGGAAACGACTCGCAAGCGACTCGGAAGCGACTCGGAAACGACTCGCAAGCGACTCGCAAGCGACTCGGAAGCGACTCGGAAGCGACTCTAAAGCAGCTTCGAATCGTTCATGGTTTGTGTGATATGTATGAGAAATGAAATATCGCTATTTATTATACCATTTATTTTGAAGAAAGCACATTTTCATTTTGGTGTATGATATTGAGAAGTCAATCAGATTATCAACATGTTGGGTTGCATACATATATTTTCCTCCATCGTATATGGAACGTTAACCAACCACAAATCATATAAGTTGCATACAACAGTCGTATAATTATGTTAATATATTCAACTAATAATCACTAATCTGCATCCATGATTGTATAATGCCCCCAAGGAAGCGTAGAGAAAGTTCCAGGAATCAAGTACCGCTTATCATCGTTGGGAGATAGGGCGATCTTCTCCTGACTGATGGAGAATACTTTATGTTTCACGGCTCTAATCAGATTTTGAGTAACTGACACCTCCTTCCACTTTTCGAGACACTCTACATAGTCATCGAAATCGATCCTGTTTTTCACAACGGAAAATTTCACTCCCTTGGCTTTTTTTATCACACCATAATTCCGCATTATTTCCGCAATTTCAGATTCTTCATATTCAGCTGCTTTCAGATCTTGAAGCTTCCTACTAACATCATCCTCAGTAGTTAATAACTTTATTGCGTATAATTTGGACCTTAGACCTACAAAATCGGTCATGGGGGTTCCGTTGTTCTCATCCTTCATCTTTCCTAACACCTTCTTATTAACGGGTGGAATATCATAGATGTTATCAGGCCGGTAGTCGCTGGTATCGAAGTATTGATGGCAGTCACGTTTCATTACATCATAAGGGTCTTTCCCCAACTCATATATGAGAGAGTCTGTATCTGTATACAACACTGAACAGCTATCCCCAAACGTTGGATCCATATACTTATAATGGAAGTCGTAGATAGTTGTCTTAGCCAAATCCAATATAGACATTCCTATATAAATAGGTTTATTTAACCACACTTCCAACTTGTTTAGCTCAACTGCTACCAAATTCTCGTTGAAGATGGTGCAGCTCTTGAACTCAGGCTTAGAAATATATGATTCAGCTCCATACCGCCCACCCCACTCGGTAAGTAGGCGAACATTCACTCTTTTGCGAATATTCTCCATTGTCTTACCAAACACCGCATTATTCATTAATTTGAAGAGAGCTATCTCAAACGCATTCTTAGAAGCTACCCTCAATCTAGTGTTGAGATCTATGTAGGCTTTAAGCCACGGAGCTTGCTTAAATTCCAAAATTCTATGGACTTTTTTCAGCACCAAACCGTTTTCTAACGCTTGCTTAAGGCTGCGGTAATGTATGACATACTTCTCCTTAGGATGAAGTGTTGCCATCAATTTTGATGGTGCATTTGATGAAGCGGGGGTGTTGCCTGTTTGAGGATCAATATGTAGTGGGCAGAAAGGTAAATCTTTATGTTGATCATGCAGATGTTTAGGGTACTCCAAATCGACTTCTAAAATATATCCTACATCAGAATCATCTGGAACTGTAGTAACGTCAATATTTGTATCACACCATTTAAATCCACCATATGGAAGAGCTTGACTCATTGCCCAACCATACTGGTTATTAACATCATAATACATCAAATAAGAATCAGCTTTCGATGGATTATAATTCGGCATATATTTATTGTTGGCCTGAGCTCTACGCTTAGAACATACTTGACTGAGTCCACCTCTAATCCCTTTCTCAACGAAAAGAAATATATCGAGATCTGTGAGAAGCTCAAGTTCTTGTTTCGTATGTTTCAACATAGCATCCCAAGTAAAGCCTGGCAGTGTAAAGTAGTGCGCAGGATCCAAATTATATGTTTGATGACAGCTAGTTCTGAATTGCTCGAAAACATCCGCTAGAAGCATTATGTCCGTCTTCATGTATAAATCAACATATTGCCCCAAGTTTTGGCAATCGAATTCCCTCCATATCAGCTGAGCTCGCTGGTATAGTCTCCGAGGGCACGGCTTATCTTCTAATTTATTGTAGAAAGCCTCAATTGGTGGTAAAAAAGACTCGGAGAATCTATCAAACGAGTCAACATAATCATACGGCATAACACCTTTCTTGGTTAGAAGCTTAACTCGTTCATCATCAAGTTCTTCAAACTGATATTTCAAATTTGGGTAATCGCTCAAGTATGACGCTAGCTTATCCAGAGAGGAATTCATAAATCTGAATGAATCGATGAATCTGAGTTGAATGGGGGTATCATCGACATGCTTAGTAAAACTGATATATTTCTCCTTGGTTATTGGGAGTAGGTCGATTTTACCGCCCATTCGCGAAGCCACATCTTCGATGATAAAGTTGGCATCGTAATTGGAAAGATTGTGAAAAACTACCGGAACAACATGTGTATCTTGATAGTTTATGTTACACCCTTCATGTGCTGCTCCCCGATAATTTTTCATAGGTAGAAGGTGATTGTGATCTCGAACTTTTTTATCAGCTTCCGAGAATGGCTGTTCGCAAATGTGGCAACAGCTAGCCCTTCTGAATGCAGCTTCATCGTCCTCAGACATATCGATGTCATATGGACACCAGAAAACTGTACCCAAATCTTCTGCGAGAGTCTTCATCTGATCTGCGAACCAACTCATACAATCCACGCCGCGATAGGCTCGATAGAAGGATAGGGAATCTTCATATGAACATTTCATGTAATAACCGATAGCTGCAGGGATATGTTGTTGAGGTTTCTTCAGATCCGAAGTGGGTGTAAGAACGCTTTCCAAATCTGCATATACCACAAATGGAGCTTTCACTTTATTCTCAAAATTTTTGAATTTTAGGATATTCTTTCCAACTTCGGGCATCTTAACTTTACAGCTATTCAGCTTCTCACAGTCTTCCGTATGTTTACCTAACTTTTCCTCAGAGTGGAAGTAATGGAGGCATCGTTCGCAAAAGAATTTCCGTCCATCATGTTTACTAAGCTGCGAAGAAACCAGGCGTGATAGATCTTTAATCCATACGTAATGGAAACGGATTGAGGTCGTATCATCGCTATCTTCTTCTTCTTCCTTCCCAAAGTATCGATCTTGAATAAGTAGAAGGTTAACGTGTCTACCCCTCTTCTCCTTCGTAAGGTAGGTAGGTAATGTAACGAATGACTTTCCACTTTTATTTAAGATGTATACGTTGATGGAGACTTCATTCTGCTTCTCAAAGTTAGGGATCTGACGCATTGTCATCGGAAATTGAATCCCTTTCAATTTTAATACTTCCTTGTAGTGAGGGTACGAACTAACTCTATCGGAATGTGGGTTAGTACTAGGGTATAGTCCCGCTGTTACTGCCCATGCGAAGCATGCATCATCATCATTCTTCACATTGATGCAAGCCTTCTTACGTCTAATCTGGGCAGGTAAATCAATATATGAAGATCCTAGCTGAGGTGTGAATTTGTTGATATTCACCCCCAAATTGATAATCTTAGTCAACGCCCACCCGCTGTCTCTTTCTTGGAACTCTTCTAATTGAGTCAATATAGGCTCCATAATCTTATTATCAAACCAACTTTCCAAGTGGGTGTCCCGAAAGATTGGTGAATTGGATGTGGTGAAGTACTTGAATTCAGTGGTTATCTGCTCCGCCTTAGCAATCTGGAATTCCCCACAGAATATGGCATTAACTTTAACCGCCTCGTCATTCTTGAGGGCATTCTTAATACGTCGCTTGAAGAGGGCCTTACAGTCTCCTAGAAACGCTTTGGGATCCTTATGTTTCAAGTTTGAAAGGATCCCAGTACGGATTCGGCTGTTGAATGCAGACAAAGAATCAGCCCAATGAACTCGATCCCGCGCTGTTTCTTTTCTCGAATCCACACCAGAACCCCTCTTCTGCTCAGATTTTATCTGAACCCGCAGCGTCTTAAGAGCTCCTAATGCTGACATCAGCTGCTGCTTCTCACCAATAGATTTCGCCGATTTTAATGCCTTATGAATTCTCCTTATCCCTAAAGCGCATTCCCGCAATCCTTTGGCAGCCACTGCTCCATCATAGTGTGGTGTTAGAAGACTGAGTAGAGCCGCGATATGCTTCACCAAATCGGTGAAAATGGACATCTTGATCTGCGGTAGAATTGAAAATTAGTAAATTTTATCGTTTGAAAAAATGGATAAGATCTTCTCCAACTTCCACCCGAGAATTATTGAAGGAGAACTCAAGTGATATATACCTAAGGAAATTATACGGAATCCGGTTTTCTGTTGAGATTACAGACGACTTATATGGAAACAGCAGGATGATATTTATAAAAATTTTCTCTCCAAATCACCCTTTATATAAACTCTCGAACGTTATGTACCGGCGACTTATAAGGTTATATGTTGCTGTATAATTACCTATATGCAGCTGGATGATACAAATGTATCTAATTTTACTCTCCAAATCACCCCTTTATATAAACTCTCGAACGTTATGTAGCGGAGAGTTATAAGGTTATATGTTGCTGTAGAATTACCTATATGCAGCTGGATGATACAAATGTATCTAATTTTACTCTCCAAATCACCCCTTTATATAAACTCTCGAACGTTATGTACCGGCGACTTATAAGGTTGTATGCTGCTGTATAATCACCCGTATGACTTAAACTGAGATTATGAGCATATTACGCTCAGGTATATTACTTCATCAACGACCGAATATTGAACTTTTTTTCATAATATAAGGGAGGGGGCAACCTTCAAATACGTATATTCAAAAAACCTAGATTAGCGCAAACACATACGTACACTTAGGATATATTTGGAGGGAGCTTTAGCTCGAAATCATTACATTAAATATGTTCACGTTATTAGTCTCATAACAAGAATTTTTCATCAACATATCTCTCTCTCTCTCACAGTTCTTGTTATCAGTTTCCGTTTATTTAATTCTATTAGTTTCAATTTCACTCGCTATCAACCGCAATATGAGAATTTTTTGAACTCTATTCACATTATCAGTTTCCATTCTAATGGATTCAAATGGTCTTAATTTCTCTCATTATCAATTTCCAGTTAACTGCAATATGAGAATTTCCAATCTAATAGGTTATGAATTCTAACGGTTTTAATTTTCTTTCATTATGAATTTCTTATTCAGAATCGTTATCTAATTTTTGAACTTTGTTCGCATTATCACCCCTCAATTACTCAAGACAGCAATTTTTATTTGGGATAGTGTGAGATTTTTCAACTTTGCTTCATCAGTTTCCATCATAATTAATTATCAGCCTTATTTTCTCTTTTACTATCTTGAGTTGAAACAGCAATCAGCAACAGCGGTTTTCTCATTATTACATATTTTCTCAGCTGATCAATACATGTTTCCGTTTGACTATTTATTAATGAACTTCTAACCCCAACTTGAATTTATGAGCAATCTATCGCTATTTCAGACTTGAATTTATAGGTAATCGAATAATTTTCACTATTTTTTACTTATATACCATCATTCTGTAATTAGCTAATTCAATTCATCAGATTATGAAATAAAGAATGATTCTAATAAACTTTTTTTTATTTGTACAATTATCATTCATAATTCAGGATATATTACGGGTATCTAAACATTACACTGCCATGTTTATCTCCATGATTGATACACCCACATTTTGTGAGCAATTTTTCCGAATCGCTATTTGAGCAGAATGCTGAAAATTGATTCATCTTCTTGGTGTGCATTACCAATTTTGCTGCATATCCCTTTTTACGGTACTCCTTCAGGGTATAGATGAAATTCATCGTTTTTGGATTGGTATGTTTACCCAGTGGATCATAATCCATACTAGACATTAGCACGAAAGAGGCTGGTTTATCATCTATGTATAATACATAACATGACACCCTCTGATCCTGACACCACATCTCGATAATGATGCGTGTAATCATATCCTCTTCTAGATGAAACTGTTGAATTTTTCTAATAGCTTTCTCTCCATATAAAAATGTTATCTTCTCCATGAGCCTCTCAAAACGGAATGTTTATAAGGATATTAAATTACCTACTTCTGAGGCGGGGGCGCTATTGAGATTATGAGTATATTACACGCTGGTATATTACTTCATCGGCGACCGAATATTGAACTTTTTTCAAATTTGTTTATATCAGCCTATACGCATTGTTTTTACATATATAAACTATGTAGTCACTTATTCTACATTTACAGATATAAAACAGTTGCACCCTATCCCATTTTCTTCCGATTCTGATAATGTCATATTTATGCGCTCCCCTACAATTTTACATATAGATTTTTTTGTGTTGAAATTCATTTTCTACACATCAAGACCTTTCATTCGATACCTATGAAGCTATGGTTGCAACAAAATTTACAGTTTTTCCTGTTTATACCCTCGATATTAGATTTTTCTTCATGTAAACCATAAAATTCATACTCTACTTGTTAAGACCTTTCATTTGATACCCATAAAGCCCCACTTTAAAAAATAAAAATTTCAAATCCTTATCGCGAGAGATCGGTCAAACTGATCGACATATAAATAGTATATTCTTATTCAGCACATCACGTAGATTCTGAATATGCAATAAAATGACCACTTCCGGTTTCACTTCCGGTGTAACAATGTGTCGAATATATAATCTACTTCCATCAGATGCACATAAATGATAGATTTTCGAGGAAAAAGTAGAAATACATATTCTACACATCAAGACCTTTCATTCAATACCCATGAAGCTATGGTTGCAACAAAATTTACAGTTTTTCCTGTTCATACCCTCAATATTAAATTTTTCTCTATGTAAATCATAAAATTCATATTCTACACATCAAGACCTTTCATTCAATACCCATGAAGCTATGGTTGCAACAAAATGTACAGTTTTTCCTGTTTATACACTCGATATTAGATTTTTCTTCATGTAAACCATGAAATCCATACTCTACTTGTTAAGACCTTTCATTTGATACCCATAAAGCCCCACTTTAAAAAATAAAAATTTCAAATCCTTATCGCGGGAGATCGGCAAAACTGATTGATATATAAATAGTATATTCTTATTCAGCACATCACATACATTCTGAAAATGCAATAAAATGATCACTTCCGGTTTCACTTCCGGTGTGACAATGTGTCGAATATATAATCTACTTCCGTTAGATGCATATGAATGTCTGATTTTTTTGAAATTAATCAATTTAATATATGTGTAAAGCAACCATTTTTGAATGTAAAGTCACAAGGCGGTTCTTTCATAGCCGTCAGGCGACAATTCCCTTTAATGCTGCTAAAGCAAATGAAAAACACTGTATATACCTAACCTCTGATGGTAACAACCCATTTTGTAGGTGGGAATTACAGATACCGAAGTTGATACTATCTCTCCCCTAAAGGAGATACTTGTCGTGTTTCCATTTGGGAAAAGTCGACCACCCTTTAGACCTCGGGGTGGATGGTGAAGCATAAAAGTGGGGGTGTAAAACAAAATTTTTGAATGTAAAGTCACAAGGCGGTTCTTTCATAGCCGTCAGGCGACAATTCCCTTTAATGCTGCTAAAGCAAATGAAAAACACTGTATATACCTAACCTCTGATGGTAACAACCCATTTTGTAGGTGGGAATTACAGATACCGAAGTTGATACTATCTCTCCCCTAAAGGAGATACCTGTCGTGTTTCCATTTGGGAAAAGTCGACCACCCTTTAGACCTTAGGATAGATGGTGAAGCATAAAAGTAAGATATAAAATATGTTAACTTACATTATTATTGCACTAGAGCACTGACACTTGATTGAAAGTTTTTCACAAAATATATTTAACGCGCTGAACACAGAGCACCGGTAAGTACGACTTACTTGTTCCGAACCAAGCTGTTGAATGATTGAATTGTACACACATCAAGTTTTATAGAAACTTCTTATCACTTTCCCGTTATGTTCACACGGTATGCATGATGTCTCGTCGCCTGTTATATCATGATAATAAGTTAACTGTAACCACAAGCAGGAAGTCTCGGTCGACTGTTATATTCATATTGGTAAGATCTACAACCACAAGCAGGATGTTACATTCTATTTGAAATCGCGTGATTGCAGAAACTTCCTTGAAATATTTATCCGCATACATTTTTTCCTCAACCGATAACAACTTTATCATTTTTCTTGGGAACTAATTTAATTCGTAGGACTTTGGATTAAATATTGTGTGTGTATAAAACTCTAGGTACTTCATAGGGAAAAAATAGTATTCTTGTAAGTGTTGTGTGACATAGTGAAAAATAGGAAAATTTTATGATTATGTTCAAGAGTTGACCAACAGGTTGGATATATTTACGAAAACGCAAGTGCGCCTGTGGATGATTGACAAGTAAGTTGTTATATTTCATTTCAATCTCACTATATATCATAAGTGCATTAATTTGTTTAGTGGTTATTCTGTAGATGCGAGCGATATTCTAAAAGACCCTCAGGAGAGATTGTATTCTTCATAGATAGAATGGTATATATGATGGAATTTCCTAGCTTACAGTTGATTAAAGGCTGGCCAAAATCCTATTCAAATGCAATGAGGGTACCTAATGTTCATATACAAGGTGTGGTGAGCTCATATACAGGGCGTACATATATTTTTTACAACAATTATTATTTCGCCGAAATCAACGAGTGTGACTTCACAACGAAATATCACGGACTGATAACAAAACTCTTTTATACTGCCCCTACACCCATCTCGGCCGCATTTCGCTACATCGATGGAATACTATATTTTTTCCAGAAAGATATGGTTTATCACTATAACAAGTTTCTTCATACCCTGGTGAAAGTGGAAAAATTCAATCCAAACATTTTCGGAATACAATGTCCAAACGTGAGCTTACTCGAGCAGTTGAAAGAATTGCTGCGCGAAATTCTATCAAGACATACACCCGAAACCCTACTCTTCCCAGAAGATGATGAAGAAGAAGACATTGAACAACAACAACAACAGGTGGTTTGAGTATATATATTGGAGCGATCAATGGAGGTGTCAGTTATTAATCAGGTGTCGTAGCGAACACACACGCTAAACATGTACTCCTGCGAGTTATGCCAAAAAAGCTATACTAGAAAGTATGATGTGAAAAGGCATAAGTTAAGTAAACATCCCGATATGAAATTATCTTTCTTGATGCAGTTCACACCGGTGTTTGATCGAATGATGCTTCGGGCATTCCAACAGGCACCCTACGGAGCCCTAGGGCAGAAATTTCTACTTGAACATAACCTCTCAGGAAAAAACATACAAAATGTTTTGAGGATAGAGGCAAAATTCCAATATTGTACACCGCAAAGCATTCACCTTTTCGATACTGTGGAAATTCAAGGTCAACAATGGACTACGGAAAATATAGTTGAGCCTATTTGGAGGGCGATGGAGCGGGTGGAAAAGGATGGGAATGTCGTTGTAAACATGTGTTTCATCAAAGGATACTCAGATAAGCCGCCATTTATCGAAAATAAATCTACATCATCTGTAAAAATCAACAATAGCCTGTATAGTATGGATGAAAATTGTAAATTAACATTTGTATATGAAGAAGAAGAAGATATCCCTGGCTTCAGAAATATGTAATTTCAATAAATGTTAATGTATTCTGGAATATGTAATTTCAATAAAGATTATTGCATATAAAGAGTTTTATTCCTACCATATAACCCCATCCCACTGATAAAATTCACCGTTTAAAAACGACGAAAAAGTAGTTCTATAATTTTCACAACTGCCCCCTTTTTCGAGATATTTCTCAAGGAAATTCCACGAGAGAAGAGTTGGGTGTTGGAATTATTGAATATTCATCGATGTGGGGTTAAATCAGCTGTAGAAATTAACCCACTATTATCACCTTTTTTATTTGAGAATATCGATATTTCCCATGTAACTAACCTATTTTGTATGCAATATTGTTATCATTTACGAACCTTCGAGAAATTTGGATGGGTCTAAATGAATATATTTTTGACTATTATCACCTGTAGAGACTCATTTGAGATTCTTCATGAATATAAGCACATTTAACATTTAGTTATATGATTAGTGATTTTTTGTTTCATTTACATTTTAGCTGTAACTGTAATATTATTATCGATATGCACTTTTCGTTCTATTTATTAGAATATATTTTATATTCCCCCCAATTAATTTTCGAGTATAAACATATTTAACACTTAGATGTAGCTGTAATATTATTATTCATATCTATTCAGATGTAGTTATTATTATTGATATTTACATATAGTTACAATATACCCATTTCTCATTATTAGAATCTAATATTATATCATAGGATATAAGCTTATATCATAGGATAAGCATATTTAACATTTTAGTTATCGGAATAATATTTATTGTAAGCGTGATTAGAGTAATTGATTGGCGCTTCATTTACATTTAGATATAGTTGCAATATTATTATATTCAAAATAATTAATGTTCGAGTATAAACATATTTAACATTTAGTTATAAGAATTATGATTATGTAGCTGCAATATTAATATCGATATATACTTTTCATTGTATTTATTAGAATCTAATATTTTATCATAGGGTATAACCTGAATAGTTCAAGGATAAACACATTTAACATTTTAGTTATAAGAATAATAACTTGTGTTGAAGAATGATGAATTTTCGATAATGAAATGATTATGTATTCATTCAGAAATCTAGCGAACCCTAATTGATTTTGGGGGGGCTTATCGCTTGTACAACCATCCTCCTCCGATAAGCATTTTGACGAATTAACAATCCGTTCTAATTAATTTGTATGTAGTCATACTTATCTGAAAACTGGTGAGGAAACAATAACCTTAACGATTATTAGGAATAAAACTTGTTTATATAATTATTTTGTTATCGATTGCTAGTGGTTTGTAGGCCTCCTGGGGACGCTTTCCACTTTATCAAAAAAAAAAAGCAACGAACCATAAGTTCTACCTCTTGGGTGGTTGGGAAACGGACTTGATCTCTATAAAAACTCCTTGCTTTCTTATATGTTTCCATTGAAATTGATTGAAACCTGTGAAAATAGAAAAATTTGATTATCATTATAACTTTTACGTGTCTGTTTGTCTACATGTTTTTAACTAGTGATTTAATTGGTAAACACCCTAGTTTGGAGATCGAGAAATGTGGGTTCGAATTCCGCCTATGGTTGAATCTTTCACGTTTATTCATCTTTATAATCTTATGTTAAATTATCTAAGTTATCTTCGTGATTCAGAAAATTTAATTCTATATCTCTTAAGTTACATACACGATAGTGACCAATTAGACAAAGAAACTTCAAAACTTATATATACCTATATAAACGCTTTAACGTATGGAGTTTGTAAAAGTCGTGCTTGTGAAGGAAAATAGTATAGATTGCTGATGGAGATACTATAGCTCCACTCAATATTCAGATTTTTATGAAGCATGTGTTTGAATGTCATATAGATTAGCGTTTATGAAGATATTCATATGATTATGTAAACCCGTGAACAAAAATATGTTTATCATTATAATCTTGTACGCGAACGTATGGAGTTTGTAAAAGTTGTGCTCGTGAAGGAAAATGTACAGATTGCTAATGGATATATTTATATAATTATTATTGGTATTTTATTCCTCATCAGCCCATCATAGTTCGTGAACGATGATGACAGGCTGTTGAATCACGTGCTAAACAAGTGTCTGAATGTTGATAATGATCGCTTATGAAGAAGATACTATAGCTCTACTCAATATTCAGATTTTTATGAAGCATGTATTTGAATGTCATATAGATTAGCGCATATGAAGATATTCATATGATTATTATCCTCATCTATTCCTCATCATAGTTCTACCTCTTGGGTGGTTGGGGAACGAGCTCGATCTACATAAAACTCCTCTCCGTATATATGTTTCCCACTGAAATTGATTGAATTTTATAAAAAGCTAACTATCCGTATGTCTGTATGTCTGTTCCTATGAAGAAATGTGTGTTGATGAAAAATGTTTTATTAGTATATTTTTGCATACTGAAAAATTATATTAGCACATCTATATGTTTAAGATGATTAAAAATGTATTTTGTTATATAGCAATCGAGCTGTACAGGTAGTTCGAATAATCATTGTGATGCGTAACACCGCTTCATCTAGATTCTGTATAGGTATTGGGCTCCAACCCTCCCGCACCTATATATGGTATACCTAGAATTACCGAATTCGCTGCAAATCTTATTATATAACGTTTACAACGCTTATAGGGTACTATGTTAATAATTATTAACAATATTTCCCCCGCCAGCAGCTAGATTTCGGGTTATATTATGCGATTTATATTATTCGAATATATATATATATACATACTACATGTGTGATTTGAAATAAAGTATTCTCATCGCGTTTGAATGTGATCGGCGTATCTTTCTTATCGCTCGAGCGAGCTGTAGCTCTACCGCAAAATGTGATAGTGGATATTGTTCAACCTGCCACAAAACTTATTTGATTTATATCGGATAATTTATGTAACATACATGAATGAATATTATAACGAATTATGTTTACTTCGGAACTAATTTTGGAAAAACATTTATATATTCTTTTTACTTTTGGATAACTTATGAAACTACTTTAACATTGAAGGATCGCGCATCATTACGATAATTTCAAGTTGAATACATTACTCTTGGAGATGATTTGGTACAACCTTATCGCACAAGTAAGCTAATGATGCATACTTATAATATTATAACGAATATTGTACTCGCTAGTACTAATCAAGCAAAAAGTCCTTAGATGATTTAATAGTTATTTCTGCAAACGCTTCATAATATCGCTATTATGAGAAGCAGCATTTTTTGTAAACTATGGCATGTTAGATGTTATGACCCCTTATTGAAGACTTGTGGGGGTAGACAATGCGCCGCGTACGATATCATTATAACTCAGACAAAACCCTGCGACTAACGGCATGTACAAACAACCCCACATTTCATTGAAGGCACCTGCAAGGTAGATACCTCGCTGAAGACCTGTGTGATAGACGTCATTATACCTGCACACTCTGTATAACCTCACATACACACCTGTCTCGTTGGAGTCCGCGCCAGCTTCATTCAAATTCACATGACTAACGTCATACATAAACAACCTCACATTCCATACCCCATTGAAGTCTCCCAACTCCATTTTGTATACTAAAAATAATTTCCATATATGTTTAAGATGATTGAAATCGCATTTTGTAATATAGCAATCAAGTAAGGTACAGACAGCTTGAATAAACGTTTTTGAAAGTAATTTCCTTATAAACATCGCGTTTGAGAAATGCAGAAGAAGATATCATTTCCGTACTGTATAACATTCCATCTATACATTCAAGGAGCAGCAGCCCTCCCATGATACCTCCGATGAATACCAGCCTCTTTCAAAAAATCACGTGACTGACGATATGTACAAACAACACTATTTCAAAACCCCTATGGGCTAGCGCTATGAAGCCTCACATTCCATACCTCGCTGTAGGCTTCGTGACATACCTGCATGACTGACGTCATGTAAAACAATTACCTGCATCATATAGACTGCAATATACTCGCACTTATCACTCAGACCGGATACCCCACGGTTATATCTACAACATTAAAATCACTTGTTCTCAATTCCTCCATAGCTGAGCGGTTAAGGAGCCGGCTTTGGATTTCATTTCTCGGGTTCGATTCCCGTGTGTAGAAAAATATTTCATTTTCAGTAGGAGTGTATTAAATTGTTCAAGTCCACCACCACCACCTTCGCGGTTAAGCCGCCTAACTTTAGAGTTTATTTCCCAGGTTCGAATCTCGGTGCGTAGAAAAATCATTTCAGTAGAATGTGAGTACTCAGATACCTAATTCATAGACTTCAGATTGCCCCAATCATAGTTAAGGAAGATCCATAGACAGATGGTTAGTTCACAGACTTGACCCGACCATAGTTAAGGAAGAACCATAGACAGATGACCAGTTCACAGACTTGACCCGACCATAGTTAATGAAGAACCATAGACATATAACCAGTTCACAGACTTCGGAAACCATAGACTAGTTCATAGAACCATAGACTACCTGCCCCATCGACATGACTGCGCATGCGTGAATGTGGATGACCTTGAAGGGGACCGTTTTCGCTAAAATGAACCTTAGATTTCCTTA
The DNA here is from genome assembly GCA_958510875.1 of Endomychus coccineus. NCBI lineage: Eukaryota > Metazoa > Arthropoda > Insecta > Coleoptera > Endomychidae > Endomychus > Endomychus coccineus. The sequence continues at coordinate 73,442 of CAUEHT010000103.1, forward strand.
TGGAGATTTACATGCAAAAAAGGGTGATTTTGGTGGAGAACTGTCATAGCACATCTACTGACAAGGTCAAATTAATAAAAGAAAAATCAGCTTGTCTTCTTTGCTTAAAGCGTTTTCATGATGCAAAAAATTGCAGAACATATGTCAATTGCATTATATGTCATAAAAGACACCACCCAATAATGTGTCAAGAACGCGATCCCCCAAAAGAGGTAGAGAATAAGTTTACTAAAGTATCTACCAGTTTGAACAACCTTAAAAAACGGACATTGCTTCAAACCCTCATCGTGTATGTCATTAAAAATAATAACAAACTTAAATTAAAGGTGTTATGCGACTCTGCAAGTCAGAGGTCCTATGTTAAACATAATGTTATAAAATCGCTTGATATTACTCCTGTTAAAACAGAGGTCTTGGAACAATGTTTGTTTGGTGGTTTAAAAACAAGTAGTAGAGTATGCAACATTTATAATTTATGCCTGTCTAATTTAGAAAACTCGTTTAATATAGTAATTGATGATCTATTAACGGGAACAAATACAATCGAACAGGCTATAAACTTGAAACACAAATTGTCTACTTTACTAGGTCAATATGGATTTAACCTTCGAAAGTGGGTGTCCAATAGAATAGAAGTGTTAGAGCGAAATGAATTTGATTTCGACGATCAGTATTACATTACTGAAATTTAAAAAACTCCAGGTTTACTATGGCAAGCCAACCATGACGTTTTAACATACAAGATAGATGCATCTCATATAACAGATAAGGTTACAAAGCGTTTAATTTTATCGTCAACCTGAAAATTATTCGACCCTTTAGGGCTTTTATCTCCAATCATTATTGTAGCGAAAATTATGATGCAATCATTATGGCAAATAAAAATTGGATGGGACGATATCCCAGATCATATCGTGCAAACGTGGTCTCAGTTCAACGCAGACTTACAAAATTTGAATAGGCTTCATATACCGCGCCAAGTGATGCTTCCTAATGCTGAACGAGTAGAGATTTATGGTTTTAGTGACGCTTCGCAAAAGGCATATTCAGCCTGTATTTACCTCAAATCAACTTACGATCAAATTCAAACTGCTGTAAGACTGCTTTGCTCTAAAACGAGAGTTGCGCCTTCAAAAACAATAACATTACCTCGTTTAGAACTTTGCGGGGCCTTGCTGCTGAGCCATCTTTATGACAAAGTTCTACAGTCATTGAATATTAAGTTCAATCGTGTTGTTTTATGGTCCGATAGCACCATAGTTTTATATAGGATAGCATCAACGCCAAATAGTTTGTATTACAGAGACTTTAACGGGGACAGAGGTGTCACACGGTGTCTCATTTTTCATTGGTTGAGTGAATCACGTGGTTCTCGCCGCCATTAGGAGGCTATTCGCTCAGCTTGTTTAGGTTGATTTACATGTGTTATTAAACATTTTAGCGGGTTTAAATTTATTTTGTGCGAAGTGATTGTGTTTTCTTGAACTTTTGTAGTAATAATTATACTCTGGATTCTGCACTGCAAATGTAAGTAACTTCTGTTTCATTATGTGCTGAATTTTTAATACAAGATACCGTTTTGATAGCGGCATTTTAAATGAAGTTTTTAAATTTTTGGAAATAAAAGTGAAAAATGTTGCTTCAAATGAAATAGATTGTGCAGTAATTTTGGACGAAATGGCTATTACTCCAGCCAATGTATATGATTCCTCATTAAATAAATATTTTGGTGCAGTTACGTTGCCAAATCATAAAGGAGATGCTACACATGTCTTAGTTTTCATGTTGGCAGGTATTACAGCTCGATGGAAACAAGTTGTTGCCTACTATTTTACTGGAAACTCAGTAGATGGTGCTGTGTTTGATCCCATAATAAGGTCCATTTTAAAAAAGGTGGAGGAATTAAACTTAAACATAGTCAGTATAACATCTGATATGGGTGCATGCAATAAAGGCCTGTGGAAGTTTTGGGGAATACATGCTGCAAGACACTCTGAAATTAAGTGTCGAATTGGCCACCCCTTGCGTGATGAAAAGTATGTACACATAATTGCTGATGCCGTTCATTTGTTCAAGAACATAAAGTTGATGCTAATTACAAATAAAATTATTATAATTCCTGAAGATATCCAAGTCAAGTTTACATTGCCTTCAAGGGAGATCTTGTCAGCACACATAAATGATCTTGTAAAGCATCAAGAAGGTCAGTTATTCAAATTGGCTCCAAAGCTTTCAGAGGAAGATCTGCTACCTACACATTTCCACAAGATGAAAGTTTCAACATCTACAAACGTTGTAAATCATAGCGTAAGCAGTGCATTACATTTTCTAGCCGGTCTATTGGGCAAACCAGAGTATAAAACGACTGCCTGGTTTTTGGATTTTGTTGAAAATTGGTTTCATCTAATGACATCCCGACATCCCTCGTCCGCCTTAAGCAAAATGAACCTGTATGCCTACAATTCAACTTTGCAGTTTCTTAAAGACTTCATGGAGGTCTTTAAAAAAATCGAAGTGGGGGAAAAAAAATTTGGAAGCCATCACAGACTGGTGTTTTGATTACCACACAGTCAGTACTTGAACTACAAGCTGATCTGCTTGACCATAAAAAATATGAATTCGTACTAACTAGCAGATTTTCGCAGGACTGTCTGGAAAATTTGTTTTCCACGCTAAGAGCCAAACAAATTATTCCAAACGCATTACAAGTGAAAAACAATCTAAAATTAATTACAGTATCCCAGTATTTAGCGATCCCCACTAGAAGCAGTTACGAGGAAGATGACAGAGATTTTCTTTCAGGGTTTCTAGACACATTACAGGCCAAACATACTACCTATGACGAACCAACAGTACCTACCATTTTGGTAGAACCTCCACTTAATTTAAGTCATAGCGAATTAAATTCTCTATATCACATCTGTGGATATATTTTAGCAAGCATTAAGAAAACTTCAAAAACTTGTGACCAGTGTTTAAATGCTGCTGGATCCAAGAAACCAATACACAAACCTTTTTCTAGCTTTACTGACATAAAAAGATTTCGAGAAAATACTTTGTTTTTCTGTACGGAAGAGACATTTTATTTTTCTTGGATCTCGAGAGCGTTTTTCGAAAGTATATAGTACATCTGAAGTCACAGAATATAAATATAAAACAATTTCTCATTGAAAAAATGCAACAAATAAAATGTACACATCTACCCGACTGTCATAACATACAGAAAAAAATAATAACTAGATTTGTTACATTTAGGCTGAAAATTATGTATAAAAAACATAAAAATACTACAGCAAAATTTGCAAGTAAATCTGTTGCTGGCCATTCTCAGTAAAAAAAGTCATCTACAAAGTATTATCCAACTGCAATTGCACATTCACTAACTTGTTTTGCAACCACATATTTATTTGTGTGATAATAGTAACTCATCAATGTTCTACGTACCAAAATCTACTACAGCTTACTGTTATATTGCGTGCATGTTTAGTTTATAAGCAACATTTTTTTTGTCACACCTAAATAATTTCAATAAAGCGTTTTGTGAAGCTTTTTGTTTTTTTTCCTGTTTTCGTGCTTTTCCCAAGATATGCTCTTATATACTTTGTTCTTAAGTTTAGGCACTTGCTAATTTAAAAAATTTCAGGTCTTTATAAGCTTCATCTTACTGACTGGATTTGGTACCAAAAAAAAAATATGGTAATTTTGATTTCAAAATACTTTAAGGAAGTCATTCTTTAAAACTTAATATAAGCCTGGTAAATAAATTCTCTAATGAGATTTCTTAATGTATTATGAGTCTGGTTCTAGGGCCTCACATGGTGTTAAATGTTTGGGATATAAATGCTTTTGTAATAATGTTCTATTAAATTATTCACAATCATTCACCTAGTATAGGTTTTATATTGTGAAATGATATTCATTTTATATCAATTAGATTTCATTTCACTAGAAAACAAGTATGTAAAGTTTTTAAAAGTGCATTACTATTCAACCTGCAGATTTAAAATTTGCCTCCTAATGGCGGAATGGGCGGTACTTAACCATACGTGACGCCACTGTCCCTGGTAAAGTCACTGTAGTTTGTATTATATTCGTGTCTAATTGCGTCAGCAAAATTCAAAACCTAACGCGTGAAGTCGAGTGGCGCTATGTGTCCTCGAGATTCAATCCAGCGGATATCGCGTCTCTTGGTTCAGAGGCATGATCTCGTTTGGGATACCTTGTGGTGGAACGGACCACTGTGGCTTCGTCAAGATGAAGGCTTCTGGCCCGAAAACATAACATAACTGCCACCGATCTGGAGAAACGCAAATCGCGAATAACTCTTGGTAACACAGTAAATCAGCTGCAGTTATCCTAAAATTTTTCCACTTTGTATAAGCTTCAACGAGTATTAGCATTTCGCTATCATTTTATAAACAATGCAAGGAAATGTCAGATAATAAATACCCCACAACTATGTCTACTAGAGCTTGATAACTCTTTACTAATCATAATTAAAATCGCTCAGAATGAGTCATTTCATGTTGATATTAAATGCCTTCAAAAAAGGAATCCGTTACCAATCGGGTCTCGCCTTAAAAATTTGGATCCTTTTATCGATAGCCAAGGTTTCCTACGCGTAGGTGGTATATTATTCCAATCAGATCTTCCATTCGTAATATTCTCACAAAATGCATAACGTGTTTTAGGGTGAATCCTAGAACAATTAAACGCAAAATGGCAGACCTACCCATCGATCGGGTCACACCAAATCGCCCTATTTCATAGTAGACTTTGCGGGTCCTTTCAACATTAAGGATGAAAAGTTGCGAAATCGTTCAATCATCAAGGCTTACCTTTGCTTGTTTGTCTGTTTCTCAACTAAGGCCGTTCACCTAGAGCTTGTAAGCGACCTTAGAACATCGGCATTTCTTAATTCGTTAAAACGGTTTATAGCACGTCGCGGTTTATGCAGACGTATTCACAGCGACAATGGAACTAATTTCGTTGGCACTAGTAAGGAGATTGAAGCGCTATATTGCGCAATAAAGACATTTGTCAATGATAGTGCGGTAATCGATTTCTTTTTAAAGAATAACCTCGAATGGATTATGAGAAGCTGCGGTTCGGCAAGCTAAGTACCATCTCAAGCGAGTTGTAGGTAAACTTACATTAACATTCGAAGATTTGTATACGATATTCACCCAAATAGAAGCAATAATGAATTCTAGACCTCTCCATCCTATCTCCAGTGATCCCCAAGACTTATTTGCATTAACTCCTGGCCACTTCCTTATTGGTCAATCAATGACCTCATTACCTTAAGCAGACATCACAAGTATACCTGAAAATCGCCTCAAACAAAATGAAGTTCTTCAACAAGCTATTCAATTATTTTGGAAACGCTGGACACGAGAGTACCTCTACAATCTTCAACAACGTTCCCGTTGGCATGAAAATTCTCCAGAGTCGATACAAGAAAACGATATGGTTCTTCTCATCGACGAAAATATCCCACCTTTGTATTGGAAATTGGGCAAAATTATTACACTCCACAAGAGCAGTGATGGTATAATTAGAACAGTTACTGTCTGGAACTACAGTGCGCGCATTACAAAAATTGTGTATCTTTTTGTGCACTGAGCGCATTTATCTTAAGTAGTTTCTTAGTATTAATAAAAGACTTCACACTTTCAAGGTCGGCGTCATGTCCGATCTTCTATGAGCTATATGCTCATATAAATTATTTACAGTCCACTCGAATTGGCTAAACTCATCGAAGAATATTAGTACTGAGCAGAAGAAGAATGTAAGCGTGACGCCAAGTTGTTTATAGTTGAGATTGAGAGATGAAAAAGTATATAATCATATCAAATTGAATAATATAATAACAAAATTATGAACATAAGAAAAATCATTTGAAACGATCAACAGAAATCGTACAACATCTAAATTTGGTCATCAAACACTGCGTGAGTGGGAAAAACAAAACAGTGATAAAAAGGACTTACCTACTGTCAACGAATTAATCACATTTATGAAGCAAAGATGTCAGTTTTTGGAAAGGTTACAGCCGATGAAGACAGTTGATTCTAAAGTTAAAATAACTACAAGGGTTCACATGATGGTAGACAGGGATAAGCTCATCATTTATCATTGTGTACATTTTGTGCTGATCCTAAGCATCTTATTAACTGTACAAAATTTCTCAATTTAGATATAACAGCTAGATTCAGTGCTCTTACCACAAAACGCATTTGTCGCAATTGCTCACGGAAAAATTACGATTTTAAGAATTGTCAAAGAGGCTCCTGCAAAAAATGCGGCGGTCATCTTAACACGCTTCTTCATCAAGAAAATGCTGAAAATTCACATCAGACCCCTAGTAATTTTCATTGTTCTACGAATTTATTCGTCCTATTATCCACAGTCATGATTCAAGTTAAGGACAAATTCAATAATGTTCATCAATGTAGAGCTATTCTAGACTCCGCTTCACAATCTAACTTTGTGTCAGAAAAGTTAATTGAACAATTGGGTTTGCAGCCAAAACCAACCAAATTTTCTATAAGTGGAATAAATCATTGTGTCACAAGTTCAGCCAAAATGATTGATTTAGACATCTATTCAAAGAACACCGGACTTCATTCAGAAATGCCTTGCTTAGTCTTACCAAAGATAACCGATAATTTACCCAATACAACCATTAGTGGGGAACTATTAGAAATACCACGAAACCTAATGTTGGTAGATCCTGATTTCAACATTTCACGAACTGTTGATCTTTAAATTGGTACCTCAGTCTTTTGGTCCCTGTTATGTGTTGATCAATTCAAACTACGACGCAACCAGCTGGATATCTAGAAGTGCCCGGTAATAGTTTGTCAAATTGTTTTACAACTCTTTAGCGATCGAAGAACGAGTATCTTGATAAAGTTCATGATCAGCTAGCAAAATGTTGGGATATCGAAGTACCTCCAATTAACGGAAAAGCACTATATTCTGCAGAAGAAATAGCTTGTGAAAGACAGTTCAATAAAACGATAAGACGCAACTCAGATGATCTTTTCATCGTGAGCTTGCCATTCAGACTCAATCTTTCCGAACTCGGTAGCTTCTATCAAACTGCCCTGAGCAAATCTAAACATCTAAAAAGAAGGTTTCGTAACAACACTTCTTTGAAATCGCGATATTTCAAATTCATGAAGGAATACATTCAGATCGAATCGAAGCTTCATGACAAAACCATCACACCACGATATTACTTACAGCATCATGCTGTTTTTAAACAGCAAGACTCAAACTCTAAAATTCGCGTTGTGTTTGACGGATCCGCTAAAACCGATTCTGGAATTTCTCTAAACGACGTTTTGATGCTTGGTCCAACTTTACAAGACAATCTGATTTCTATAATGTTAAGATTCAGACTTCACAATATCGTAATAATTGCTGACATACAAAAAATGTATCGTCAAGTGTTAATTGCAGAAAGTGATAGAACATTTCAAACGATTTTGTGGAGAGAAAACGAAGAACATGAAATAGAAACATTCCAGTTGAATACCATTACATATGGCACTGCTTCAGCCTCTTACCAAGCGATCAAAACTCTACGTTATTTAGCCACAATCGAATGCAAAATCTTGACCCGAGGCGTCACGCCTTATGCTACGTGATTTTTAAGTCGATGATTTCATCTCTGGAGGTGGTAATGTTATTGAATTGTCGAGTGTTTGCAAGGACATCATCAATATTTTGCAATCTGGAGGTTTTGAGCTTCACAGATGGGTATCCTGTGTCACTCAAATACTTCAAGAACTAGGTGTTTCCACAAATGAAATTTCTAGTACATCCATAGATTTTATTTCGAGCGGCAATTGTTTAGGGTTATTGTGGAAGCCCCAAGAGGATGTGCTCAAATATTCCTGTATAAATTTCAATCCAAAATTCAATTTCACAGTAAGAAATGTATTGTCGTTTGTATCTCGGATTTTTGATCCTCCAGGAATCCTAGATCCAATTATCATCAACGCCAAAATTATTTTGCAGAGCCTGTGGCAGCTCAAACTGGTATGGGACGAAACTCTCCCAGAGTCTCTTCATACGCAATGTTGACATTCAAGTTTGTAGTCAAGCAGTATGTAAAGATCCTGTTGAAGTCCAAATTCACAGTTTTGCTGACGCTTCTCAGGCCGCTCATGGCGGATGCGTTTATCTGCGCTCTTTGGATCCTTCGGGAAACTGGCACACTAGGTTACTTTGCGCTAAATCAAGAATAGCTCCACTTAAAACTGTTACCATTCTCCGTTTGGAGTTGTGCGCAGCGTTTCTAATCGCAAAACTAGTTGACAACGTGAAGTCCTCGTTATGTATTCATGTCAATAAATACTTTTATTGGACTGATTCAAGTATCACACTTGCATGGATAAAGGGTCATCCAAACGACTACAAGATTTTCGTTGCTAATCGCCTCTCCCATATTCAAAACTTGACGAACAAGGCAGATTGGTTCCATATACCTGCTGAACAGAACCCTGCTGACATTCTCTCTCGAGGCGTCAAGTTTCCCATTGACTTAAAAAATAGCGCTTTGTGGTGGGAAGGTCCACAGTTTCTAACCAAAAATCAAAATCTTTGGCCTAAATCATCAATCATTTTGAATTGAAAGAAAAGGCGATATCTTTAATAATAGTTCCAGATGATTTTGTAGACAAGTTATTTCCAAAATACTCATGTCTAACGAAACTGAATAGGGTTTTTGCATACATGTTTTATACACGATTTATTTTACATTCCTCGAAACAATCATTGAATACTGGTAGGGAAACTGCAATTTCCTTACATCTGACTGCCCATGAATTGGACAATGCTTTGATTTATCTAGTGAAATTAGTTCAAAGGAGACATTTCGTATCAGAAATCAAAGATATTCAAAATAACAAATGCATTAACAAGTCGAGTAAGCTTAACCCCTTCAATGTTTTTCTCGATTCAATTGGCGTGTTACGTGTCGGAGGACGCATAAGGCACTCCAATTTCACTAATGACAAAAAGCATCCTATAGTATTACCCCCCAAACATTGCTCAACTGATCTAATATCCTAAGATGGCGCCGTCTGAGAATACACGTAATCCGCTGTATGTAGCATGTAACTCTAAAATAAGGAAATATGACGACATAATTAAATGTGTAAAATGTGACAAATCTGTGAATTTAAAGTGTATCAATATGAATATGGAAGATTACAATAAAATACGTAAAGATAGCATTGATTACTGGAAATGCACAACATGTCTAGCTGGAATTAGCACGCATCAAGAGCAAGCAAATAAGCAAACGCAAACTGCAACATCCATAAGTAACGCAGTAGTGATACAATTTGGAAATGAAATTCAGGAATTGAAGACCTTCATGGAAAGTGCGATAAATTCTCTGAAAAGTGACTACTCTAAACAAATTGGTGAGTAAAAAACCATAATAAATAAGCAGTCGCAACAAATCATTCATTTGACAGAATGTACGAGAACATTTCAGCATAATATAAGAAACAAAAACAGCAAAGTAAAAACTAAAGAAACGGTGAATGGTCCAGCTGATGAAGTGAATACTACGGAAGCATTACATATCGGTAGAGATAAACTAAAGACAGCTGTTATGATCACACAAAATGTGACAGATCCGATTTATGATAATTCTCTGGATGATATAATTAGTTTGAATGTTTTGGATAACTTGCAAAAAGATACGACAGAAGAAACAATTGAAAGAAAAACGGAAGCGAAGTGGCCGGAAGTAGCGAAAAGATCGAGGAAAGTAAACAGAAATAACAAAAGTGAACGAGACAACCATCAAAATGTAAACACAGATAAAGCAATGACTAAAACGAAACCGATAATTGGTACATCGGCAAATAAATTGGTATCGAGTGCACCGAAAATACATTCAACATATATCCATGTCAGTCGTTTAGCTCCTAATACTTCCGAAAAAAGTTTAATAGGATATCTGAAACAAATATCTATAAATGTGAACTGTGAAAAATTGCAATCAAAATACCCAGACACGTATTCGTCATTTAAATTAACCTGTTCTAGTGAGCATATAAATACCATTATGAATCCAGAAACATGGCCGGAAGGAGTGGCTGTGAATAAGTTTTTTATAAAGCGCAAAATACAACAAATAGTAAAATAGTGAACTGTAACGAAGCTTAAATATTTAATTATCATTTATTTTAGATCAGGCAGTAAATACGGATATTACATGTAAACTTAATTTGAACAGTTCCTTATTTCAATAGATATGCGTGAGCTCCGAATGTATATTCCGTGATTGTCACTTTTCTAAATCTCCGTAATTTCAAATAAATGTAATTATTCAAATAGATGAATCTAATTCATAACCGTTCAAAAATTGCATTCATTCCGATAAAAAATGTTGCAAAAACAGGGGTCTGGCCAGTTAATGCATCACACTTTGTGCAACCTTATGTATAAAAAAGGCGAACAACCAAAAAACTCCGATAACACTTGTGTAGTGTGCCGGGAGGAACTACTGGAGCATGACGCTCCAGTTGCTCTCTTGTGATTTTGATTTTCAATCAGTACAATTGCTCTCTTGCGATTTTGATTTTCAATCAGTACAGTTGCTCTTTTGTGATTTCAATTTTCAATCAGTGCAGTTACTCTTTGGTGATTTTGATTTTCAAATAGTACCGTTGAAGTGAAATTAAGATAAGAATCGAAGTGAATTAATTATCCGAGTTTGAGTCAGATTTAACCTGTGAAGTAACAATAGTGTTCCGTTTAAGTGAATTGTTTCATAAGGTAATTGATAGCAAATAGTTTATATTTTTGGGCATTACGATATATAGATTTCCGTAATTTTGTGATTGGTAACGTTTGTAAGATATCTTAGTTCCGTAGCATTCAGTAAATTTAAATTGTTATATTTGAGTTTATCCCGTCATAGGTCGGACCGCGCACGATTTGAATTCGCACGTGAATAGAAATATTCAAGTAATTGTATGGTGTGTACAGAGTGTGTATGTTTGAATGACAGGGGCGTCTTTGGTATATTTGTGCACGCTGTGACGTACTGGAAGTATAAGTATATCATAGACGACCAAACCACCAACGGCTTGTGCACACTGTGATGTACCGGAAGTAGAAGCTAAGGTGGTTATGTGATTGAGAATCGTAATAATCCTTTATTAGTATGAGAAGTCCTCGGCCGTGGATGTAGGGGTTATTGCAGAAATGATAGTTAGGGTTTGTGCACGCTGTGATGTACCGGAAGTATAAGCCCTAATTGTTTAGATTCTGAATCTGCCAAGTGTATGAAATCTAACACTGTCATACAATTACCGGGAACGCCGTTAATAGCTAACACCAGGGTGGGAACTATGATTGAATAAACTTATCCGAAAATACCGTAAAATCTGATATCGTACAATCGGAAAACTAGTGCAAAACAATATTTTCCGAACCGACCGAATTTTATAACCGAATATATCGTAGTGTGATTTGAACATTTCATTTATTATTGTTGCTATCTAAAATTTACCGAATACCGCTTATTACGCTAGGATCTGTTTGATTCATATTTTCCGCAAATTGATAATTGTGAATCATTTGTCAACCGATTCCGTACCGTTGAATTGAAATTAATTACCGAACTTATCGAAGAATAGATATGTTGTTACAGTTTTCATATAACCGTTTGAGCTTCATTCCATTTTCCGTCTGGGGAACATCTGTGTACATAATACCGTTCAATCGTATTTAGATTGAGTATTCTGAAAGTGTACTTCTTATAAATATTATATATTTTAATATTTGGAATTCGCCGTTTTATTAAATGATTTCTGCTCCATCTTCAAATGAGCTGAGTTTTAACCAGGTATCAATTGTAATTAAAGCCTACAATTACTGTTTTCTGTCCAATGGGCCCTGGTTTAACTTCACTGTAGCTACCCTAGGGACAAGGCTATCTATACATAGCATAGTGACAAGCCTTGTGGTGAAGACCCTAGCAGAAGTCTTCTAAAAGGAGTAAACCTTTAGAAAATCTGGCGCCCGAGGATTAGGAGCTTACCGCAGTAAGCAAAATACCGAAAAGCGACAAGGTACACGTCATAAAATGGCGCCACCGAGCAGGGACTTTTGAAAATTGACCGAGGGGGAATTTTTTTAAGCTATTGCATATAGCTTTTATCGCGGGCTTTGAGCGCGGCGACCAAATCAAGAAAAAAAAACAAAAGACAAATACCATAACGAAAATCTAAAAAAATAAAAAACAAATACCTTAACGAAATATCCTAAGACCCACCACTCCGCCTACCATGTAGCTCGGCCGAGCTTAAAATTGTCGAAATGTTAACTTTAAACCTTTTAAAAGGTCGTGATAGCCCCAAACTGGGTCAAAAACTGTTTTGAATTGGTTAATTTTCGATAAATCGAATGACGTTCACGTGAGAAGCGCGTAGGTCGCGAGTTAGAAAAGTTCAAATTTACGGTACATAGAACGTCTTAACGAGGACTTTTCGCATGCGGTTTTCGCTCCATGTCGTTAGTTTATGAACGGGGCCAACTAAATAGCACAGTCTCGAGCCCCAAAATGTCGATTAAATAGGAAAATTTAATTAAAACAGTTTGAAGTATTCTCAGCTGTCACCTACTAGCATCTGACGTGCTACGTACGAAAGGGAATTTTCTAGCTACTTAAATACACCGAAAGCGGGTAAAAGCTAGCGGCCCATAGCCCAAAATACTTTATTACAACTGGCGCCGTCCGCATGAGGTTCGAAACGGCCCCAAATTAACAAAATAGAGGTAAAATGTATATACTCTAACTTACGCGCAGCGAGCTCTTCGAGGATATGTCAAAATTATTACGTTCGTAGCTAATTACATAAGACGTCTGGCATACATGCAATTGTATTTTTATACAATTCGAACCTTCTAATTTCGATAGGCCACGTGAAAATCCCGGAGCCGAAAGCGCTATCGAGATCTGGGCGTTAAAACTTTTGTATGAAATTGTGTTTACAAGTCAACAGTCAACTGACACTTGTCACCATAGATAACTCTACTACCGGTAGTAGAGTTATCTATGCTTGTCACAGAATAATCTTCATAGAGATCAAGATGATACTCTTACGTGACGCCTTTTATGTTTCCCCTACGTGGCGTTTTTTGGTACTACGCGAAATTCGACGCGTAAGCGACTCACTGCTCACATAGAAAACAACCTCGAGTTTACAGACCTGTGTATACGACCGTGGTACGGCTGTACGGAGCTTGCACAACAGTGAATAGCAGTTGCTGGCATAGATTACGCTACTACCGGTAGTAGAGTTATTTTCTTATCGGTCACCACGCTCAAAAAGTGTTACTTGAATTAATATCAAAGAAAAAAAAATACTGCATAAATAAAAAATAATTAAATAAATAATTATAATTAGTAGTATATCAAGCGGGATTCTGGGACAGTTCGATGGCATGTCCATCCGCCTGTGTCCACCAGCCCCCATTTCTTGTGGGATGTCATCAATGACCAGAGGCTTCTTTGCTGAAGAAGAAGTTGTCGTCAATGACCAGAGGGTGTAAGAAGTGGTCGTCAATGACCAGAGGGTGTGCCCGCCTCACGTGGGTCTAATTAACGTCACCTTGATAGTAGGTAAAGGTGAGCCTAGCCTCGCCCATAATAATTTCAAGGTGATTTTTTTTTATTTCTACTTACTATTTTCAGAGTAATCTGCATTCTAAAATTAGTTCTACTTGTTGGTTCATAGATGTACGTACATGTTTCAAATATCTTTGTTGTCTTCATTTTATTTTTTTATAAATTGTTCTAAAATTAGTTCTACTTGTTGATTCATAGACGTACGTACATGTTTCAAATATCTTTGTTGTCTCCATTTTATTTTTCATAAATTGTTGAATAATTGGAAAGGAAATTCATTCTGCTTAAGTGAGAAGGTTTGAATTTAAACTAGTATAAACAGTCTAATTTGAAATAATGCCAATCCCGGTAGAATATAAGTGTAAAAAGTGTGGTGGTGAAACAGACCTTCCTAATCTGGAATGTTTTCCTTGTGCACATGAAAATTATGTAAAGAGAATCTATGGTGAGAAACACCCAAAAAGACCGACTATAACTACCCAAAAGACTGAATAATGTACTTTAGTGATAATTTGGATGAGATATATTGATAACTTTTTGTTATGTAATTAACTTAAAGATGTTTTAAAATACTGTATTGTTAGGTTTTCAAATAATAAAGAAATGTAAACATTCTATTGTATTTTTATTTCAGAGAAACTTTTAGTTACAGACTCAAATATAATATGTTTTTTAAGTTTTTCATATTTGAGAGTCCATTGCTTAAGTTGTCCTTTAACATGATGATTCTTGATACGTTCCCTCATAATTTCCATTTCTTTGTTAAATTGATTCAATCGTTGAAGTTGCTTTCCATAATTGAGGTTGTCTCTAGTCATATTACTGCAAAAGAAAAAACAATTTTTTATTATATTAATAAATAATTTGTGTGAAACTTACTGTTTAACGTTGTGAGTAGGTTTTGATGTTGATGATGTTTATAGTGTAGGTGATGAAACCTGAATCTCGTTTAGATTTTAATTTTCCAATCTTTCATACAAAGGGACATCTTATTTTAGGAGGTACAGGTCCATCAATTTCATCATTTCCACTGGAAAATTTATAATGTTCCGTACATGGTACCATAAATTCATTCAATTCAGATTGAATGTGTTTTGGTATTTGATCCCATAAACTTCTTAATTTGTACGTCTCAAGGTTTTTAGATATTCCAGTACAAATTGTTCCATTTTGTTTTTTATGTGATTGATTAAGAACGTATACTACTACTACTACTACTACTACTACTACACTACAGTATCTTTAAAGTTAACTAAAACTTGAGAAGATTTCTATTTTCAGTGATAACTAATAATAATAATAATAAAAATGATAATTGTTTTATTTTACACTTACACACTAATATTATCTATGCTTATGTTAATAGGGTTTACAAACTTTAAATTAATGTCATAACACAAAAGCGTACACACACGCACTATCATTATAGTCAAAGTATGAAGAGCGAATGTGTGTGTGTGTGTGTGTGTGTGTGTGTGTGTGTGTGTGTGTGTGTGTGTGTGTGTGTGTGTGTGTGTGTGTGTGTGTGTGTGTGTGTGTGTGTGTGTGTGTGTGTGTGTGTGTGTGTGTGTGTGTGTGTGTGTGTGTGTGTGTGTGTGTGTGTGTGTGTGTGTGTGTGTGTGTGTGTGTGTGTGTGTGTGTGTGTGTGTGTGTGTGTGTGTGTGTGTGTGTGTGTGTGTGTGTGTGTGTGTGTGTGTGTGTGTGTGTGTGTGTGTGTGTGTGTGTGTGTGTGTGTGTGTGTGTGTGTGTGTGTGTGTGTGTGTGTGTGTGTGTGTGTGTGTGTGTGTGTGTGTGTGTGTGTGTGTGTGTGTGTGTGTGTGTGTGTGTGTGTGTGTGTGTGTGTGTGTGTGTGTGTGTGTGTGTGTGTGTGTGTGTGTGTGTGTGTGTGTGTGTGTGTGTGTGTGTGTGTGTGTGTGTGTGTGTGTGTGTGTGTGTGTGTGTGTGTGTGTGTGTGTGTGTGTGTGTGTGTGTGTGTGTGTGTGTGTGTGTGTGTGTGTGTGTGTGTGTGTGTGTGTGTGTGTGTGTGTGTGTGTGTGTGTGTGTGTGTGTGTGTGTGTGTGTGTGTGTGTGTGTGTGTGTGTGTGTGTGTGTGTGTGTGTGTGTGTGTGTGTGTGTGTGTGTGTGTGTGTGTGTGTGTGTGTGTGTGTGTGTGTGTGTGTGTGTGTGTGTGTGTTTGATTCACTCACTTTTTCTTTCAACCGATTCAAATCGTGAGGTAACCCCACCACCAAGGAACATTCTCCATCTAGGGGTGAAACCAAATACCTACACCCCTCCAAAACCCGCAGTTGTGACATCTGTAATTATGAATAAAAACAAGGGTACTCATTAAATAATAAAAAACATCAGCATAAGGTAAACATACTTCAAACATCAGCTCCGCCAAGTAGTGGCGGAAAGCATGGATGCAAAATCCCTCGTAGATCTGCTGTGGAGGAGGTGTCGGTGAAGGTGCAGGTCTTGGAGTGACCAAATCATCGATTGAGCTATCGGGAAAGTACAATTAGAATTGAAATAATTCTATACTTAATACGAATACATACAAAATGCCTGGGGAGCTCGCTAAAGACGGTGGGGTATCATAGGGAAGTTGGGTAGGTAGTTCGTTTAATCTGTAATTATTAAAATTAGTAGCAAATATTTCGCAAGTAGAAAAATCACATACACTATATCATCCATATCCAGCGGAGGAGGCAGCGACTCTGCTGATGGAATCTCTGGACATCTGTTGGAAATGAGAGTAATTTAGTAATCAAAAATTATATAAATTGGGGAAAAAACATACGTCAAGTCTATTATTTCTCGAGGCTCGTCCAATTCTGGGAATAAATCTTCCGCATCATCAGCTGCCGCCAATTGATCGAGATGTATCAATTCTCTCCTAATTTCCTCATCAGAATAATCACTGAAAACAAATTAATGCACTCATGATATATAGTGAGATTGAAATGAAATAGAACAACTTACTTATCAATCATCCACAGGCGCACTTGCGTTTTTGTAAATATATCCAACCTGTTGGTCAACTCTTGGATATAATCATAAAATTTTCCCATTTTTTCACTAGGTCACACAACACTTACAAGAATACTATTTTTCCCCTATGAAGTACCTAGAGTTTTATACACACACACACAATATTTAATCCAAAGTCCTACGAATTAAATTAGTTCCCAGGAAAAATGATAAAGTTGTTATCGGTTGAGGAAAAAATGTTGCAGATAAATATTTCAAGGAAGTTTCTGCAATCACGCGATTTCAAATAGAATGTAACATCCTGCTTGTGGTTGTAGATCTTACCAATATGAATATAACAGTCGACCGAAACTTCCTGCTTGTGGTTACAGTTAACTTATTATCATGATATAACAGGCGACGAGACATCCTACATACCGTGTGAACTAACAGGAAAGTGATAAGAAGTTCCTATAAAACTCGATGTGCGCATACCTCATACCATTATCAAATCATTATTCTACTAGCTTTTGAAGTGACTAGACGTGTTTTGTGTGTGCTTAAATCAAGGTGAGTTTATTTATTGACTTGAATATTATATTCATATGTAGAGTTAATTTCTATGTACTGAATATTTATTTTGCTTTTATTAAAACTGTGCAGACTAAACTTTAACTTTTTGAAGTATTTATTGATCTTCTTTTATGCAATTTGATTTGGTAAATATTAATAATAATAATTTTGGGGGTATTTATTAATTTTCTTTTATTCAATTTGGTGGGGGGTAAATTCAACACACACAAAAATAATTCTTCACTGCTAACTTCCATCGATTTGTTTTAGATTTTAAAAAAATAAAGTAAAGTAAAAAATGGATTTCTCCAAATTGAACCGTATCTCTCTCTTGCAGAGGGCAACACATACGAAAATTGCCGACTTGGAATTAGATGTGCCACATACAATTTTAAATTTAAAAATTGTAAATACAAAGTTTGGGGAGGCTATTTTGGCAGAGTTGGAAGGAGAGCGATCGGTTTTCCTGCCCAAGAGAGTAACACCAGCGCTTCTCCCCCTTATCGAAGACATCGATAAAGGACACAACACAGCCCTAATATATCGAGGGGAAGAAGCCATCGGGACAGGAAAATCCTGCTCAAAGCTTGAATTCTGCGAATTGTCCTCCCCAAGGAGTTGAGAGCCTTCCAGCACCACCAGGGAACAACCCTCCTGTGTACTACTACTTTTATACATTTCATAAGGTAGGCTGCTTGTTTATTATAAAAAATGGTTTCAATCGCTAAGATGAGTGGGGAGATCGTTAATATTATCAACGAGGCTCAAAAGGATTTGTTAAAATCAAAATTATCCCCTCAGGAAATAACGAAGTGGATAGGTTTCTGTACTAAGTACATTAGAACCTTTTCTAAGCATATAACAAAGGATACTTTGAACTTATCGTGTAAGAATCAATTGCAATGTAATATCGGCCATTTAAAAAGATTCAAAATTTTATTAGAGATCCGAAATAAACCCCCTACAACTAATAAGAACCGTAGTGAGCGAATTCGTTGGGAGGATGGTAAATGTGCATTTTCCCAACGAATTCGAACTGGCTTTATAACAAACATTTCTCATTTAGACCCATTAAATTTTTTATATGATGCCTTTCATCTGTTTCACCCTAGAATCACCAAAATTTTACACACTTACAATTTTATCAAGGTAAACACTACTTTTTGTGGGGAATATATGCGACTTAATGCGATCGACGAGCTTATCCAAACAGAATATAAATATTTTCACACAAAATCCGCCCCAATAGATTCTTTTACAAATTTATTGGAGTGGTTCAAGGAGCATGTTATCGATAAACTCCAAGTAAAGCTGGATGATTTTTTGGAACGAGACTCGGGGTGGAGTCTAAGGGAGGTTATCAGTTTGGGCATAAATATTAATAAACATGAAGTCATCAATTCTGGGTCCTCTTATATAGTTCTCCCAAAAGAGATACTTCGAAAGCAGGCTATTATTAATGTTAAAAATTATGATGAATATTGTTTTGCATGGGCAGTAACAGCAGGACTACACCCTGCAGCTAGGAATTCAGATCGTGTTTCTTCATACCCGCATTTCAGTAATGTTTTAAATTTACAAAATCTAACTTTTCCCCTCCCTATATCTCAAATTCCAACTTTTGAGAAGAATAACGATATTTCAATTCATGTGTTTGTTTTGGAATTATGTGGAGGTAATGAGCAGGGTGAGGGGGAGAAATTGAAGGTTCTCCCAGCATATTTAACCAAAAATAAATTAGATAGACATTTTAATTTACTATTAATTCAGGATAAATATTATCGAGATGTAGAACCTGCGAAATCCCCAAATTTTATTGACCCCACAGTTAAATTTCACTATTGCCTAATCAAAAATTTATCTAGACTTGTAAATTCACAAATTAGCTGGAACCACAAAACTTATTTGTGTGATAGATGTTTAAATAATTTCAAGAGTGAGAATAAGTATAAAAATCACGTTGAGGATTGTGGTAAAATGAACATGTGTAAAATAACATTCCCTCAGGATGATTATTTAAAATTTAAGAATCACTCAAACAAACTACCCATACCATTTATTATTTATTTTGACTTTGAGGCTCTCCTATTACCTATTCAGAACTGTCCTCAATCTAATGTAAGTTCATATACGAACAAAACTCAACTACACGAGGCGTATAGTGTTGGCTATTATTTAAAATGTCAATTCAACAATTCTCTATCACGATTTGATAGCTATAGAGGATCAGGCCCCGCCAAATGGTTGACAGATCAGTTAGATAAAATTGGGGAATTTATCGATCTAAAACTTAAATGCATTGTACCTATAGACTTGAATGGTATTAGTTTACTTGATATTATGAAGGAAACGAAAAGCCATATTTGCGAGAGACAGTTCAAAGAGGGGGATGTTCGGGTTAAGGATCACTGTCATTTTACGGGTAAATATCGAGGTCTAGCCCACCAAGATTGCAACCTAAATTATAAATATCGATTCGTGGTACCTGTTGTGGCTCATAACCTCAGCGGGTACGATATGTTTTTGCTAATTCGAGATATTGCCAAAACGTCCAAGCAGAATATTCAAGTACTCCCCATCAATAAAGAGAAGTATATAAGTTTCACTAGAAGCACCAAAAATTCTGTGGTTAAATTCCGTTTCATAGATTCATGTAGGTTTTTAGATTCAAGTTTAGATAAATTAGTTTCTTATTTGAATGTGAGTGACTTGAGTATTCTGAAAAGCGAGTTTGCGCACTTATCCGATGAAAAATTTAAATTATTAACTCGTAAGGGAGTATTTCCCTATGAGCACTTAGATGATTGGGGTAAATTGAACGAGGAAAATCTTCCTCCAATAGAGAAATTTTTTAATAAATTACGCGACGAATCGATAAGTGAGGATGATTATAGGCATGCTCAAACAATTTGGACTAGTTTTAATTGCAGAAATTTAGGCGATTATTCTGATTTATATTTGAAAACAGATGTTTTATTATTGGCGGATGTATTTGAGAATTTCCGCAGCAAATGTATAGATCTTTTTGCTTTAGATCCGGCCCACTATTTCACGGTCCCCTCCTTCACGTGGGACTGTATGTTGAAATATACAAATGTGTCTTTACAATATTTGAAAGACATCGATATGGTCTTATTTGTGGAGAAGGGAATTCGCGAGGTGTAAGCCAATGCAGTAATCGATTTGCAAAGGCCAATAATAAATACATGAATAATCACGATTCCGAAAAAGAGACAAGTTATCTCATGTATTTCGATGTATGCAATCTATATGGGTGGGCAATGATTCAATATTTACCCTATGATGGGTTCGAGTGGGTTGAAAACCTCGATGATGTAGACGTCAGAAACGTCTCAGACGAAAGTCCAATTGGTTACATATTGGAAGTCGATTTAGAATACCCGCCTGAACTACATGATCTACACAAAGATCTCCCTCTTTGCCCGACACATACAGCACCACCCAACAGCAAATTACCTAAATTATTAACAACTCTCCACAATAAAACTAAATATATCATTCACTATCGAAATTTAAAACAATGTTTGGCGCTGGGGATGGTGTTGAAAAAAGTCCATAGGATTTTAAAATTTAAGCAAGCCCCGTGGCTTAAAGCGTACATAGATCTTAACACTAGATTGAGGGCAGCTTCTAAGAATGCGTTTGAAATAGCTCTCTTCAAGTTGCTGATCAACGCAATTTTCGGTAAATCTATGGAAAATGTACGAAAGCATAGACTAGTTAGATTAGTTAATAAATGGTATGGACCCTATGGGGCTCGCTATTATATTTCACAACCTAATTTCAATAGCAGTAAGATATTTGAGGAGAATTTGGTAGCCATAGAACAGAATAAATTAGAAGTCCTATTTAACAAACCCATTTATGTGGGGATGTCCATTTTGGACATTTCCAAAACCTGTGTTTATAATTTTCATTATGGCTTCATGTTAAAATTATATAAAGACCCAGGATTGATGCGATTATGTTACACTGATACTGACAGTTTGATTTACCACATTATAACGAACGATGACATTTATGAGACAATTATAAATAAGAATATTGAAAAATTTGACACTAGTGATTATGCCCTAGACAACCTCTTTAAGATTCCCCTAGTTAATAAGAAGGTAGTAGGCTTAATGAAGGATGAGAATAAAGGCCTCCTCATGGATAAGTTCGTCGGTTTGCGGGCAAAAATGTACAGCTTCACTGTCCAAAATCATGACGCTAGTGACGTCACAAAGAAAGCCAAAGGGGTGCGCGAGTATGTCTTACGAAATACGATAACGTTCGAAGACTATGTTAGATGTTTGGAAGAGAACATCGAAATGTATCGTGTGCAGAGATCTATCCGCTCTTTCGACTTAAAGCTTTACACCATAGATCAAAATAAAATCTGTTTGAGCCCCTTTGATAATAAAAGGGTAATATTGGGGGACAAAACAAGCACTCTACCTTATGGCCATTATTCTTTAGGTTAGAATTAAATTTTTTTCAATTATAAAAGATACATGTATTTTGGTTTCAAATTATAGGTTAAGTTATTATTATTATTATTATTATTATTATTATTATTATATTATATTATATTATATCAAGTATTTTTTATATATGTGTACTTTTTTTATCTAAATAAATATTTTATGTGGAAGTTTGGATGTTTTAATAAAACCAAAAATAATAGCATCAATTCTTTTATTGTTCTAAATCATACAGAACTTTATTCTTATAGAAAAATAACATTTCTCTAAGTGTATTGCTTAATAAACAGTCGAGCGAAATACCGATGAAACAATACAAGAGGACCATTTCATCGGGCTGCTGCTGCTGCTGTGGGTCTCTCATACTTTTAATCATATCAATAACATTATGATAGTATGTGGAAAATCCAAAATGTTCGAGAAAAGACACTCGATGCAATAGCACTCCATCGTTGATTCGAATAATTTCTCGAACATCTTCCTCACACAACCACACATGGATATTATGCTTTGTAACTTGAAGTAATTTAACATTATTGAAGTACACAAGTTGGACTATTTGGCAGTATTCATCAGATAATATGGGTGTAGCATCGAAATCTGATCGTAAACTTGCGAAGAACTCGATGATTTTCACTCGAAGAATATCGATTAAATCGATCCATTCTAGCAGGCTAAAGCTGAGTTTGCAATTTTGAACGTATTGAACGAGTGAGATTGTAGGTGAGAAGGTCCGTACAGGACTCAATCCACATTTGATTTCATAACTTGCCCCCACCAACGGGTACGTTGTATTCATCAATAGGAATGGTTCATCTTTTGCCTTCATCTCGAACTCTTCTAAAATATGATCCAACTCAGAACAGTTGCTGCTGCTGCTGCTATCTTCATCAACACTAGCCTGGGGCAACATCTTATTAAAACTGTTCTGGATTGTTCGATTCACCAGAACCTAACCCTCGCTCACAAAATATTTACTTGCACATGCGCAGGTCATTAGCAGCATATTTCTTTGATTTGATTGGAAGTTTGGATGAGAACATCGAAGCATAAAACTTGAAGTGTGGGGGGAGGAGGAGAAAATTTGTGGTGTTGGTTGCGTAGTCCATCGACTATGTATGAGTCAAAGAAGAAAGTTTTATTATAAGTTCCTCTACGAATCCCTCGTAGATCCATTATTTCACAGCGGTAAGGTAGAAGCGCGATCCGATAAAAGTCAACAGCAATTTCATGTAGCACTTTGAAACAATCAAGTATATAGGACCTAGGTTTTGGGGTTATACCAGGAATTTGATGTAATATAAATTTCTTCCATCTATTTTCGTATATAAAGTAGCCTTCAACATTCATATCAATTATCTCCCAATCGTTTTCGGGTGGGTTGAAATCTCCCCCAAAATAGAAAATATCCACATAACCACATTCCTTCACAGCCCCAATAACGAACGTTACAAATTCTCCGGCGATTATCCAATTTTTAGATGGTAATTGTAATTCTTCAAGGGTTTCCATCAAATTTTGAGGACATGCTACACTTATAAATTGTTTTGCATCGTACACGGTGGTAAGTACATTATGAACAAAACTGTTGTATAATTGCAAAGACATTTTCACGCAGACTGATTCGATTATTTGACTTCCACTGGGTTGAACCACCAGTCAAATATTTTATTCGGAAGACATGCGCAGCAGCAGCAGTACATTATACAACATCAGAATTTTCAATCCAACTTTTCTCTTTTATACCATACCATTTTACATACATTTTATCGCCCTTTTTTCGAAGCACCTTCTCAATCAAATAAACATCTGGCTGTTTGGTTTTCTGTAATTCTTCCTCGTAGAAACAGCCGCTGATTGGTGCGTTGGTCATATCTTCTAGTAGATATGTGACCGGGTTGGTAATTTTAACTTTGATGATTTTAAATAATTCCGCACTCCAATTGGGCGTAAATCCCTTCTCAAAAATATGTTTAGCTTTACTTATTCGCACAATATCCCCTACGTGGTATTTGTGAGGTAGGGCCAACTTAATGTGCGAGTAAGATTGTTTCAATATGCGACTTTCATTCTGTTTCGTAACCTTGAACGGAGCCATTTTTATAGTTCTATGTTTACGATGATTATATTTTTCGGTGACTTCAGGGAGTGTATCCACCCATTTGTATTTCCCACTCAGACTGAATTGCTTGTAGATCGCTTCTTTCAACGTTCGAATGACGCGTTCAGCAATGGCGGCTTTCTTCACAGAATACGTATTATAATGGTTGATTTTATGTTTTTTCATTAGCTCGTCAAAGTGTCTGTTGAAGAATTCTTTTCCCTGATCGCTTTGCAGGTTCCTAGGCGTACGATGTGACCCTTCTAGCAATATAGAACTGACCGCTTTCCGAACCTCTTCGGCTGATTTCGTTTTCAGCGGGCGTGTCCACAGAAATTTCGAGAAGCAATCGATCACCACCAAAATGTATTTAAATCCACGATTTTCGCGCGCATAATTACCCATTTCGGCAAGATCCATTTGCCACAAGTCATCCAAGCCTTTTATGATTGTTCTGCGACGTTTAAAATTCTTTCGAACAGGCTTATGAAGCTCATCAACCACCTGCGCTTTACCCTCCATCATTTTTTGGGGTCGATCGGTGTTGTCGGAGCTAATAACTTTTGTGGTTGTGGGGAGGTGGTAGTAGCTCTTTTATAAGGATGATATGTAGGTATCTGTAGAAATGTGGATAGTTTTTTTTCTACGCCAGCCAGTCTGGTACCTATGTCTATTTGTTCAATTTTCGATATTTCGCTTCTAATGTCCTGTATACTTTGGTTTACGATGGTATAATTCGATCTAGATGTCTGCTCAATACTACTAAGCGTTTTATAGTCCAATTCTATGGTTATAAGTTTACTATTGATGGTCTGTATACTATCGAATAGGTCGTTATATTTCGAACTGTTTTCTTGATCGTTACTAACAAGTGTTTTATAGTCTTCACGTATTTTCTTCAATAATTTTTCAAGATTTACCTCATTTGCTTTATTAGTTTTGAACGATGCTATCATACCATCTACAAGTTTTTCAATTTTAATTCTATTTTGTGTTGTAGAAGCAATCAGAGAGTCTGTGAATTTTTTATTTTCGATGTGAAGGTACCCACCCTCATTATGTATACTCTGTTTTATAGCTGTAGAGTTGACATCACTTTGATTTTTGTATGACTGTATTTCGGTATAAAGGATCTTCAAATCTTCGCGAAGTGTATCTATTAATCGTGTTAAACTTGGAATTGCGGAATTCGTGATGTTATTGACGTTTATATGAATGGCTGCATACTTTACCAAAACTTCACTTAAATTCGCATTCACTCTAGTGATAGTGTTATCTACATATGCTTTGTTTGCAACATCATTATCCGAGATAGGTATTTTCACATTACAAATTTTCAAATTTTCCATATCCACATCACCTTCGGGCGTATGCCTTAAAATGTTCATAAACATCGATCTGCGTTTGAAAACGTCGACGATGCTATCACCTGACAACGCTGATCGTCTACCGAACTTATCAAGACTCATTATATAAATGGTGTTGGGTTGAAGTATCCAGTACTAATATATGATGTTTGCCTCTCTTAGTTCATTTATTATAGCAACAATTTCATTATCGTGCGAAGTATTTCCAGCTTGTTGTGATGCCATCAGTAGTTTTAGTCGGTCCACCAGCTCGTTTGGATCATCCCAAAAAATATATTCCATAGGCTTCTTGTTGTATGTTAAATGTAAACCGCTACCGCTTGCTGCTGCTGCTGCTGCTGTCGAAGTCGTCTCCGACGTCGATACAGAGGCTGGTCTAAACATAGGTTTAATTATGGACATGTACTTTATCGCACTGGTACCCTTCAAACGACCATTAACATTTTTATGTGCATTTGTTAACCTCAAAATTTCTTTGTATGCTGCTCGATCGTTATTCGTGAATTTTGTGGGTGTTTTGTAGAATATGAGATCGTACAATCCAGGTGTTCCCTTTGCGCTATATCCTGCAGTTTCGATATTCTCCCCGAATATTATCTTTTTAACACCTAGAATCCAACCGGCAGAGCTCGCATCATAAACAGGTCCATATACTTTATCGATTTTCTTGTTGTTTTCCCAATGCTCTTGAACGTATTTACGAACTTGTGGTGGGTAATGTGCGAGTGAAGGTTCAATCTCAGTCATAGCATCATCGAACGCGTCATCCTCCTCTCCCCCCTCTTCTTCTTCTTCTTCGTAATCCTTATCTTTAGGTTCTAATTTTATTTCTTTTTTCATTAACTGCGCAGTAGGATGTTTAATTTTTTTAACGATCGCTTTCAATGGTGTTGCGATAGGTTTGAACAGTTGTTCTATTGATTCGTCTTCTTCAGATTTACCTAGCTTCAAGGCCAAATATTTCTTCCTTATAGACTTACTCAATTCGAAGATTTTTCGCTTACGTGCTAACTGATCGGTGTCCATCTTGTATTTGGACTAAAATTAACAATTCACGTTTTTATATATACGTCGAAACCTTTGCGGTATCTACCATCGTTCAAGTCGAAATCCTTTGCAATGACCAAAGTTCCGAAATTATCCGTCCAGCACATGGCGCACATCTTCTTGAACTGATTGAAATCGACGTCGGGCGATACGTGCTCATCAAATACATGCTTCAAATTGATCTCGTCCTGCTTAAAAAGAACGATCAAATTACAATTGTCGCGAATCAATTGTTTCGGTATTTTCGAGTACGTTTGACACAGATATGCCGCATCGATATTCTTATGTCTACACATGGAATAGTATTCCCGAATTTTTTGTTGGCCCTCGCACGCGATGTCATCAAAAAGGAATATGGAATTAGCTTTAGCCTCGTTCGGGCTTATTATTTCCTCGTTGTCCTTATAGGGAAAATAGCCGACACCTTTAACTCGATCTAAAACTTCCTGCAACAGTTGATACTTGGGCTGATACAACGACTTTGAGTATACGTAGACGTTTTTGAACTTTGCCCCATTTGGATTAAATAATAGCGATAACATCACGTTCGTTTTACCACACCCACTAGGTCCACAAATTATAGCGCGAAAAGAGTCGGGTAACAATTTACCATGTTTACCTATGCGATTAGTAGTCGCCGACCCGAGGTCTAAATTTTCGATGGGCAGTGTCTGCTCTTGTTGAACGGTCTTCATATTGTGAGGTAGTTTGAATCTGATGATTGCTTTTATAAATAGAAACGTTTGGAGATCGCGAGCTCAGTATCAATGTTGATCTATCAGGGTGAAGGTCTGTTGAATTCGCTCATAAACAGTCTCCCGTTCGAAGTACATATTCCATCGTATCAATTCTGTGGACCTGGTACTAAGCTACAGAAACGACTTGCGCGTGGCGATAAAGGTGTTAATCCGTTGGATTCGGCCTGTCGCGAACACGACATAGCTTATTCTCAGCACAAATCTCTAGAAGATCGTCATAAGGCCGATAAAATATTAGAGGACGCAGCTTGGCAGCGTGTTAAATCTAAGGACGCTAAGGCCAGCGAAAGACTAGCTAGTCTATTGGTTACTGGGGGAATGAAAGTTAAACGTAAACTAGGAATGGGTCTTAAGAAACGTGCTGGTCGTCGTGGAGGATGTTGCTTTCGGAAAGATATAGTGGGACATATTTCTAAGTCTATGGAACCGTCTGCATCGTTGCGAAAGTCTGCTATGAATGCATTGAAAGCTGCACGAATAGCTATTAAGCGAGTCGGAGGTAAGAAGCGTGTTAAAGTACCACGCATAATACCCCTGCCGAAATCTGGAGGATTCCTCCCGTTATTACTACCTATTTTGGGGGCGCTGGGGGCCTTAGGGTCTGTGGCTGGTGGTGCAAGTGCTATCGCTAATACAGTAGTCAATGCTAGAAACGCCAAAAAGAAGCTTGAAGAGGATCAGCGTCATCATGCAGCTATGGAATCGTTAGGTAAAGGATTATACTTGCGGAAGAATGCGAAAGGTGGATTTGGGTTGTTTTTGAAGAAACAACAAAAAAACTTCCAATAGAGCTACCCAATAGACCGTTGTATGATGTGGATTTGGTGCGTTTCGCGAAAAAAATGAAAATACCTCATTTTCGTGGTGTCTTTATGCGAGACAATTTACCTAGGAAACGTCCTTGGAGGCAAGAATGTGCCATTTTGAATTTGGATTCGATCAAAAACAGCGGTACTCATTGGGTGGCCTTTAGAAAAATAAATAACCAAGTGGAATACTTTGACTCTTTTGGAAATTTAAAACCACCAAAGGAGCTAGTTCGATATTTGGGTGGTGGGGTTAGAATTTTCTATAATAACGACGCTTATCAAAAGTATGATCAGGTGATTTGTGGACATTTATGTTTGAAATTCCTCAGTTCTACGTAAACATCTAGAGTGTGCAGTCATGTCTGAATCATACGATAAATTTATCGGAAAGATTATGCAACAACTTTCTGTTGATATTCAAAGACCTGGAATGCATGCAATCATCCGATACGTATATGATAATCTAATAAAAGCAATGGAAAAACCTTCGAGCGAACTAAGCAAAAGAGACTTATTATTTCTCCCGATGGAATACATTCTAAAACATTTGGATTTGGTGTCTCTCAATCAGAATGAAGTTCCGAAATATATGTTGAACACCCTTTACCGTCATATGAGGTGTACGGAACATATCGACGAAGATTGTGATTGTCTGCCACCTCCTCGCAAACTATGTTCGCAATGTTTATCTGAACAGATATCGAAGGTCATGGAGACCGAGGGAATAACGCATCATGAGAAGCAGGTGTTGATTGAAGAAGTGTGCAGAGACGATCCATACTTTATGCGATCATACTTATTCCATATATTAATGTGCAAATATAAATAGAAATGTTACAATAAATTCTTATCAGTATCATGTCGCAGTTATTCACGCTAACAAGCACCAACCATATATTCTCGTTCACACCGCAGAATTCGATTGAGTTGAAGTCTGATAAGCGATACTATTTGGCTTTGTTAGGATTCACTTCTTATAACTCTATACCGAATATCGAGAACGAGAAATTTTACTATTTGGGGGACGATGGAAAGACTTTGAAAACAATCGAAATACCTTCGGGTAACTACGAACTATCCGACATTGAAGAATTAATTCGGAAAAGATTGAACGTGAAAGAAGATGTCTTCTCGCTGAAGCCCAATAACAATACATTAAAGTGTGAGATATTCCATAAGAACCACGACATTTCGTTCGTTAAGGAAGATAGCCTAGGCAAAATATTGGGGTTTTCTCGTAAAGTCTTGAAAAAGGGCGTGGTGCACATGTCCGATTTACCAGTCAACATTATAAAAGTAAGCAACATCCGATTCGAATCAAACATTACCGTGGGAGCCTTCTACAGAGATAGACCTGCGCATACGATCTACGACTTCCCCATCACAGACGATCCTGGCTATAGAATTGTGGAACGTCCGAAGAATCCTCTGTATTTACCAGTGTCAGATATCGGTGAAATTACCAACATCACCGTACTCGCCCTAGATCAACATTCGAACCCGATAAATTTTCGGGGTGAAGAAAGTGTTTTACATCTACATTTACAAGAAGTCTGAAAACAGAATATGGGATTAGTTGTTGCTGTGGGTAATAAAAGAACCTCACACGCTTCATATCCATCAGTCTTCAACAAAACACCGAAAGTGCGAGAGCTAACCCTCACCAAAGCCAACCGATTAGTTCTACAATCTTTAGGGTTTCGCCTTAAATAAAAAATGCCTAATAAGCGAAAGTTTGGTGGTGTAGATGTTGATGGCGGAGATAACAATGTTATCTCATCAATTTTCGATTTATACCAGCAGCCGAAATTCGATGAGTCGATTCGGAAAGCCGAGTATAGATCGATTACACCGTTCGTTAAAGCCTTCAATAACAGCGATATCGTGGAGTTTGGAATAAATCAAGTGGACGCGTTTTTTTCCATGAAGGATACTCTATTGGTGATCAAGGGAAAAATCGAAGTGAAGGGCGGAGGTAATGTTATATTGTTACCGAATTATGGGGCCTTCCTTTTCGACTCTTGCTCGTACGTTGAGAGTGGTAGGGAGATCGAAACAGTTCGAGATCCTGGTATAGTCAGCGCTGTTCGAGCATTTACCTGCTACACCCCTACAGCTTCTACGCATATGGCTACCGCTAGTTGGTTGTACCCCCTTGAGAGCGTAGTTTTGCACGAAACTAAATCATTCAGTCTATTGATTCCGCTGCAGCATATATTCAACATTTTCAACGATTACCCGATGATTACATTTGGTAGGCAGACTATTCGACTGGTGCGTGCTCGAAACGATAACGATTGTGTTAACATTGAGACCGCCACGACCACCGTTAAATTCCTGATTGATAGTATGGAATTGAAAGTGAAGTATATCTATCCTAACGATATAATTAGAGAAAAGCTCTTGCGAGCAATCAAGAGTGATTCGCCCATCCTAATTCCATTCCGGAAGTGGGAATGCCATGAGCTTCCTGCCATAACAAGCGAGGCCCGACGAGAAATTTGGGCGGTCAAGACTAGTGCGGCAGTTGAAAAACCTCGCTATGTCATAGTATTCTTTCAAACAGACAAACGAAACAATGTGAAGGCTAACCCCACAATATTTGATCATCTGGATATAACAAGTATTCGCTTATCTCTAAACGGCGAATATTACCCTAACGAGCGAATGAACTTGGACTTTGCCAAGGATGATTTCGCGCTCGCTCACCATAACTACACAGAGTTCTACTCTAGCTATATAAATTCCTCGTCGACTGCTGTGAAACAACCAATGTTAGATTACACCAGTTTCAAAAAGCGCGCCCTCTACATAATCGATTGTTCGAAACAGGAGGAAGCAGTGAAATCTGCAACTGTTGATGTGCGATTGGAAATCGAGGCAGATAAGGGATTTCCAGCCAATACGAAAGCATATTGTATCATCATTCACGATTGTTTGATGGAGTACTCCCCACTCTCGGAAATAGTGAAGAGTCTGATCTAAAACTTACTACCTAACGACTGTGAGTGATCAGTTTAGTACGAGCCATCATGAGGATAGCATTGGTTGACATTCAGGGATTCATCATCGATGATGTGTTTCACCCCAAAGAAATGTCTATACAAATTGGGTTCAAACGGCATTATTCGTTGTTTAAGCCACCCACACCGCTAACGATGTTAAGTGAGAAGGATCGAAAATCTGCTTGGTATTTGGAACATTTTTGTCATGGTTTGGAATATACATCTGGTGATGTGGAATATGCAGAAATTGATACTATCCTAAGATTGACTCTACTGTGTGCAGCAGACATTATATATGTTCGAGGTCATCAAAACGCAGAATTTCTCGCGAATAAGTGCAAGGAGCTAGATATCTTTCCACGAATCGTGGATGTATGCAGTTTTGACAACACCCTATGTCAAACGGGGAAATTCGAGCCTACAAACAGACTGAGCTGTCTAAATCATCGCAATGATGGTGGGAAATATATGTGTGCAGTCAACCATGTCGATAACCTACAACATTGGTTCCTCACGATCATACTACCTAAATGAAATGTACTTTTCTTTAAAATAAATAAAAAATATTATTAATATTTGATATTTCATTTCTCATACTCCTCCCACCCACACATCATGAACGACTTCGAGTCGCTTGCGAGTCGCTTGCGAGTCGCTTGCGAGTCGCTTGCGAGTCGCTTGCGAGTCGCTTCCGAGTCGCTTGCGGGTTTTTCCTCATTTACATGTACCCCAGGAGAGTTTTTCTGAAAAAAGTTTGAAATTCATATTCTACGCGTTAAGACCTTTCATTTGATACCCATGAAGCCCCACTTAAAAAAATAAAAATTTCAAATCCTTATCGCGAGAGATCGGTTAAACTGATTGACATATAAATAGTATATTCTTATTCAACACATCACGTAGATTCTGAATATGCAATAAAATGATCACTTCCGGTTTCACTTCCGGTGTAACAATGTGTCGAATATATAACCCACTTCCGGTTTAACCCTGATGATGATGATGATGTTTGACAGTGGTGATGACATCTTCATGAAGCAGTCTGTACCTTTTGGACCGAAGGTACAGATTACTTCCTAGAGGTGGCGGAGCCCCCTCCAGGAAGCAGTCTGTACCTTAGGTCTACCATGACAGCTGGTTCTTATGTCCACCATGACAGTTGGTCCTTATGGTCGCCATGACAGTTGGTCCTTATGGTCACCATGACAGTTGGACCTTAGGGCCGCCATGACAGCTGGTTCTTATGGTTGCCATGACAGCTGGTCCTTATGGTTGCCATGACAGTTGGTTCTTATGATCGCCATGACAGCTGGTCCTTATGGTTGCCATGACAGTTGGTTCTTATGATCGCCATGACAGCTGGTCCTTATGGTCGCCATGACAGCTGGTCCTTATGAACGCCATGACAGCTGGTCCTTATGCCCACCATGACAGTTGGACCTTATGGCCGCCATGACAGCTGGACCTTATGGTCGCCATGACAGTTGGTTCTTATGGCCGCCATGACAGTTGGACCTTAGGGCCGCCATGCTGCCATGTGTTAGTCACGTGACTCTGTACATGTGACACACTTTTTGAACACACCCTGTATACTCTTTACAAATAAAATAAAATCCTTATCACCTACATCCTTTCAAACTGATAAGAACGAGCTCATGCACCGGATGCACATCGACAGCTAGACCGGAAGTGGAGACCGGATATCCTGAGCCCGTGCTAGCCCAGTACATCTACTGAAATGAGCGGCGTGCCGGTATGTTTTCGATTGAAACCTTTTTATTGTCACATGGACAACGGACAAATTTATAATATAGGTAACACCACCGTGAAAATAAAGATGACGCGGAAGGAATTGTTGGATATTATCGACATTTCTGTCGGTGTCATCAAATTATACGAACCACATAGATATAAAGCGGCGACGACGACGACTACTACACCGAAAGATCGTAATGGTGCATCACGAGATGATTTTACGTTGAGTGCGATGAAGCAGCACGTCCGGCCCAAAATACACAATTTATGGAATAAAATAACCACCATAGTTGAATCGAACGAATCTTTACGAAAAGTAACGAACGCCATTTTAATAGATAACGTGGACAGTATCGAGAACACGTTAAATTACATATACTCATGTGTGATTTTACAAAACATATGCGCTGGTGAGGCGAACGACGAGAACGATGCCAATAAAATTAACACGCCAGCGCCGTCGTCTCCCAATACGCTGAAATGTGACGAATTCTACGATTTGATATCGCACGAAAGTTATAATAACGATAACGTGTTGGCGACGACCATGGAACACCTGTGGACACTTTTAGACGATATTCTCTTCTTCAAACCGATATATTCCATTCTACAAAATTTATTAGTATTTTACATACAAATTTACATCTTGAGTAACAACTCTATATCGTTCGAAGAAGGAACACCATCGGTCACGAAAGATATTACCACCGCGGACGCGTTGGGCAATCGAATGGGTTGTTTCATAAAACAATGGCTGCTACAGGGTAAAGACACGAGCGTTCGCAATATTTATACGTGCGTTTTGAACGACGACATATTCCACGATTTGGCGAAGCAACTACAAAAATACATATTGCACAATCGCGATCGATATAACGTGCTCATCGGCCGAGACAATTTCGTTAGCGAAGAGGTGTTCACCAATACCTTGCTGAACGACAAAAAGGGCCTGTATCGGAATATGGACGATCTGTCGATTTTCGTGAGAAATCACTTGAATTCCGCTATCGGTAGAAAAATTAACGACGACAACGACGACAACGGTAGCGATAGCAGCAGCAGCGGTGGCAGCAACACCACCACCGGGCTCGTAGAGGGCATTCAGACGGACGTCCTTATACCGTGGCTATTATTCGAGGGTTTTTGCGGAGCACCGTCGTCTTCGTCATCGTTTTACGATAGACACCTGAGCGTGTTGAAATCGCATTCGTTACTTCATCTCAAGAATATTTCGGACAAAGATAACGGCAATTTGGTGAACAAATGCTTCGAAATTATAATGGCCGATTCGTTGGTCGTTAATGATACGATCAAAAGTTGGATCGAAAATAAGTATATACTAGCGTTGCAAGAAGTATACGAAATGAAGAAATATATCACCAAAGTATTGGAAACTGATAAAACGTGTACGATGAAAAATAAAAAATTCTCCAAATAAATCATGTTTTTATTTGTATATTACAAAAAACACAAACATCTTGCAGTTTTTGTGGTGGTTCGTCTCACTTGTCGAATTTTGGGACGGCAAATTTTCGTACAAATCAATTCGGCGATTTCATCGTTCATACGAACCACATATGGTTTATTGGAGAAATTTATCAGTAACACGGATACTTGTCCGCGAAAATTTTCATCTATTACTTCAGCCCCCACTGTGATACGAAAATTTACGGAAAGATCAGATCGGGGGGCTAACCTGCCGCAGTAACCGCGTGGTAGTTGTATACGTATACCCACATCGACGAGACTCTGACCTTTCGCTGGTATAATGCAGTCTTCGACGCTACGCAGACACATTCCCGACGCTCGACTTGAGGTTCGATCGGGTAGACGAGCCTCCTCGGAACACAATTGGACACGTAATGTCTGACCCATTTCTCGATATTCTATCCAAATAGAACGTCAGCTAGTCGTGCGAAAAGAAATACAGCTTCGTCGATGTAATATTGAACGACACGACGATAAAACATCCAATTGGTGGTGGTTGTGTTCATTGTCGACACACGATATCACGTATAAAGTGTACGATATTTTATTCGTTCGGCAAATATATAGTTCGCCGCCTCCCACCACGTCCACTACAATATAAACATTACAACGTACCGTGGTAGCAATCACAAACGATTCTTCCGCTATCGCGAAATAATCTCGGGCAACGTCGAACGTGCAGTAATAACTCACGCTCGAATTCGCAATCGGCGATAGTAATAATTCGTGAATCATGGAAACAGTGCGCGTACTACGACGAGCCATAGCAACGAAATATTCAGCACCAAACGGCGAACATGTGGCCATTTTTGTATTATCTCGTTTCGATAACCTTTTCCACGTGTATAATACGATATCGCTGAAGGTGGACGCAGCTGTAGAAAAATTCACGCTTTATCACCTGCTGGACCTATTTGCCCGGCTAACGAACCAATTCTATCATAATTTTGATTTGCTATCGAACTATTTTCCATACACCGTCAAGAATCACAACGATTTTCTATGGGGTAATCCAATATTTATCGTTGCGTCGCTGTCAACTACGCCCCACAAAATGTGTCGCTGGGTAGATGAAAGGATTCTCCTTGGTCCCTTATTACGCGCCATAAGAAAACCAATAGGATATGTGCAATTGTTCACATCCAGCAACACCAGATATTTTACGTTTGGAGTCAAACGCAATAATAATTCATCGTCGCAGCCGGAGGAAGAAGGTGAATATAGACTGTTGTTGATCACGCCATATCGAATAGTTTCGAATACCCTGTACTGTGACGTACAATGTGTAATATTCGTTTGATGAAATAAATAAATACCAAAGTGACATAGTCTTTTTTTGGGGGTGGTGGTGGTGGTAAAGAAACAACAGA
Organism: Endomychus coccineus; assembly: GCA_958510875.1. Lineage (NCBI taxonomy): Eukaryota > Metazoa > Arthropoda > Insecta > Coleoptera > Endomychidae > Endomychus > Endomychus coccineus. Next base: position 108,826 of record CAUEHT010000103.1, read on the forward strand.
AAAATAAAAATTATAAAATCAATTTATTCATATCGACCGAAACGTTATATGTATCGTCGATGGCACTGTAATATCGAGTGAATTCCTCGTGAAATGCATCGGTCAATTGTTTAGCTGCACCGAAAGGTTGTCCGTACCTATTTAAGGAATCTATTATCAAATCGGCCGGTACTCGAGCGTAACATCCATCTTGCGCTTCGATCTGAACGGTATCTTTCCATTTGTAATAGGGATTCGTTTGGATTAGCCATTGCTTCCGCCATGCCGCCGGTAAACTGGGTAATTTTTTTACGTCAATATTCACTGGTTTGTTGATGTCCTCCACGTATCGAAACCAAGAATAGAACATACTGATACTTAGCAAACCTTGTTTTATGGCGTCGTCGTGTAAGCCTGATGACACGTAAATTTTCGTTTCTCGATTGAAGAACACGAACGGTAAGGATCCTTCGTTGTTGATAACGCTATTGGTCACAAGTTTGGATTTGTTATGGAAACAATATTTATAGATGGCTTCTCGTTCTTTACTGTTGAAATATCGGAACTGAGCAACTTCGGGTTCGGTGATGTTATCGTGCCAAAAATCGACTTTGATGTGAAGAATACGCTCGACCACGGCCGAATCGTACGGACACGATGGTGGATCGTTACACGTGTACCACAACTTCGATAGGGCGTAGATGGCCGCGAACACGTTACCCACGTTATTCCTGTACTCGATTTTACTTTCCGATATGACTTTCTTGAAGCCGCTCGTGAACGTCGCAATCTCGTCCTGAACCAACATCATGTTCGTCACGTACATCAGCATGGCCAGTTGGTTTTTCTTGTTCGTGTCCGTCGGTTCTTTTGCCGAAGCCGAAGTACGGCCGTACTCTCGCAATATGTCGAGCAATTTAGTTTTACCTCCGTGCCTATGACCGCAAACTATGGTACACAACTTGGACCATTGTCCGGGAAATTCGATGCTTAGAATCAACTTTAGCATTAAATCTAACGTACCGAAATCGAACGAACATAAATAGAATAGGTACGTTAACGTGAGTAATACATAATCGTATTTCACTTCTTCGGAATTTTGTTGTAAATAGTAATTGGCTCGTTTGTATCGATTCGGATGAGATAGGACGTAACGTTTCAATATGTCGTCACGGCGTTCGTTTCGTGATCCCACGTAAAAAGCGTACGGTGAAAGAATTTCCGCTTGCTCGTACAACCACCGTATCACGTCGTATCGCCCGTTTTCTATCCAACTCAGTATACTGGCCGGTAGGACGGATCGACGGTTCGAGCGTTGCCGACGGCGACCTAATCCCCAGATGAACGACGACGACGACTCTTCCTCTCCGGTGTTTCCACTTTTATCGTTATCGCGTTCGTCCCCGTTATCGTCGTCCTTGTCGTCGTCACTATTCACAGCCTGTATCAAATCGGCGAACGATGGAATATCGAACACCGTCCATTTCGGTAAACGTTTATACATGTGAACCGTCACTATGAAACATATCAACTTTAATCGGAACGGTAACGATTTTTTGTTTCGTACCGCGCATTCGGCGATATTAGTCATCGTACGCGAATCGAATTCTTTCATGATCTTGGCGAAAGTCGTACGTAAACTTGACAATATCGCTAAAGATTTCACTTTGGATTGCATCATATGTTTATTGGACGAGAGTTTCTTCTGATTAGTATTATTATTATTATCGTCGTCGGTATATTGCGGGTGGAGAGTAGTCGACGATCCTTTTCGTACGGCATAATCACGATATAAATAGTCTTCTTTGCTATCTACGTTATCGTTATCGTTTTCTTCGTTGTCGCGTAACGCTGAAGACATACGCCGGCAAAAGTCCGAGCCGAGCGTATCTATCCCGGTAGCTGTCGTATGTTTCGACCGAGTCGAATCGTGACCAACGGTAGTGCTAGCAGCAGCAGCAGCAGCAGCAGCAGCAGCAGCAGCAGCAGCAGTAGTAGTAGTAGTAGTAGACGCGGAAAATTGTCTTTTCTTCGTAAGCCATTTTAATCGGGTGCGAACGTCTACGATTCCCCGGATGGCTGCGATGTCACGACACAAGTCACCTTTGGTATATATCTGATTGGAGTAATTACGTTCGACGTTATTGAGCAGAGGTAAAATCGTAGTGGATGTGGTTTGACGAGAAAGAAGATATTCGTTTCTTCGTATCGGTGGAACGTAAGTGGGATGACTCGATCGTTTCTCGAAAGTCGTCCATCCCAATTGTATCGATGATCGCCTATCGAAAATCGCGTGCACCACTTGACTAACGTCCAGTTCTTCGCTAGTCACTATTTTAGCGTTGATCGCTTTGACGACGATACTTTGTACGATGCAATTGATTCTGGCGAAATTTCTTATATGTTCGTTCTGGCTGGAGTTCGACGATGACAATGATGATGATGATGATGATGATGATTCGGTGAAGATCCCGTCTAGGAATACTTCGATATCTTTGTGCGGTTTCTTACCGAGCAGATCTACACACATCCTGTAATCTTTGATATTCAACGAAATATGACCGGCTGTTTTCGAATCGAAAAAATCTCGTACGTCGTTGTTCTCTTCGATAACCAACGGTACTACCGGCTGCGTCATGACGAATCGCAAAGACGGCCGATCGATGTCCGCTTCCATGTCTATCAGAGCACGCATTCCGTCCACCACGGTATCGTAGATCGACACGTCCGCCCGTCCCACTTCTTTTATCGGATATTCTCGCATCAACAACGATTGCGAACCGCCACAAGTGATCTCTCTGAGTTTCAGCACCACGTTGAAGTAAGCCGGAGTTTTTATTTCGTCGTATACGTGATTGGTCCTATACAAGTAATTTCTACCGTGTTTCTGGTCGAACGGTTTGGCATTGAAGATATCTTGCAAAGCGGATTGACTACAACCGATTTTGTCGGTAATAGTTTTGTATGCCGTGTGCACGTTAACGAATTCTGTGCCGTTATACATGTACGGTATGCCGTTCAACGTAAACGGACGCCAATAGTATTTTTTGAACATCGTCAACAGATCTCTATTGACCGTCGTCATTTTTTTGGATTTTTTCGCGTTCTTTTTCTTATCGTTCTGTGGTGGACATTTTCGTTTTCTGCTACTGCTATCGGTCACATTCGAATTCAGTTCTTCGGTCCTGTTTCCGCTAAAACTGTTGAAATTTCCGAAGGTGTCGTTAGCATCGCCGGCCGAATTATTCGATGTCGTCGTGGCACCATCCTTGTCGACGTACAAATAACGAGGAAAATGTGTTTTGAACAATTCGGCCGGTGCCCACAGCGACAACGGATCTCTAGAACTCGCCGTGAATTTGACACAGGCGAATTGGATCACGAACGATATCATAGCGGTGCTGTCGCTAAATTCTGACATCAATTTGTTCATCGTATCTTCCGGTACATAATTATAGTAATATAGGTAGGCTTGCAACTGTGTCGGATGTATGGATGTTTCGTGATGATACATTAAGGACGCACAAAACGAAAACACGTTGTAATTGGTATGTTTCAATTTCGCCAATCCGCTGTTCGTTTCATCGTAACCGATGTCAAATTGGAAAGTCGGAAGATCGTTCGCTCGATCGCGCACCCTCCATCTGTTCTGTCTTTTATCTTTTTTACGACCATACGGTTCGTCTAATTGCTCTTGTCGATTTATGTCGGTCATGATGGATACGTAAGTTCCATAAATATCGCTCAATACACCCGTAATCATGTTCCACTTGATGCACTCGTTAATGAGGATTTTCATTTTCTCCAACTTAACTTGTTCGGTGTATCGTTCGCTTTCGTCGGTTTCATCGTCGCCACCGCCGTCGCCGTCGTCATTGTCGTCGTCATCTCTGCAACCGTCGTCCCCGTTACGACGACCGGAATACCGATGGCTATTCGCGTTCGTTATAATATAATCGAAAAGTACCATAACGTAACGATCCGACAACGTTCTATCGAAATATTCGATCAACAATATTTGCCACATATCTTCGCTGATGATATCACACTCGTAGATCGTATTACGAACGTAACTCAAATCGGTGATCATGCTAAACACACGATTCGTATTTTCGGATCCCTTCTCGTCGGTATACTTGAAATGACCCTCCAATATATCGATATTACCTCGTTTTTCTACAACACGTTCGGGACCGGTGACGGTTACGGTTGGGACGGACGACGATGTAGCGACACCGGCAGCGCCAATAGTCGTTCTAACGCCCTTATTGGCATTTTTCAAGTCTGTTTTCTCGTCGAAATAAGGCAGAGCCACGTCGTGTTTACGTGACATTTCTTCTTCTTCTTCTTCTTCTTTTTCTACGATATCTTCATCGCACGGTGAAACGGTGGTCTGCTCAGTAGATTAAGTCCACTACTTCTCCACCAGGAAATGACTCATCGACCGGATGTTGCGCGCGCAACTTCGGATGTAACGTTACTAACCCGCGAAATTCAAACGTGTCCATAGAGCTTACGATGATCACAGAACTTTCGACCATAGAGGTCTGGGTCGAAGAATGTGAGGTTAGTTGGACGTAACGTTACCCGCGAAATTCAAACGTGTCCATAGAGCTTACGATGATTATAGAACTTTCGACCATAGAGGTCTGGATGTGAGGTTAGTTGGATGTGACGTCATCGACCTGCCAAATTCAAACATAGAGGTGTTTTGGTGATGTTCATCATGGCCGACGTTGGAACCGAATGTCAGAAGAGTTAACGTCAAAACCACAATATGACTGATGTTGTAGCTACATCGCCGCCATCTTCTGATGAACTATCATACTTAAATGTCAATGTCAGAACAGTTAACTTCAAACGACTACATCTATGAATGAACCGATCAACCGTCATGCATACCTGTCAACGTCAGAAATGTTAACGTCAAGGGACGACATCTATGAGGCCACAATTCAAAATATGACTGATGTTATAGCTACATCACCGCCATCTCTTAATGAACCGATGAACTATCATACTTCAATGTCAATGTCAGAACAACTAACTTCAAATGTCTATGAATGAACCGTCATGCGTACCTGTCAACGTCAAAGGACGACATCTATGAGGTACCTTGTTAATGTTTTTGCGCGGAAAATTTATGAACCGATGAACTATCATAGCTGGATGTCAATGTCAGAACAGTTAACGTCAAAGGACGACATCTATGAGACTCCAATTCAAAATGTTACCGATGTTGTAGCCTATATCGCCATCTATCACTAAACCGATGAACTATCATAGCTGAATGTCAATGTCAGAACAGTTAACGTCAAAGGACGACATCTATGAGGTATTTTGTTAATGTTTTCGAGCGGGAAGTTCCATCTCTATTAAAAAAAAAACGATATATTAATGAACTATCATATATCTTGTTAATGTTTTTGCGCGGGAAATTTATGAACCGATGAACTATCATGGCTGGATGTCAATGTCATAACAGTTAACGTCAAAGGACGACATCTATGAGACTCCAATTCAAAATGTTACCGATGTTGTAGCCTATATCGCCATCTATCACTAAACCGATGAACTATCATAGCTGAATGTCAATGTCAGAACAGTTAACGTCAAAGGACGACATCTATGAGGTATTTTGTTAATGTTTTCGCGCGGGAAGTTCCATCTAAATTCAAAAAAACGATATATTAATGAACTATCATAGCTTGATGTCCAAGTCAGAACAGCTAACGTCAAAGGACGACATCTATGAGGTGTTTTGCTGATGTTTGCGCGAGGAATTTCAAAAATTTGACTCATGTTGTAGCTATACTGTCATTTATTATTGAACCACACCGTAATTCCAGAAATAATGAACTTTTAAAATAACCTACAAATTTCCTAAACGTTAAATAATTACTTACGTATATGAAATTATTACACCAGAAACCACATTGAGTATATGAGAACACGTGGAAGCAATTAAGTTTGCATACACCTGCGTCATCACATTCAGTTTATACGAGAATAATTGAATACAATGGATTCATTCATTAGGTCAACAAATAACAATGAGTGATATACTCTAGTCTAGACTTGTTAGTAAGCGAATTTAGTTGTCATTTCATTAGTCATTACTTATGTAAGCAACTGTGAGTGGAATTAGTTATCTAGGAATGCGATTGCATGATCTTAGTCATTATACATTCGATCCTTAAGCAATCAACTCGTGTTTTGTGTAGTGCTTATATCTAAAAGGTGAGTCTATATTATTATTTTACTAAGAAAACTATTATTTCAAATTGACTCCATATCAATAAGTTATTTTTCACTTCAAATTGAAACAATTCAAATTAACTCCATATCAATAAGTTGTTTTTCACTTCAAATTGAAACAATTCAAATTAACTCCATGTCAATAAGTTGTTTTTCACTTCAATTTCACATGTAAAATTCGTCTTTGTTGTTATATGTTATTAAGGACTTTCATTTTTGTTTTTAGAGAAACGGATTTTTCGAAAATAAGATCAAGAGATTGAAACAAACCAAAACAAAATTTGGTGCAGCTGTTCTGGTGGAGCTTGCAGAGTTTTCAGTGGTTCCTACCAAAACGTGATAAAATTTCTCCAATAGTAGAAAACTATTGACTAACTTTTCCGAGGGGAGGAAAAATTAAGTACCGACAAGTATTGATATAGGAGCAGAGAGGAAGTAGCAGCAGCAACCTTAACGTTAAAATCGTTTCATTTATTGTAAGGTGAGGTGTTTATCCTATTATTATTATGGAGTCGTCCATCGCGAAACTTAGTTCTGAAATTGTTGAAATTATCGGTAAAGCTCATAAGAACCTCGTTAAATCAAAATTCTCTCCTCAAGAGACACAAAAGTGGATAGATTTTTGTACTAAATATATTAGAACTTTTAATAGGCATTTAAGTAAAGATTCACTCAATTTAGGGGAGAAAAATCAAGTTCAAGCTAATGTGGGACATATAAGAAGATTCAAAATTTTATTACAAATTCGAAATAAACCCGCCCCCTCAAATAAAAATCGAAGCGATCGTATTCGTTGGGAAGATGGTAAGTCTGCATTTTCTCAACGAATTCGAACTGGGTTGATAATAAATATTTCACATTTAGACCCATTAAATTTTTTGTATGATGCTTTTAATCTCTTTAGTTCTAGAGTTGTCAAAATTATACATATACACAATTTTATTAAAGTCACCACAACATTTTGTTGTGAATATATCAAACCCAATGTTAATGAAGAGCTTATCCAGGTAGAATTCAAATATTTTCATACAAAATCCGCTCCAATAGATACTTTGACCAATTTATTGGAGTGGTTTAAGGAGTATGTCATTGGTAAACTCCAAGTTAAACTGGAACAATTCGCTGAAAGAGATAGTGGGTGGAGCCTCAGAGATGTGATAAGTCTAGAAATCAATATTAATAAACATGAAACTATCAATTCAGGATCTTCCTATATTGTTTTACCTAAAGCAATCCAACTTAAGCATGCAGTTATTAACATTAAAAATTATGACGAATACTGTTTTGCTTGGGCAGTAACAGCTGGATTGCATCCTGCTACTAACCCACATTCAGACCGAATATCTTCATACCCGCATTTTAGTACAGTTTTGAATTTGCAAAATTTAACATTTCCCCTACCCATTTCACAAATCCCTATATTTGAGAAAAATAATAATATTTCTATTCATGTGTTTGTTCTACAATTATGTAAAAATGGAAATGGAGAGAAATTAAAGGTTCTCCCTGCATACCTGACCAAAAATAAACTCGAAAAACACTTCAATTTATTATTGATTCAAGACAAGTATTACCGCGAAGAGGAATCATCATCCTCCTCCTCCATTCAAGTAGATCCGATAGTGAAATTTCATTACTGTTTAATTAAAAATTTATCAAGATTAGTAAATTCTCAAATAACCACTAAAAACAAAACTTACTTATGTGAGAGATGTTTGAATAATTTCTGGAGTGAGATCAAGTACAATAATCATATCGAGGATTGTGGTAAGATGAATACTTGTAAAATAACATTCCCCGAAGAGGATTATTTGAAATTTAAAAATCATTCAAACAAACTGCCTGTACCTTTTATTATCTACTTTGATTTTGAAGCTCTATTATTACCCATCCAAAACTGCTCTCAATCTAGTGCAAATTCATACACAAACAGAACGCAGTTACATGAAGCTTACAGTGTAGGCTTCTACCTGAAATGTCATTTCAACGATTCCCTATCACGTTACAATAGTTATAGAGGGCCTAATCCGGCTAAATGGTTGACTGAAGAATTAGATAAAATTGGAGAATTCATCGATCTAAAACTAAAATGTAATATACCCATTGATTTTGGTGGAATTAGTATAGTCAGTATAATGTATGAAACCAAATGTCACATTTGTGGTGTGTTGTTCAAAGAGGGTGACATTCGTGTTAAAGATCATTGTCATTTTACAGGAAAATATCGAGGATTAGCCCACCAAGATTGCAATTTAAATTATAAATATAAATTTGTGGTACCGATCGTAGCTCACAATTTGAGTGGGTACGATATGTTTTTATTAATTAGAGATTTGGCTAGATCGTCTAAACAAAATATTCAGGTGCTCCCCTTGAATAAAGAGAAATATATAAGTTTCACCAGAAGCTCCACAAATTCTATTGTTAAATTTCGATTTATAGACTCGTGTAGGTTTTTGGATTCAAGTTTAGATAAATTAGTCTCTTATTTGAGTGAGGATGACTTGACTATTTTGAAACGTGAGTTTTCCCACTTATCTCAAGAAAATTTCAAACTATTAACACGTAAAGGAGTTTTCCCATACGAACACATGGATGAGTGGGGGAAATTAAACGATGAAAATCTTCCTCCGATCGAGAAATTCTTCAATAAACTTCGAGATGAATCGATAAGTGAGGAAGATTATCAACACGCTCAATCAGTTTGGAATCGATTTGAGTGTAAAAATTTAGGTGATTATTCGGATTTGTATTTGAAAACAGACGTTTTATTGCTGGCCGATGTATTCGAGAATTTCCGAAACAAATGCGTGGGCCTGTTTGATTTAGATCCCGCACACTACTTCACTGTTCCATCATTCACATGGGATTGTATGCTAAAATATACAAACGTATCGCTACAATATTTAAAAGATATCGATATGATATTATTTTTGGAACGGGGGATTAGAGGGGGTGTGAGTCAATGCAGTAATCGATTTGCAAAAGCCAACAATAAATATATGCATAATCATAATCCACAAGAAGAAAATAGTTATTTAATGTATTTCGATGTGTGCAATCTATATGGGTGGGCTATGATTCAATATTTACCTTACGATGGGTTTAAGTGGGTTGAAAATGTTGATAATATCGACGTACAACATGTTTCCGATGAAAGCCCTATCGGGTACATTCTAGAGGTTGATTTGGAGTATCCTACAACATTGCATGACCTTCATAAAGATCTCCCTCTTTGTCCAACTCATACAGCTCCACCGGGTAGTAAATTACCAAAATTATTAACAACTTTTCATAAAAAATCAAGATATATCATTCATTATAGAAACTTAAAACAATGTTTGACTTTAGGAATGGTACTAACTAAAGTCCATAGAGTTCTAGAGTTTAAACAAGCGCCGTGGTTGAAAGCCTATATTGATTTGAATACTAGATTGAGAGCGGCTTCTAAGAACGCCTTTGAGATAGCACTATTCAAGTTGCTCATCAATGCTATTTTCGGGAAATCGATGGAGAACGTGCGAAAGCATAGAGCCGTCAAATTAGTTAACAAATGGTATGGACCTTATGGAGCTCGTTATTATATTTCACAACCCAATTTTAATAGTAGTAAAATATTTGAAGAGAATCTAGTGGCCATTGAACAAAATAAATTAGAAGTGTTATTCAATAAACCAATTTATGTGGGTATGACGATTTTGGACGTTTCTAAAACATGTGTGTACGATTTTCATTACAACTTCATGCTTACACTTTATAAAGATCCTGAAATGATAAGATTATGTTATACTGACACAGATAGTTTGATCTATCATATAATTACTGATGATGATATTTATCAGAGCATCATCAATAAATATATTCATAAATTCGATACGAGCGATTATGCGCTAAACAACAACTTTGAGATTCCACTTGTAAATAAAAAAGTAGTCGGCTCAATGAAGGATGAGAATGGGGGGATGATTATGGATATGTTTGTAGGGTTAAGATCCAAGATGTATAGTTATACAGTTCAGGATCGTAACCCAACAAAGAAAGCGAAGGGGGTGCGGGATTATGTGTTGCGGAACACAATCACATTCGAAGATTATGTTAGATGTTTAGAAGAAGGCATTGAGATGTATCGCATACAAAGATCTATCCGCTCATTCGATTTCAAATTGTATACAATCGAACAAAATAAAATTGCCCTCAGCCCTTTCGACAGCAAAAGACACATAATTGGTAATGGGATAAACACTTTACCTTATGGTCATTATTCTTTATCACCATAATTTTATAAGTTTATATATCCATCATATTATTGTTCATACTTCATATCCATGTTTATTATTGTTTTGTGAAAATAAATAAAATATTTCTATGATGATGATGATTTGTTTCATTTTCCTCTCTCCCTTTACAGCAAACCGAAAGACTGTTTTACATAAAAATCATTTATTGTTCTAAATCATACATAACCTTATTTATATATAAATAACGTATCTCTAAGTGTATTAGTCAATAAACAAAAAAAACAAAATTTGTTGATGAAATATCGATAAAACAATACAAGAGTACTAATCCACTAGCATGGTTAGTGATTCCACGTACATCTTGCTCACTCAAGCTCTAAATCATACATAATTTTATCCTTATGCGAAAACATAAACTCTCTAAGAGTATTAGCTAATAAGCTTTCTGGTGCAACATCTATAAAACAATACAAAAGTTCCATATAACTAGCAAGACCCCTCATTGATTTAATTATTGCAATGACCTTATAATAATATGAACAAAATTCAAGTTGTTCAAGGAACGACACTCGATGAAATAACACTTCATCGTTAATTCTAATGATTTCACGTACATCTTGCTCGCTCAAATAAAAATCAGTATTGTGCTTGGTGACTTGAAGTACTTTAACGCTATTCGCATAAACGCACTGTAATATTAGACAATAATATCCACATGCTATAGGTGTAGAATCGAAATGTGCATGTTGACTCTCAAAGAATTCCTTGATCTTCATCCGCACTATATTGATGAAGTCGTTCCATTCGTATCTTCCAAAGACGAGTTTTCCATATTGATTTCTTTGATGCAACGAGATAGTTGAAGTGAATTCCCTCACAGGGCTTAGTCCACATCTAACCTCCAAATTTTCTCTCAGTGGGTAAACAGTATTCATTAATAGAAATTGTTCATGTTTTGAGGCTATTTCAATTTTTTCTAAAATTCTATCCAACTCTTCATCACCACTAATACTACTACTACTATTCGCGTTGGAAAACCGACTATCTTGCAAAGACATTTCGCAACAACTGACTGTTGCATTCAAACTTCTCTACCACCAACACATACCAAATATTTATCTGAACATGCGCAGATCATACTATATCGGTATTCTGTATCCAACTTTTATCCTCCATACCATACCATTTAACTAGCATTTTATTACCTTTTTTTCGGAGTACTTTCTCAATTAAATATACTTCGGGTTGCTTCGTTCTTTGTAATTCCTCTTCGTAGAAGCATCCGGTGATTGTGGAATCTTTCATGTCTTTGAGTAGATAAGTAACAGGGTTCGTAATTTTAACTTTTATAATTTTAAATAATTCCGCTGACCAATTAGGCGTATACGATTTTTCGAAAATATGTTTTGCCTTACTGATACGCACCACATCTCCAACGTTGTATTTGTGTGGTAGAACTAGCTTGACGTGTGAGTAGCATCGCTTCAATATCTCACTTTCGTTATGTTTTGTCACTTTACACGGAGCCAGATTGATCGTTCTGTGCTTACGCTTATTATATTTTTCAGTGATCTTTTCGAGTATATCAAACCATTTGTATTTCCCACTCAAACTGAAATGTTTATAGAGCGCTTTTTTCAACGTTCGAATAACGCGTTCTGCAATGGCTGCTTTTTTTAAAGAATAAGTATTATATTGATTGATTTTATGTTTCTTCATCAACTCTTTAAATTGCTTATTGAAGAACTCCTTTCCTTGATCGCTTTGTAAATGTGTGGGTATACGCCCGTTAGATTTCAAAAAAATAGAGTCAACAGCCTTCCGAACCTCTTCAGCCGATTTCGTTTTCAACGGACGAGTCCATAGATACTTTGAGAAGCAATCGATCATCACTAAAATGAATTTAAATCCTCGATTTTCACGCGCATAATTACCCATTTCAGCCAGATCCATCTGCCACAGATCATCTAAACCTTTTATGATTGTTCGGCGGCGGTTGAAATTCTTTCTACTTGGTTTATGAAGCTCATATACAACTTGTTCTTTACCTTGTTGCAACATGCTGAATTATCGCATTAGGATTGACTCTATCAGAATTTCCTCCCAACACAACCAATTTGCTATCAATATTCTTCAGACTAGTGATGAATACATTTTGTTGTGTAGTTATATTATGAATGTCATTAGTTAATTTCGCAATATCATCCTCAGTCTGTTTCTTATATACGTCTATCACTTTCTGCACATCGGTTTGAAGATTCTTTAAAGCTTTATTCATAAGATTATTAGCCTTTGCATACTTGTCAAGAAGTTCCTTCAACCTTTTTTCCACTTCAATTATCGCGCTATCGACGTACTTCTTATTCGCGGCATCGTTATTTAAAGTAGGTGTTTTCATATTGGAAATTTTTAAATTTTTAATATCCACATCACCGTCTGGTGTATGAGTCAAAACGTTCTTAAACATCGAGCGTATTCGAAGAACATCGACGCTGTTCACTACACCGTCTCCTCCGCTCCTAGATCTCCTACCAAACTTGTCGAGACTCATCATATAACTGTTTCAAACGCTATTGTATCTCATCTAATGAATGATATCTGCCTCTCGAAGTTCATTTATAATTGCAACAATCTCATTATCGTGCGACGTATTCCCAGCTTCTTGAGAAGCAATCAATAGTTTTAGGCGTTCCACGAGTTCGTTTGGATCGTCCCAGTACACGTACTCCACTGGTTCGTTGTTATATGTCAATTGCATACCGCTACCGAGAGCTTCCTCATGAATTAGAGGTCGAATTATTTTAATGTACTTGTATCTTCGAGTACCTTTCAAGTTTCCAGCACTATTTCTGTGGGGATTTGTCAAGTTCAGAATCATCCTGTAATTCATCTTATCTTTCTTGGTGAAATTTCTAGGTTTGTCATAGAATATAAGCTCACACAGACCGACGGTACTTTTGAATTTTCTCCCTTGTGTCACGATAGTATCTCTATTTTTGAAATCGATTAATTTACCTCCTAGTAACCATGACAACGAACTAGCATCGTAAACTGGGCCATAAACCTTATCGACTTTTCTACTCCCGGACCAATAATCACCGATATATTTTTGAAGTAACTCTGGGTAAGATTCTAATACGTCATACTCATCATCGTTGTCAGACTCTTCAATAACAGTTTTCATACTTGCATCGCTCACATCCAATACCGTTCCTCTTTCATCTTCCTCCTCCTCCTCCTCCTCCTCCTCCTCCTCCTCTTCATCCACATCATCCTTTTCTTGCTTAATTTCACGTTTAATCAATGGTGTATTATTGGATTTGATTATTTCCCGAAGTGGTTCCGATATGGGTTTAAATAATTTATTGATCGACTCGTCCTCTTCCGTTTTACCCAGTTTCAATGTGAGATATTTCTTGCGTATAGATCGTGCCAATTGAGCGATTTTTCGCTTACGTGCTAACCGTTCAGCGTCCATTGTGTATTTGCTATTGATTTCACGTTCACACTTTAATATATACATCGAAACCTTTGCGGTATCTTCCATTGTTCAAATCGAAATCTTTAACAATTATCAATGTTCCAAATTTCTCCATCCAACACATAGAACACATCTTTTTGAATCGATCGAAAGTAACGTCTGGGGATACGTGCTCATCAAACACGTGTTTTAGATTTATTTCATCCTGTTTAAATAACACGATCAGGTTAGAATTATCGCGAATCAGTTGTTTAGGAATTTTAGAGTATGTCTGACATAGATATGATGCGTCAATGTTTCTATGTCTACACATCGAATAATATTCTCGAATTTTCTGTTGTGTCTCGCAGGATATGTCATCAAAAATGAAGATAGAATTTGGTTTTGCATCGTTCGGACTTATAATTTCTTCATTGTCTTTATATGGGAAATAACCAACTCCTTTTACTCGTTCCAAAATCTCCTGCAACAGTATGTACTTATCTTGATATAATGACTTCGAGTATACGTAAACGTTTTCAAACTTGACACCATTTGGATTGAATAACAACGATAACATAACGTTTGTTTTTCCGCATCCGCTCGGACCACAAATTAAAGCACGAAAAGAGTTTGGTAACAGTTTACCATGTTTACCAACGCGATTAGTTCTAACTTTTAAATCTAAATTCTCGATTGGAAGTGTCTGTTCTTGTTGAACGGTCTTCATCGTGTGAACCATTTCTACTTAATGATAACGTATAAAAGGAAAAATCACCAGAGCGTATGCTCATTAACAATGTTGATTCATCAAGGTGAAGGTTTATTGAATACACTCATAAACAAGCTCCCGTTTGAATTACACATTCCTTCATATCAATTCTGTGGTCCTGGAACTAAATTGGAAAAGCGTCTTGCACGCGGTGATAAAGGTATCAATCCTTTAGATTCCGCTTGTCGCGAACACGATATAGCTTATTCACAAAACAAATCTCTGGAGGAACGTCATAAGGCCGATAAAATATTAGAGGACGCTGCTTGGAAACGAGTTAAATCAAGAGACGCTAGCGCAGGTGAAAGACTCTCTAGTTTATTGGTTACCGGTGGGATGAAGGTTAAACGAAAACTAGGTATGGGTATCAAGAAACGGAGGCGACAACGAGGATGTTGTTTCCGGAAAGATATCGTTGGAAGCATCGCAAAGTCAATGGAGCCATCTTCTTCTTTGAGAAAGTCCGCTATGAACGCGTTGAAAGCAGCACGGATTGCGATTAAACGAGCTGGAGGTAAAAAGCGTATCAGAGTACCAAGAGTAATACCACTACCAAAATCTGGAGGATTCCTCCCACTATTACTACCCATCTTAGGAGCTCTAGGAGCCTTAGGATCGGTTGCAGGAGGTGCGAGTACCATAGCGAATGCAGTAATAAATGCTAAGAATGCGAAAAAGAAGCTTGAAGAAGATCAACGTCACAACAAAGCTATGGAATCGTTGGGTAAAGGTTTATATTTGAGACGAAATGCTAAAGGAGGCCTGGGATTGTTTTTGAAGAAGCAACAAAAAAACTTCCAATAAAGCTACCCTATGATAGACCGCTGAACGATCGGGATTTGGTGCGTTTCGCAAATAAAATGAAAATACCACATTTTCGAGGTGTCTTTATGCGAGACAATCTACCTAGAAAACCGTGGTGTCAAGAACGCATCATTTTAAATTTAGATTCAGTGAAAAACAGCGGAACTCATTGGGTAGCATTCAAGAAAAACGGTAACGATGTAGAGTATTTTGATTCGTTTGGAAATTTAAAACCACCGAAGGAACTCGTTCGATATCTGGGTGGGAACGTTCGGATTTCCTATAACAACGATCCTTTTCAGAAATACAATCAAGTAATATGTGGACATTTGTGTTTGAAATTTCTCAGTCTTACCTAAACATTTAGCGAGTAACAACCATCATGGATTTCGCTTCGGCATTAATACAATACATATGCGAAACTGAAGGAGGAAGTAGTTTGAGAACAATAATTAATTTTATTTACGATAATTTGATCGAGGCTATCAATGAACCTACGAGCGAACTTACACGTAAGAATTTAATGTTTCTACCGATGGAATACATCCTAAAACATTTGGATGTGGTGTTTCTCAATCAGAAAGAGGTTCCGGAACATATGTTTGAATACCTTTACCGTCATATGCAGTGTAAGGAACATGTCGATGAAGATTGCGATGGTCCACAACCCCCACGCAAACTATGTTCTCAATGTTTATCTGAGCAGATTTCTCACATCATGGAGAACGAGGAAATGACTCATCATGAGAAGCAAGTGTTGATAGAAGAAGTTTGCAAAGACGACCCATACTTTATGAAATCATACTTATTCCATCTATTAATGTTAAAATATAAATAGAGATGTTTCAATAAATTTTTATTAGTATCATGTCTCAGTTGTTCACGTTAACAAGCACCAACCATATATTCTCGTTTACACCGCAGATTTCGATTGTGCTGAGGCCAGACAAAAAATATTACTTAGCATTGTTGGGATTCACTTCCTACAATTCCATACCGAATATCGACAACGAAAAATTCTACTATTACGAGAATAAAACTTTGAAAGAAATCGCAATACCTGCAGGTAACTATGAAATAACCGATATCGAAGAATTGATTAAAAGGAATCTGAAGCAAAAAGAAGATATATTCTCACTGAAACCCAATAACAATACCCTAAAGTGTGAAATATTCAGTACACATCTCGATATATCGTTCGAAAAGGATGATAGTTTAGCTAAAATATTAGGGTTTTCACGTAAAGTATTAAGGAAAGGTGTATTGCACGTTTCCGATCTACCTGTGAACATTATAAAAGTTACAAATATCCGTTTCGAATCAAACATTACCGTAGGAGCGTTCTATCGAGACAGACCTGCGCATACGATTTACGACTTCCCAATAACCGACGATCCTGGTTATAGAATTGTGGAACGACCAAAAAATCCTCTATATTTACCAGTGTCCAATATCGGTGAGATTACCAACATCACCATACTCGCTTTGGATCAACACTCTAATCCGGTTAATTTTCGCGGGGAAGAAAGTATTCTACATCTACATTTACAAGAAGTCTGAAATGGGTTTGGTTGTTGGAGACAATAAAAGAACTTCACACATCCCATCTTCATCAGTCTTCAACAAATCACCAAAACCGCGTGACGTACTCACCAAAGCTAATCAATCAGTTCTACAATCTCTTGGGTTTCGACTTAAATTTGAAAAAAATGCCTAAGCGGAAGTATGTAGGTAACAATGCTATCAACGATGTGGATTTGAACAACAGTGTTGTCTCATCAATTTTTGATATCTATCAAGAACCGAAATTCGATGAGTCGATACGAAAAGCTGAATATAGATCGATCACACCTTTCGTTAAGGCGTTCAATAACAGCGATATTGTGGAGTTTGGAATAAATCAAGTGGATGCATTTTTTTCCATGAAGGATACCCTATTGGCTATCAAAGGAAAAATAGAAATAACTGGAGCTGGGAATGTCTCAATAGTACCTAATTATGGAGCCTTTCTTTTCGACTCATGCTCTTACAGCGAAAGTGGGCGAGACATCGAAACTGTTCGAGATCCTGGAATAGTTAGTGCTGTAAGGGCATTCACTTGCTACACTCCTACTGATTCTACGCATATGTCTATTGCCGGTTGGACTTACCCCGAAGAAAGTGTAGTTTTAGATCAAAGTGAGACTTTCAGCTTACTGATTCCACTAAAGCATATATTCAACATTTTCAATGATTATTCTATGATTACATTTGGGCGACAAACAATTCGATTGGTGCGAGCTCGAAACGATAACGATTGTGTTATAATTGCAAACGATGCTACCACAGTTAAATTTTCGATTGACAGTATGGAGTTGAAAGTCAAATATATCTTTCCCAACGACATAATTAGAGAAAAGCTATTGCGAGCCATCAAAAGTGATATGCCCATCCTAATTCCATTCAGAAAATGGGAATCACATGAACTGCCTGCTATAACGACTGACGCGAAAAGGGAAATTTGGGCTGTCAAGACTAGTGCAGCAGTTGAAAAACCGCGTTATGTTATAGTATTTTTCCAAACAGACAAGCGAAACAATGTGAAAGCTAATCCCACGATATTCGATCACGTACACATTTCTAGTATTCGCTTATCTCTAAAGGGAGAATATTTCCCTAGTGAACGAATGAACTTGGACTTTGCCAAAAATGATTACGTTCTCGCCCACCACAACTACACTGAATTCTACCCCAGCTACACGAATTCTGCTGTGAAACATTCAATATTGGGTTATAGCAGTTTCAAAACACGCGCTTTGTACGTAATCGATTGTTCTAAGCAAGAAGAAGCCGTGAAATCAGCTACTGTCGACGTGCGACTGGAAATCGAAGCAGATAAAGGATTTCCCGCTAATACGAAAGCTTATTGCATCATAATTCACGATTGTTTAATGGAATACTCACCCCTCACCGAAATCATCAAGAGTCTCATTTAGACATAAATTCGATCAGTTTATTACGTGACACCATGAGAATCGCTTTGGTTGACATTCAAGGTTTCGTCGTCGACGATGTGTTCCATCCGAAAGAAATGTCTATTCAGATTGGATTTAAACGACATTATTCATTGTTTAAACCATGCATACCCTTTGCATCGTTGAATGCTCAAGATCGAAAATCTATATGTTATGTGGAGAGACTCGTACATGGAATAAAATATTCTTCTGGAGATGTAGAATACACCGAAATAGATAATATTCTAAAATCTAATCTTCTATGTAAGGCAGACTATATTTATGTTCGAGGTCATCAAAAAGCTGATTTTTTAACGAGAAAGTGCCAAGAACTGAATATTTTCCCACACATTGTAGATGTGTGTAACTTTGATAATACTCTATGTGAAACAGGAAAATTCGAACCTTCAAACAGGATGAGCTGCATGAATCACCGTAATGATGGAAAAAAATATATGTGTACAATTCAACACGTGGATAATCTACAGCAATGGTTCCTGAACGTTATTCTACCAAATTAAATATATCTGTATATATATTCATTAAATACATGTTATTACTATTATTCAATAAAACAACTCTTTATTATTATTATATGTATTTATTTGTATGTTTCTTAACAATTTTTATGATGATTTTAAGTAGTAAAACTAATAAGACACTAAGATTGAAACATTGCATCGCATAAATCTCGTTTACTATCTGTGTCGGTGATGGTGTGTTTGGTGGTGGTGGTGGTTGAGAAGACATCGATGTAGGTGATGGGGTGAATGTTTGCCACTTCATAACATCCCCCTCTGTACCATTTGGAAATAATAGCTTGAGCTTATAATTGAATGTGTGATTGGTGGTGGTCCGCATCGTTTCGATTATGTATGTGAATACCTCTAGTTGATTTTCGTTAATCATTCGATAATTCATTGGCTGCCATTCTGTTCGATTACATTCATTTCTCAGATCTTTCCTGGGACATATATAAATACGTTCCACTCGATTCGGAACGTTTGTATACAGGATTCCATTCAAAATTGAGGTTAGGATTATAAAATTGGGTTCTAACATAACCATCCTCTCCGCCAATACTTAAACTATTCAATTGTCTTATAGCGATATTTTTATCTTCGTAAAATTTTAAATCTCTACTCAAAGCTTTTACTTTCGCACCGAATTCTTCCAATTTACGTGTGTATTCTTCAATTGACACTGATGATTTCATCGACTATATACACACGCTAGTATAAACACCATACCTTAGATTTCTTATTACTTGAGCTCCAAAAATTCAAGTTTAAAAGCCGGGTTGCTTTTATTAACATCCTCTTTTCCCCTGTATATCAAAATCAAACAAGGTTTCATGTTGATTTGTTCCAAAATTGGGATAATCTGATTGGTCAGTCGATTGGGTAGGAAGATAGAGAATTCATTGAACTCGAGCAATACGGATTCACCAAATTTGGTTCTTACTACTCTCGCTTGAAGTATTGTATAATGCTTATCGATTTCGAGTTCTGGAACTCTCCTTAATGGTTTTCTCTCCAAAAGAGTACAATGATTAAGTTTTGTTAGATCCATCATGAATCTGAAACAATATGAATAAAATTGAAGATCTTTAAATTCGTAATACACACACAAAATTGATACAACAGTTATTTTATGAAAGTTAATTAATTAATTTTATACTTGTTATTTTATGAATGTGAATTGAATAATTTTTTAACTGCTTATTCTGAATAAGAGACAAAACAAGTATGTTTTTATGGCAGTGAATTAAATAATTGAATTAAACTTACATTTTCCGTTCAATAGAAGACCGCAGACAAAGGATATAAGAAAACGATGTGTTTCGTTTGAGCTGTAACAGATGACTGAACAAACGAGAATTAAATTCGTAGTCAACATAACTCTCAATTCTAATTCGCTTACTAACAAGTCTAGACTTGTATATCACTTATTGTTATTTGTTGACCTAATGAATGACTCCATTGTATTCACAGCTGCTTACGTAAATCGTTTTTGAATTAAGATGGAACTTCCCGCGCAATAAAATTAACAAAATACCTCATAGATGTCGTCCTTTGACGTTAACTGTTCTGACATTGACATTCAGCTATGATAGTTCATCGGTTTAGTGATAGATGGCGATATAGGCTACAACATCGGTAACATTTTGAATTGGAGTCTCATAGATGTCGTCCTTTGACGTTAACTGTTATGACATTGACATCCAGCCATGATAGTTCATCGGTTCATAAATTTCCCGCGCAAAAACATTAACAAGATATATGATAGTTCATTAATATATCGTTTTTTTTTTTAATAGAGATGGAACTTCCCGCTCGAAAACATTAACAAAATACCTCATAGATGTCGTCCTTTGACGTTAACTGTTCTGACATTGACATTCAGCTATGATAGTTCATCGGTTTAGTGATAGATGGCGATATAGGCTACAACATCGGTAACATTTTGAATTGGAGTCTCATAGATGCCGTCCTTTGACGTTAACTGTTCTGACATTGACATCCAGCTATGATAGTTCATCGGTTCATAAATTTCCCGCGCAAAAACATTAACCTCATAGATGTCGTCCTTTGACGTTGACAGGTACGCATGACGGTTGATCGGTTCATTCATAGATGTAGTCATTTGAAGTTAACTGTTCTGACATTGACATTGAAGTAATTGATAGTTCATCGGTTCATTAAGAGATGGCGGTGATGTAGCTATAACATCAGTCATATTTTGAATTGTGACCTCATAGATGTCGTCCCTTGACGTTAACATTTCTGACGTTGACAGGTATGCATGACGGTTGATCGGTTCATTCATAGATGTAGTCATTCGAAGTTAACTGGTCTGACATTGACATTTAAGTATGATAGTTCATCAGAAGATGGCGGCGATGTAGCTACAACATCAGTCATATTGTGGTTTTGACGTTAACTTTTCTGACATTCGGTTCCAACGTCGGCCATGATAAACATCACCAAAACACCTCTACGTTTGAATTTGGCGGGTCGATGACGTCACATCCAACTAACCTCACATCCAGACCTCTATGGTCGAAAGTTCTATAATCATCGTAAGCTCTATGGACACGTTTAAATTTCGCGGGTTAGTAACGTTACGTCCAACTAACCTCACATTCTATGACCCAGACCTCTATGGTCGAAAGTTCTGTGATCATCGTAAGCTCTATGGACACGTTTGAATTTCGCGGGTTAGTAACGTTACATCCGAAGTTGCGCGCGCAACATCCGGTCGATGAGTCATTTCCTGGTGGAGAAGTAGTGGACTTAATCTACTCTGCTCAACTTGTTGTTGTCGTCGTCGTCGTTTCCGCTGACATCTTTCCGTCGTAGTATTCTCGTCGATGGACATCTCGTTCGATATACTCGTGGAATTCGAAGCGATGAGATCGTCGTCGTCGTTATCGTTAGAGTTGGAATATTCGAGATTATGGGACGACATCGACGACATTACTTCTTCGTAATTTTCGACAAACAACCAGCGACAAAAGGTTTTCTTACGATTGATCATTCGATTCGGTGTAATAGTGTATAGAATATCGTCTCGATACGATTCTATCTCTCTGCGATTGCTGTGCATACATTCTTTATCGAGAAAATATTTTTTTTGAAATTTGAAACGAAATTCTCCGTCGAAGCCACACCACACGATTTCTTCTTGCGACGAATTACGTTGATATTGAGAACATTTTGTCGCGTCCGTTCCGTCGTTCGTATATTTCAAACTGTAGAATGGGTATACGTATTTTGGGATCGGTGATAAAATATCCATGTCTGTTATATCGTTTTTATCTGCAGATGTCAGCGTGGACGTATCGAAGTTGTACAGGAAAAACGTATCGGCGTGATTTCGACCGTACGGCAGCACGAACGAAGTACACGATTCGTTCAAAAATAAATCTAATTCCTCCGAAGAACTCGTCTTGGCTCGTACTCGATTCAACGTGTGTGTTAATGCGTACAGCAAATGATGGTACATACACCGATCGACGTTCACATCGTGAAATATCATATGAAAGCCGTGCGTTTTCCCAACGGTTATAACGACCGTTCCCACGTATCGTATATGTAAAATTTTCTCGAACATTCTTCTCACCACCTCACATATAAATTCCACGTGTTTTTGGGATTCGCACCGCGCCTCTCGAGTCTGTGATTTTTTCTTGCACTCGATACAATCGAAAACGAACACCAATCGATGAACTAGTTCGTACGATATTACGACGCTACAATTATGTGGAACATCGATCGCTCGAATCAGAGTTTCGTAATTTTCGTGGGAAATTGTAAACTTCGTCTTGGCATCGTCCGAAACTATCATATGAATCCGTGCGATTCCACGACTCGTCAGCTCCCCATCGTTCACGTCCAATTGTCGTAATACGCCGTCCAGAAGATATCGCTTATAATCGACTTTCGGGAACTTTTTCAATATACTGTTCAATTTCAACGTTCCAATCGAACAATCTACGACGGTGTCACTTGGAGAATTACAGATCGTTCCGTCTTGCGTGTTAGTATTCGACATGTCGTTAGACAATATTAGCGGTAGAGGTGAAGGTAGGGATGCGACTATCACCAAATTAATTTCGACGATGACGGTTTGTCGTACGTCGGCCTATAACTTTATTTTCGTCGAACGAAAAATTAGCCAACATATGCGATATGCACAGCACAATGAATAATAAACTACTGACCATATAGAATACACAGTTATGTATATTTATAGGTGATCCTAATGATGCGAGCGACGTCGTGGTATCCGCGTCACGGTTATCGTCTTGTAATAGTGACAACATTTCAACGGGCACATCGACGATCGTTCCGTCGTCTTTGTCTACGCGAACTACTCCACGATCCGACCATTCTGTCGTGCTCTCGAAAAATTTCATCAGACGATCGACGTCATCGGGATACATGGCACCGATATTATGTTTACATCGTAACAACCACCAAGTCCAGAACATTTTATACGCCGATTCGTTGGCATACCGCGAACCGTTCCCTTTCGTCATCATCAATTCTAACAGATCATTTCCATCGTCGTCGTAGATATTGTCACGGTACGCGATGAGCGAAGAAACGTCGACGTTCGAATTAGCGTTTGAATTCCTCTTCTTTACCAACCGAAATCTAATCGAATTCGCTTTCAAACGCTCACACGAGATAATCGAGAATATATTACACCAACGCGAACAACACGGACGGGATATTTCTGGCATTTCTTACTGTTACTAGCGCGTGTGATTCGCACGTAATTCTCGTTCGAAAAACTAATATGTCTCTCGTCATGCACTATATCGTTATCGAGAAACAGTTTTGTCTCGGATGAAATTTGTTGAAACGAAATTCCACCGGTGGATTCCTTCGAGCTACAGAAAATTTGAAAGTAACTCTCGTTCGAGGAATGAAACAGGTTTGTCTCGAGTGAAATTTGTTGAAACGAAATCTCACCGGTGGATTTCTTCGAGCTACAAAAACTTTGAACGAAACTCTCGTTCGCAAAATGAAATTGTAAAATATTTTCTGATGAACAAACTTTGTCCATCTAGAATCTCTCGTCGAACGATTAATTGTCGAAACGAAATTCCACCGGTGGATTTCTTCGAGCTACAAAAACTTTGAACGAAACTCTCGTTCGCAAAATGAAATTGTAAAATATTTCCTGATGAACAAACTTTGTCCATCTAGAATCTCTCGTCGAACGATTGGTTGTTGAAACGAAATTCCACCGATGGATTTCTTCGAGCTACAAGAACTTTGAACGTAATTCTCGTTCGAGGAATGAAACAGTTTTGTCTCGAATGAAATTTGTTGAAACGAAATCTCACCGGTGGATTTCTTCGAGCTACAAAAACTTTGAACGAAACTCTCGTTCGCAAAATGAAATCGTAAAATATTTTTTGATGAACAAACTTTGTCCGCTAGAATCTCTCATCGAACAAATCCCTAAACTTATAAGTTCATCGTCATGCGCACTAGCTTCGTCGAGAAACAGTTTTGTCTCGAATGAAATTTGTTGAAACGAAATCTCAGCGGTGGATTTTTTCGAGCTGCAAAAACTTTGAACGAAACTCTCGTCCGCAAAATGAAATCGTAAAATATTTTCTGATGAACAAACTTTGTCCGCTTAGAATCTCTCGTCGAACGAGTCTCCAAACTTAAAGTTCCTCGTCATGCGCACTAGCTCCGTCGAGAAACAGTTTTGCCTCGAATGAAATTTGTTGGAACGAAATCTCACCGGTGGATTTCTCCGAGCTGCAAAAACTTTTACAGCAGTGATGACTCATAGTCACGTGACGCATACGTGACGTAGCACGGGGGCAACGAAAATTGTGGAAAGCAACTTTCAGCTCTCGCGAGAAGCTAACACCAAGTCTAAACAGTCAACGGGGCTCCACGTACGCCCATAGCACCCCATGCACCCCTATATATATATAATATATATATATTATATATATAACCTCCGCGACGGCCTGCTCCTTCTTACTACTACGTTGTTCTTACTCTGGTCAAGGAGGTTTAGGATCGCGGGCGAGAAGCTTGCTGATTATATAGTTAATTTGGGGTCAGCTGAGTGAATACTCGATTCTCATTGGACTAGAGCCAATTGACGTCACAAAAATCCTAAAATCTACTGATTTCTGACGAAAATCACGGTAGAAGGGGTAAAATTTTGATCAGATTCAATTCAGAGTTCCGATAGTCAAGTCGATTGAGGTTAGATTGTACAATATTAAACCCACCCCATCCACAGATTTAATAATTTCATGATATTCATAGGACATCTATGGTAGATTTGATACTGTACACGTTGATTGGAAGTTCAAGGGAATTCTACCAGATGGCGCTCACCAACTTATTGTGATAAATTGATACAACATATCAACAGATGGCGCTTATCAAGTTGCTATACTCAATCTGTATAGGATGTTCGATAATCGGATTTGTCTCGCATTCATATAGATGTCGCTCAGTTAGTTATAACGGTGAAGTTGTATGACAATTCGACAGGTGGCACTTGCTCAATTACTGAAGTTAAATTGAATAACATTCCGATAGATGGCGTTTGATTGAACATTGTGACGAGTCTTTATATCCTTCGACTAGGTGGTGCTTAATTAAATATTACAACGGAGAGATGGCGTTCGTTCAGTCATTATGACAAGTTTGTATATCACTCAACTAGGTGGTGCTCAGTTGATTGTTACAACAAACTTGTATGGCAATCCAACAAGTGTCGCTCATTTGGAAACTCCCTGGGATAACATCAATTAACACGGATTTTTTTTTTTTGATTCGTCAATCGATAGCGGTTGTCATCAACATTTCAATCGTTCCTATGTTTGAACGTTACTCTCGATTGAAAAATGAAATTGTAAACCATTTTCTCGTGAAGAAATTTCGTCAATTAGATTGTTCACCAGCCAACTCAGGATTTCTAATTTTGTTGAAACACTCATCGTTTGAAACGGAAGATTGTTAACGTATCAACCATTCATATGTCTAAACGTTACTCTCGATCGAGGATTGGGATTGTAAAATATTTTATGAAGAACAAACTTTGTCGTCGGTCAAAATTCTCATTTAACGACTTCAACGATTCAGAATTTTGCTACATTACCCATCGCTCGTAACGAATAGTCGTGGTCAACGAATTAGTCGTTTCTCTGTTGAACGTTATTGTCTTTCAGAATTTGAAACTACAAAATATTCGCTGGTGGATGAAATTTGTCGAATTCATTTCTCAGCGACTTTGAATGTAACTCTCATTCGAGAAATAGAATTGTAAAATATTTTATGATGAACAAACTTTGTCCGCATAGAATTTTTCGTCGAACGATTGATGATTGTTGAAACGAAATTCCACCGGTGGATTCCTTCGAGATACAGAAAATTTGAACGTAACTCAACGAAACTCTCGTTCGCAAAATGAAATTGTTAAATATTTTCAGATGAACAAACTTTGTCCATCTAGAATATCTCGTCGAACGATTGGTTGTTGAAACGAAATTCCACCGGTGGATTTCTTCGAGCTACAAAAACTTTGAACGAAATTCTCGTTCGCAAAATGAAATTGTAAAATATTTTCTGATGAACAAACTTTGTCCATCTAGAATCTCTCGTCGAACGATTGGTTGTTGAAACGAAATTCCACCGGTGGATTTCTTCGAGCTACAAAAACTTTGAACGAAACTCTCGTTCGCAAAATGAAATCGTGAAATATTTTTTGATGAACCAACGTTGTCCACCTAGAATCTTTCGTCGAACGAATCTCCAAACTTATAAGTTCCTCGTCATGCGCACTACCTCCATGAGGAACAGTTTTGTCTTGAATGAAATTTGTTGAAACGAAATATCACCGGTGGATTTCTTCGAGCTGCAAAAACTTTGAACGAAACTCTCGTTCGAGAAATGAAATCGTAAAATATTTTCTGACTTTGTTCGCCTAAAATCTATCGTCGAACGATTCGTTGTTGGAACGAAATTCCACCGATGGATTTCTTCGAGCTACAAGAACTTTGAACGTAATTCTCGTTCGAGGAATGAAACAGTTTTGTCTCGAATGAAATTTGTTGAAACGAAATCTCACCGGTGGATTTTTTCGAGCTGCGAAATCTTTGAACAAAACTCTCGTTCGCAAAATGAAATCGTAAAATATTTTTTGATGAACAAACTTTGTCCGCTAGAATCTCTCATCGAACAAATCCCTAAACTTATAAGTTCCTCGTCATGCGCACTAGCTTCGTCGAGAAACAGTTTTGTCTCGAGTGAAATTTGTTGAAACGAAATCTCACCGGTGGATTTCTTCGAGCTGCAAAAACTTTGAACGAAACTCTCGTTCGCAAAATGAAATCGTAAAATATTTTCTGACCAACAAACTTTGTCCGCTAGAATCTCTCGTGGAACGAATCTCCAAACTTAAAGTTCATCGTCATGCGCATTAACTCCATCGAGAAACAGTTTTGTCTCGAATGAAATTTGTTGAAACGAAATCTCACCGGTGGATTTCTTCGAGCTGCAAAAACTTTTGCAGCAGTGATGACTCACAGTTACGTGACGTATCACGGGGGCAACGAAAATTGTGGAACGCAACTTTCAGCTCTCGCGAGAAGCTAGCGCTAAGTCTAGACAGTCAAGGGGGCTCCACGTACCCCCATAGCACCCCTGTACCCCTATATATATAATATATATATATATTATATATATAACCTCCGCGACGGCGTGCTCCTTCTTACTACTACGTTGTTCTTACTCTGGTCAAGGAGGTTTAGGATCGCGGGCGAGAAGCTTGCTGATTATATAGTTAATTTAGGGTCAGCTGAGTGAATACTCGATTCTCATTGGACTAGAGCCAATTGACGTCACAAAAATCCTAAAATCTACTGATTTCTGACGAAAATCACGGTAGAAGGGGTAAAATTTTGATCAGATTCAATTCAGAGTTCTGAGAGCGAAGTCGATTGAGGTTAGATTGTACGATATTAAACCAACCCCATCCATAGATTTTATAATTTCTTGAAAATGTATAGTATATCTATGGTTCGTTTCACACTGTACGTGTTGTGTGAAAGTTCGATGGATCTCCACCAGATGGCGTTTATCCATCCATTTACCGCAACGAAATGATATAACATTACGATAGGTGGCGCTCACCAAATTGTCACGAAATAATTGTATTACACTTCGGAAGATAACGCTCTTTACGTTATCCCAACGGGATCGCATTACATCTCGAAAGATGGCACTCTTCACGTTACTCCAATGAAATTGCATTACACTGATCTCAATGGTATCGTGCAGAACAACATTTTTCGGCTGGATTTCGCATGGAACAACTTCAACGATTCATCGCTAGAAGGGGCGATCTATCGTAGAGTTACTCGTTGCTCCAAACGAATCGTAATCAACGTATTGCTCGTTTCTCATTTTGAACGTAACCATTGTTCGAAAAATAAATTTGTATGATGTTGTCTGGTGAACGAAATTCATCTGCTGGATGTCTCATCGAACGACTTCAACGATTTATCGCTAGAAAGGACGATAGTCGACATATCAATCGTTCCTCCTTCTGTACGTTACTCTCGTTCGAGAAATGAAATTATCAACAATATTTTTTGTCAAAAAATTTTGTCAGATAAATTACTCACCGATCAACTTCCACGATTCAATATTTTGCTGCGTGACTCTTCGCTCGGAACGAATTATTTCAGTCGTGTCTCTTTTCGAGCCTAACTCTCGTTTGAAAAATGAGGGTTAACGATACAGTGAAAAAATAAAAAATGTATTAATAAATATAAATTATTTTATTATCTTGAAATATATCCTTCCGTGTATCAACGAATGTTTTATTTTTTCGATGTAATTTCACTTCTAACGAACCGTCGAGAAACAGTTTTGTCTCGAGTGAAATTGTTGAATCCAAATTCCACCGATGGATTTCTTCGAGCTGCCAAATAAGACGATGTCCAAAGTAAACGTCTGCCCGTACTTGTACGAATCGTATCACGGTGATAATAGCGATACGAATGATGACAACGAGGACGACAACAACGATAGAAACAGATACACCCGTGTATTGGGGAACGAGAAATATGATAAGAAATATAGGAGAAATATCGGTCGTCGCGTTTGTAACGTGTACCCGGTGAAATCTCAGACGAGTAACGGAGAGGAAAATGCATTGATTTTGTATTATCATCGATACGAAGCGACTAAATATAGTGTCGATCCTTCGACGGGGATACCTTTGTTCGAAAGTACAGACGAACAAGTTATAGATTCCATACTAGTTTCTTCGTATTACATGAACACCAATCGATGTGTGATCGAGTCGACGCCGTACGCTTTGCAAGATTATTCGCATATTTTATCGTACGTAGTGAGTAACACGGTCGAATATTGGAACGTCGTGTACAATTTCAAACGATACTGGTTGGAAAAATTTGTCAACAAGTTACATTCGAACGTCGGCGGATCTCTCACCGCTCCGAATAAACCGTATATATGGCCGACGAAAAACAGTTCGTTGGACGTACTGATAAACAGAATAACTTCGGACAAATGGCAATTATTGAGACCGATCGAATTCGATACGGAATCGATCCAATTTTATAGTGCTATCCAGAAACTAATGTACGCGCTGTTCTGTAACTCCCTCGATTCGGACGGTATACGAATATCGTATCAACGAAACGGCTCGAGTCGGAAACGTCCTCGTCGCATGAGATGTGGCGACGCGTGTAAGATGTATACGACCGCATCCACGCCGTGCTATAACGTTTTCGGCAAAGGGAATCTAATACATAGCATTTTGTGTACGCCACACGAAGGATGTCTGAACGACGAATGGTGGGCTCTTACCGATGCTTATATCGATTACCGTTGGTTGGCGGCAGTAGAGGATCCCGACGTGGACAAGATCGTCGATAGAGATGTTAATCATGCGAGGGAAACGAACGTTCTTAGGAAATTGAGGTGTCGCTTTGACAAAACCATGCAACGCGATCATATGTAAATTCGCACATCACCGTCGTCCGAACAGGGAGGTGTTGGTGGTGGTGGTGGTGGTGGTATATATATATCGTTATAATGTACAGTCACCGATGTATTCGTTTATTCTTCGTTATGGCTGAAACATTCACTTTTGTCTGCGACGATGATCAAAATACGCTAACGACGACATCATCATCATCGATCGAGAACAATACGATCGAAAGAGACTGCGATAACGTCGTGTCGAGACTACCGAAAGTTGTGAAAGTCTTCTCGTATGAAAATAAAAAATACGAAATTGTAAATTTATGGCGAAACGAGCCGGTGGGTGAAAATCGTCCGCGATGTTCTTGCCATTGGAACTATGCAGACGACGTACGATGGTTTTTAGATAAAAATTATGATACGCGTGAAGTAGTGCCGGGTTGTGAAATGATGGCGTGTTTGTCGGGGAACGTTAATGCAGAATGTGAATCGTGGTGTACGTTGAACGACGAACAACGAGGATTTGCGAATTTGTTGAATACAATTTCGATCGGTGAATTATATAAACGTGATGATAGTAACGATGACGAAAAAAGAAATATTTCTACTTCGACGTTCCCAACATCTTGTGTAAAACGGGAAGGAATTTTCTTGTTTGACACCAGAACGAAACGACCGAAAACGTTCGACGGGAAATACGTTCTATCCGATACGGATGGCAGTGAAGACGAAGAAATACAGTACAATAGTCGTGCATCGTCTTGTCGCCTATCGCCGTTCTATTTGTATAACATACAGAATCGCGTTACGGTGGTTCGATTGTACGGATTAGGTGGGACGGGGAAGACCCAATTATTGAAATACGTACAAAAACACGTGAACGGTACTTTTCATTATGTCACTTTGAAACATTTGCTACTGTGCAATTTCTACAAGGATACGTGCAAATATCACGCTGCATATAATGGTGGTTTGGTTCATCAGACGTCGCCAGATTCGATGCACCACTGCGTACAAATGTCAACGCTGGCCAAAACTATCGGACGAAGCGTTAATCAGATGAAATTCACACCGGATACTCGCTACCTAGATTTTTGCGAGTTACTGTTAGAAGAACAACGTCAGTGCAGAAAGAAACGTGTGAAAATGGTTCGACCGAAAAACGACGAATTCTACGTGTGTGTCGTTGACGAATACACGATGATGTCGCCACCCGCTTTCCTCGTCCTACTGAAACTATTGTGCGAATCGTCGCACAATACGATCGTTATTCTGTGCGGTGACGAAAATCAGTGCGGTCCGATCGATTTCGATACGGTGAGCACAGCAAACGAAGACGACAACGACGACGACGTTCTGAACGAACGGAACACCGACGAATACGCAAACAGCGACGATGGTGAGGGTAGCCAGGCGACGAGTACGCGGGGCGAACGTCGAACGAATGGAAACGATACAAGATACAAGTTTGTGAACGATGTTCAGGTACAAACGAGGAACGGCCGAGCCTGCGTCGGCGGCGACAACGTTGATTTGACGAAATGCCGCGAACAATTGACTTATAGCGCTTTACCGCCATCTAATGTGATTCTCGCAAAACAATTGTTGGGATCGAATCGAGTGTTTGAATATAAATTGAGTAAGTTGATGCGTTCGTCTGAAGATTCCGAGCTACAACGATTCATCGTCGATATGGATAGAAATAAAGACGCGGACAGTCGGAAGGAATTACTAAAACGTTTCGTGAACGATAACAAAATTAACACTATCAGATCGATCGATATCACGGAACTGGTAGATATGTACGTGAAGATGATCGAACGATGTGAGAACAACGTATCGCGGGACGATTGTGTACCCATTAAGAATTTCAAAGTACTGTTTAGAATTCTTGTCGTTTCGAACAGACAATGTTACGATATAACCCGGGAATTGATCGATTCGCTATTTCGACAATTGTCCAAGCGATTCGACGTAAATATACTAAGCAAATATATCGTTCGTTATCAGTCGTCTGTGCGACAACATTTCACCCATTTAGCGGTGGGATTCTCGTACACTTTGTTGACAAATTTCATGGGAGCTACGAAAATACCGAGTGGTAGCGTATTGAAATTGATAAAACTCGAATACTGGTCGGACGATGGTGAATTGACGAGTATCGTTATGTTGGACGAATCGATCGTTCGTTATTATCGCATGTATCCCGGATCGGGAGCGGTAGATAGACGAATCCAATACAACAAAACACCGATCGAGCACGTGGGTTTTCCGATACATCTGAGTTGTATCGAAAATGCATATCAAAGTCAGGGACTGACGATCGAAGAAGACGGCTACCTGGACTGTACCGGTGCCGACGGACAACACATTTATGTTATGGTCACTCGATTCAGAAGTTTGAAGCAGTTCAGATCTATCCTCATTTGATTGTTACGAGTGTGCGAATAAACGTATCAATGAAAAACTTGTTGTTTTATTATCGTTTATTATCATTTATTAGTTTCGAAATAATTGCATTTCATCGTTCAAGAGTCCCATTTTCAGAGGCAAATTGACAAATATTCTTTCGAAATAACTCTCGATCAGGAACGTTTTCTTGGCTAGCGACGACGACGGCATCTTCTCATCGGGATTCCCGTCGGTTTTCGGGTAATCGGCCGTTCCGGTGAACTTGGGCGTTTCTATCAGACCCGCTTCGGATATGACGAATGCCAGCGGACCGACGCCACTTTTTGCCAATCCGTTACGTTTCAACGAATAACCTCCAATTTCGTAACTAATCATCGAAACGAGTTTTACCATATAGTTTGTAATGTCGTCGCTGATATTTTCAAAGTCGGGCTTGTATCGGTCGGTAATGAAACAATATAGAAATATCATCGAATTCATCACGTTCACGTGTTTATCGTTGAAATATGATCGGTTGCTAGTGAAAATTAGACGCAGCTGAGACGTCGTCACGTCGTGCTCGTAGTCTGTAGTCGTATCGTCGTTCGCCGTTTGCTCTTCCGTTTGTAACGATAAAATTGGCATGGAATATATTCGAAGTAGGAAACTGGTTTCCATTTTCGGTAGAACGTATACGACGAAATAGAAATTCTGTCTAGATGCGATAGCGGCCGGAGGAGATTCCGACGACGGTTCGACGTTCATCAGACGTACGCACATGGTATACGGAAGGATGTATTCGACGATGTTACGTTTGAAATCGTCGACGGTGCGAATCGTTGACGTTCGCAATAAGAACGACATGTAAATTGTGGCATTTTTCTTCATCGATAATAACATTTCCGTTTTCGCGATGGACATGAATTTTTCGACGGGATCCATCCAGGCATCGTTCGAATAGAAATCCGTACTGGTTCCTTCTTCGACGTTGAACAATTTCGGTCGTTTAATGTCGAAATTGTCCTGTTGTCTGGGCTCTAGGAACGTCTTGCACAACAATATACCGAACGGTGTGCCCGGCTCCGGAATCGTGAGATGATAACATTCTCGTATAGTTCTCAATTGGCGTTCGTTTAATATTTTTGATCGAGGTTGTGACCGTCCGTTCGCTTTCAATTGTGTCACGAACGTACACAACGGTAATACCATATCATCGTCGTTCTGGGCATTTTCACGGACGAACCGTCTAGATTCCGAATCTAGCGAGCGGAAAATAACGTTTCCGTACGATCGGTTGTTCGTCATCGTAGATATCACGAGCACACCGAACCGTGTCGATTTTCGTTCTGTCAGACGGAGATATCGATCAACAACTATTGTCTACGGCGATCTCCTTCACCACCACCGCCGTCGCCACCACTACCACCGCAGTCGCCGTTTCCGAATCGGTTTTTTCGTCATCGTCGTTGTTGTTATTATTGTTGTTGTTGTTGTTGTTGTCTTTGTTGTTTTCGCTATCGTTATTCGACAATACTTCATTTTCTGTCGATGCGCGTTCACTGTCGTCTATTTGCGACGTCACGTCGACCGATATTTCGATATCGAACAAATCGTTCAACTTGGATATGGGTGTTGGCGGTTGACACGACGATAACATGAACGACTCGTCGTGACCGTCGCGTTCTTCGACTATTTCATCGTCCCCGGTCGTGACAAATGAACTAGACAACAAATACGGATCGTTCTTCGTATCGTTCTGTGTGATTACGATCGACGGTAACGTAACGAACAAGTTATCGTCGTCATCGTCGTCGTCGTCGTCGTCGTCGTCGTCGCTGCTATCGTTGTCTTTACAACTATCGTTATCTTCATCGGCACGATCATCATCATCATCATCATCATCATCATCATCATTGTCTCGTTGTATGACATCAGCGTCGACGATGAATTCTCCGGCACTTCTATGATACGTGAAAGACGACGTTGATAATGATGATGATGATGCCGAAGACAACGAAGGCGATGGTATCGGTGACAATTTACAATGTTCTTTATGGATTATCACCGTTTCGTTAGTCGACGATGACGACGACGACGACGACGACGACTGCGATAACAAAGGTGACGGTATCGGTGACATCAAATCACGTTCTCTATGAATTATTACCGTCTTGTTAGTCGATGATGACGACGACGACGACGAATATAACGATGATGGCGAGGAAGGAGACCGCACACCGTCGTCGTAATCATCGTTCTCGTAATTTCGCGTAGCGTTCGTCGCGTTAATCGGATTGTTCGTACGAATATCGTTTAATTTATTTCTCCAATCGGTCGTTTCGACTCGCTTGCTCAAAAATTGAGATACGATAATATTATCTTCGTCCGTCGTATTATCAACGGTGTCCGAAGGTGACGCTTGCCGTTGGTCACCAATGTATAAATCGATATTTGTCACCACGAAATCGGCAAAGGACACGATTACGTTCTGAAAAATATTCTTTACGCTATGTTTGAAGATGGAATTGTGAAAATCTGGTTTGTACGTCCCGTTGACCACGTTCAGAATATTATCCAGATATGTCGTGATCCTATCGTCGCCCACAGACACGCCCGACGCGGACAACGATCGTATATAATGCGATTTCGCGATAAACATCGTCACGTCTCGATCTTGAATGGTAGACAAACGATTCTGAAATTTGCTTATGATAGATTGCCAGAAGGGAGAACAGTCCGTCGGTTTTACGTGATCAACAAATTGCATTACGATCCCTTGATAGAACATTTGCTCTCTAGAAAATTTATCGATGTCCTTGCAAAGTAGACATAAATTCGTCACGTCGCTCGACGATCCCTTTTCGATAGCTTTTATCAGGGAAACTTTCAATTCTGCCGGTACGTGACGACAAAGAAGCGCTTGCTTCTGATCCGATTGATCTACGTACGATCGTAGTACGTTCATTATGGAATAGGAATACGCATCGTCTAGGTTAACGCGATTCAATACACGATCGTTTGCCGATTCGTAACTACGACCGTGCTTGTCTTTGGGAGCCATTACTTACATTAGCAGGGAGCGAAATAAAATAAAACATGTTGAAGATATATTTTTTTTATTCCTTGCGAACAAACGAATATAGTACACTGCTCAATATACATTTCAATTTTTTACTGTTGTTAGCACAGCACTGTTCAACGTCATACTTCCCATGATTATCCCTACAGCCTAATACGCGGTGGTAATCGTTAAACGTGAAGTGAGTCTTGTCGACGAAATACTGATTGGTAATTTCGACCGTGAGCGACCATATCATACGTTTTCCAGGTAAACGATACAATTCGTACCGAACGAATTTACCGCGTTTGAATCCCATCATGGCACACCATTCGATTTTCGCAAATTCACCACCCACGTCCACCGTAAGTCTGTCGCTGTTGTTGGTGTGAATGTGTCCGTCGAAAAAATCTGTATCGTTTGAATCGCGCCAGCTCACGATGATAGGTTCAGACGTATAGCGACGCGATAAGAACGACCGGTAGATGTAGTCGACAATCACAGCTGGCGATACCTCCTTCGTTTTATCCTCCCACATACCCGAACGTTTATTCGTGATCGTGCGGATATATTGATTCTCTTTGACGGTTTTCAGATTCCCCAATTCTTCCAACTCTGAGATATTCTTCCTGCTGCACAAATTGTACGGCGCCCCGTTCAGATGCGTGGTGTATCCGTCACGCGTCATCGCCACCGCCAAATATATCGTATTTTCGCCCTGGTTCTGATATTCTGTATCGAGAAAGTAGATGGCGTCGACAAGATCCGTATAGCTGCCTTTCTTACACGACTTGAACAATTGTTCCATATCACGATTTCCATTTTCTCCATACAACGCGTCTTGCCACGCTCGAACGTCTTCTTCCTTCTTTGTGTACGAGCCCGACGACCACGTACCGATATCGCCCTCTCTTTTTTTCGTTTCGCATAACACAGCTTCGTCGACGAGATCGCTGTTTTTTTGGATGCACCCTTCCGATCGTGCCTCGCTACGTTTCTTTTTCTCCGTCCTCGTCGCCTCAGATGTATCGATATGCTCGGACTCCTTCAATTTTAATTCTTGGATTATATTTAAAAAACGCTCAATCACTGTACGGTTGGAAATATTCATGATGACGCGGAATATACGATTCGATGTTTCAAAGTCGGATGATACTGATCGAATACTGACTGCTATGTGCCAGCAGCTGCCTTTTATACTGAAAATTGACAAGAATATCGTCAGGTGACTTCACGTAACGTGATACGTTTATATGTGTTATTGTCACGTCTACACGTACATCTAAAAATAGACTGAATAACTTGTTCGTTTATAATTGTTCGACTCGATGTTATCGTTAGTTGAAACGCAGAAAGGTTTTTCGTTGGGTGTAGAGAACAAAAAGTACATATTCGTTAGTGTAATATTTATTTTATTGTCTGTCAAATTTCATCAGCGTGGACAGTTGGACGGCTATGTCGCGTAGCAAACTTTCACGATCGACATCTACGACGTGCGTGTGATTCGTGTCATATTCGTAGTAACGTCGTATATCTTTCACGATATCGTATTGATTGACGTTATTATTGTTATCGGTCGATTTTGCGATCAAAACTATCGGACCGGCCAGTAACGACGACCGGCCGTTACGGAATAGATGTTTGCGTAGGGTTAAAATCGGTCGATCGTTGATGCAATCGTACTTTGTGGCGATCACGTATTGGTCAAACTCGAAGATCGACGACAACGACGACGACGACGACGATGGTAAACGGTTACGTGCTAGGGAAATTTCTGTTTCGTTGCTGGCATATAAAATGACGTGATTATCGTGGAAATATTCAACGAAATTGTCGCGCTTCAAACGCAGCAACAGATCCACCGCCGACGGGAATATCCTTTTGAATTGATCGGTCAATACCAAACTGACATCCGATATTACGAACGTGACACAAGCGAGAAAAGCGCGCTCACCGTGGTGCGTGTTCGGCGAAAACACGTTTGTCGACTTGTCGTTTGTAACGGTAGAATTCTCGTTATCGGTAGTATCGTGTGAAGGACGAGTCGATAAAGTCGAATGAATTCGACCGGTCTTGCTGTGACGTTGTTTTTTGTACATGCCGTTTTTTTTATCGTTAAAAAATTTTACGGAACGAGCGTGGCGTAATATCGATTTGTTTTTATTCTCTGTCGTCGTGGACGTCGTCGATGGCGAACGGTGAGCATTCGACGGCGAACGAGAGTGAGATGGAGATGGTAATAAGATTATTTCGTCCATGTCTTACCACCCATTACTTTTATAAAATCCAGTCACCCGGTAGGGGTTTTTTCGGCAATGTGGACTGCAACTGCGTATTATCTGGTAACGGTAACGGTAACGGTTCGGGATCGGGTCTAACTAACTGGAATTTGGGCGTACATTTTTTGAGATCCTCGTTCGATATGAGACTGGTGTTCGTCAGATCGATCATCGCCGTTCCTAAATTACTTAGCACCATCGGTAGAACGACCGATCGCGTATCGTGACTAACACCCCCCAATTTAGCGTAAGTCATCAAATGTTGACGTGGAATCGTGGGTATTTCGTTAGTGGCAACACCACCACCACCACCACCACCACCACCACCACCACCACCACCACCACCACCACCACCACCACCACCACCACCACCACCACTGCTATTTTGTTGGCCTCCGATAACTGGGGCGTATATTATGGGCCCGCAAATCGCGAAAACTCCGACGTTGACTTTTTTATTCGTCAATTGAATCATCGTAACGTTGGCGGGATCGGAAAACGATTGAGTTTTGTCTTCCAGCACGACCGCAGACGTGGGCAATATCAATAACAGCGGTGTATCGAATATCGTCAATTGATCTACCGTTACGAACGAAACGGTATGTTTATCGCTGCCTTCCGATTGATCTATCAATTGATACATGGTCTTGGGATTCAATCCTCGTACCCACGCCATCTGATTCGCTATCCATTGATTGCGTATTATCGTGAATATCGGCGATTCGGTGCAAGTGATCATCGCCAATAGCCCCTTGGCCATCGCTTCCGCTTCGTCCGTTTTTGTCGTCTGGCCGAAACACGAACTCATCAACGAAATAATCTTTTCCTTGTTCTTCGTCAAATCTTTACGACTTATGGATCGTACGATCGGTGCTATGGGAAGCGTAGCTTTAGGTAGCACGTTCGTAAAATACGGCGTCACCTTGTCGTGATAGGTTTTCGACGAACCGTCGTTAACGTTATCCAGTACGCGACTCGATACGCGACAAAAACCGATGTTCATACATTGCCAATGATAGGTGCATATGCCGCCGTATACTAGACCGGCACACGACGTTCCCTTGAAATTTACGGCGAACCTGAACAGACATATCGCTTCGTACGTTCTCAGAGATCGTTTGATTTCGATCAGTTCGACGTTGCGTGTCACGTTACTCAGCAGCATATCTACCATGTATACGTGATCGTTGTACCAGTTTGGGTGACCCATTGGTGTTGCGGGTGGATCGCGGTTATCTTCTTCCATAGGAACCTCATCGCCAGGAAGGCTCGGTTCTGTGTCGGTGTCTCCGTCTTCGTCGTCGATAAGTTTATCTAAGCCGTTGCGTAAGTCGGGTTCGTACGAACGCGTAAGTACTCCTGAACGCATCGTCATGTCTTCCTCTTATATGAACGAAAATCGTCCAAGGTCCGTTCTCAATTTACCACCGTTATTGTTCCGATCTGAAATTCAATTGTTACTAGAAGAGATTCTCGTGCGTACGTTCGATTTGCGTATGGAATTGAGAAAAATCGAAGGAACCACTCGACGACCGGAATTCATCATGGAACTACTCGACGATCTGGGAAAACGAGGCGTATCGTACACGTTACGAAGGGGTGACAAACTGATAGATCTATCCGGAGGGTTTCATTTCAAACTGTAATCGAGAGATAGATAGAGAGAGAGAAAGGAAGAGAGAAGCGAAGCGGTCCTTTGAAATAATTATCATGCCTTATAAAATTAAAGAGTATCGACGATTGTAATTGTTTTTATTCGTATCCTACAACCACCACTTTTTATATTCCTCTCGTAGTTGAGCGTGCAAGTCTCGATAATCTCCGTACGGATTCAGATATCGTAATTTGGCGTCGTGAAGTCGGTCGTGTCTCGATCGTATCAAACTGAGAATTTCGACAAGAAAATTATCGATCGGAGCGTCGACTTTCAATTTGCGATACTCGAACGTCGATCGAATACTTTCGAAGTGTGCTCTACACAAGTCGCACTTGATGAACAAGCCGAAATTGTGAAACAGTTCTTTCAGGGAGGCGGCCGCGGCACGAAAATCATCATAAGCGTTGGCGAATTTTCCCGCGGTCAAATGGAACCATAACCAATAGAACGGACCGAGGTTCGTCCAGAATTGTAACAACTCGTCGGAGCATAATTCCCTTTGGAATTTATTCACGTTCAAATTTATTCCCTGGCGCCGTGCTTGTGTGATGCTCTGTTCGTATAGAGAGTCGAACAGATCGCGTATCTTAGCGACCATGATATTTTTACTATCGATCTGAAACTTTCACATTTCGTATAGTTTGTCTCGCGCGTTCGTTTCGGACGACGCGACGCTCGTGGCAGTTTCGTCATCTTCGTCATTAACGTCCGACGCGAATAACATCGCGTACATCTGA
Organism: Endomychus coccineus; assembly: GCA_958510875.1. Classification (NCBI taxonomy): domain Eukaryota; kingdom Metazoa; phylum Arthropoda; class Insecta; order Coleoptera; family Endomychidae; genus Endomychus; species Endomychus coccineus. Next base: position 148,962 of record CAUEHT010000103.1, read on the forward strand.
TCCGATTGATTGATCAAATAATGATTGATATCGTTCAATCTCAAGTCTAGTATTTTCGTGTCCATGGTGTAACCGGCAAAGTCCGTACTAGCGGAAAATGCTAACGCGACGAACGTGTAGAACAACTTATCGATATTCGAATTTAGCGTTCGTTCGATCGTTTTCAATTTCAGAAATTCCTCCTTGGAAATTTCGTTATAGTTGTGTAGTAAGTGCAAAGGCAAATTGACGAAGCCGATTTTCTGATAGATAATTTGCTTGGCCACCGCGATCGTAACGTCCCAATAAAAACGACGTTTATCGTTGTGCTGGATGACTCTCTCGTAGTAAACTTCCAACATGTTTGCCCACAAACGGTCCCACGTAGGATCGCTGCCTACGTTTATCGTACCATGTATCGTAGCTCCTATAAACGAATCGTTCGGCCCGTAACGTTGCAACACGTCTCGCAGAGACATTATCATTATTATTATTATTATCGGAATTTCTATTTCCGATCATCTCTTATCTATACGTGTATCGGAACGTATTTCAGTTGGGGAGCAAGGAACGAATAAAGGAAGGAATAAAGGAAAAAAGAAATAACAACAACAACAACAACAATGATAGATACCGTTGATAATATATTAAAGAACCAAAATACGATCGTATAACATTCGAATAATATACGTTCGACAATAATTCGTTATAAACCGATTTCACTTGGCAATTGATAATTACGAGTCTATCGTCGTGGATCCGTTCGCCGCTCTGCTGCTCGTCAGTCGTAACCAATTGCCTGTAGTCTTTTCCGTTGCGAATGTGTTTTATCAACGCGTAAATACAATAGGTAGCATATTTTTCGCGTGTATTATTCCGTTCTGTTCCGTGGCACTGCGATAGATCACCGTTATCGGTAATCGTATAATTCAAACAGTTTCCCCTCGACGGTATCGATAAACGTATATTAACCCATTCGTCGTCATTTCGCGTAGTAGTCGTCGTCGTCGAATTATTTTTGTCGCCGACGTATTTATTAAAACTCGCAATATTCCCGTTTTCGCTGCCGATGTTCGTTTTTATTTTTCGTTTTTGATTCTTCCTAGCTACCGTCGCTTGCGTCGTTGTCGTCGTCGTCGATTTTATGCCCATTTTATTGTTGCACGATTTATCGTACGTCACGATAATATTATAATCTTTGTTGATATGTCTGAAAGATTCGAGTGTGCTAAAGAGATTACCGTCGTTGCCGTGGCTCTTGCGACCGCCGCCGCTACCACTGCCGTTATAACTATCTACGTAGAACAGTTGCGATGAGTATCCCATACCACATAGATAACGTAGTACGTAATATTCCCATTTGTCGTATACACTTTCGAACAAAACGTTCACGACAGGAATCAGAGTATTATTGCGATCTTCGAACGTTTGCTTGAAATCTGTCAAATCTGTGTCGATGTTTTTATCGTGAACGTCGATATGCCTGGAGCGACGATTGCTATCGATGTCGGTAATGATGTCACCACCATCGTAACGATGTTCGATAGTGTTCTTTATCGCGGTTTTTGATGGCACAGTTACTCCGGTTCGTAGGAAATTATCTATCGTGTGGTTCGAAGTCGAAGTCGTTTGTGTCGTTACAACGTCAGTTCTCTCCATCGATAGCGATTGCAATACACGACCGAACAGCGATTTGTTTCCACCGGCATTCGCAGTCCCGGCGATTTTCTGTTTACACGACACGGATAGCTTTTTCGCGGGTGCTTTCATCAATTTACGACGTGGTTTCGTTGGTTTTCCAGATCGGCCGTGTGCCGTCGCCATAGTTGCCTTGGAACCACTCGTTTCCAGCTTGGAATCGTGTCTGAAACGACTTGTATTACTGCCATCGGTGTCGTCAACGATGCCGTTCCCCTCGGTAATATTAACTATGGTTGCCAACGTGTACGCCGTATTGGCGACGTTTTTTGTTGTAGTCTTCATAACTGTCCGATATCGAATTGTCGTCGTTGTTGTTGTTGTTGTTGATCCTATTATCGATCGTGACTGTAATTGGCGGTTGTCTCCCGTGAGAATCGTATTTCCCTCGAAGATCGGCACTCGAAGACAACGACGAAGCAGAAGAAGACGTGTGAATTTTTGAAATTTTCGGACTGAACACGTCCAATAAACCGAATTTATAAAACGACGACGTACCCTCTTGTTGTGAGTTTCTACGGTTCCATATAGACAAGCGCGTATCGATCAATAAAGATTCGGTGATCGAGATGAGAATTTTATCCGTATATAATAATGTGAGAAATTCGAGTATTTCTTTTATACGTGTATGTTTGTACCCAGCGGTTATTGACGAATCGACTCCCTCTGTGGCGGTAGCGGAGGCATCGTCGTCAGAAGGTCTCTCGTTAATATCGTGAAGATCGGTAGAATCGAAGAACGGATTCGATGGACGACGTTGCGAGTGGGCACGTTTCTTTCCAAGTCTCTCTGTCGCTGATGGTTGTGGTGATATGACGGTGGTAGTAGCAGCAGCGGCGGCGACGGTCGGTTTGACGGTTCTATTAGCGTTCGTCGTCAACGATCGTAGAATTTTTTTAACCTCCGTACTGATGGGGTCTGAGAAACACCGGGTTCTGCCGTCGTCGTCGTCGTCGTCGTCGTGGGCGCTCGTGGTGTTACCGTTTCTATGCTGTTGTAGAGTACAATGCGCTCCACCGGTACCGGGTCGATCTTTAAATATCACATTCGTGTCATCGTGTAGAGACTCTCGATCAACGTATAATAGGAAAAATATCAATAATTCGAATTCTTTCATGTCGACGATCAACTGTAGAACGTTAACGGTGGTAGCGTTCACGTTGTTCGAGTTACCGGTTTCCCTACGTTTACTTCCGATTCCATCGGCTGTCATCGAGGACGACGATATCGCCGATATAGAACCCAAGTCGTAATTGTTTATTAGCGATTGCGTGTCACGTCGAAAATTACATCGCTCTCGTGCGATATTCTGATCTATCGTACGTTCCGTCAATATGTCACGCTCTACGCTAATCGTATCTCTCCGATCTTCGTTGTCCGATCCGCCGCCGAATAAAACAGGCAAATCGTAATCTTCCCCAGATCTTTTACTCGAATCGGAAGCATCCGTCATCATTTTCTCTATCATTCGCTGATACTCATCGAATTTTGCGACGAATCGATCTCGTCCTGCGTCACACAAAGACGACGACGCGTTTTTACGCGCATCACCGTTATCGTTGTGGTCTTCGTCGACATCGTCGTCGTCGGCGGCTTCGTCTAGATTCATCGGAAGCGTTACGTTATCCTTAGTAAATTTTGGTATTTCGTTTTCTACTACGAATCCCAATAACCATTCGTTACAAGTACAGAAAATATCAGCGTTTAGTATCTCCACCGAATCGATATAGGAACAATCGCCTTGTTCCGTTGTCAAAAATATTCGTAAACCCGTGCTGATACACTCGACGATAGCGTGCATCAGATCTATAGGTTTCTCGATTTTATGCATTATATTTTTGTATCGCGATACCAGCCATTTGGTCACCATCGTCCGATCTACTACGAAATCGTCGGCCGATACAGTGCCTAAGCGAATTAATACGTCGTCTATCAGACGTTTTCCACGTTGAGCGTCTTCCCGTTCGTTTACGGAATTCAACAAACCGTATGACGGTCGTTCGTTATTGTCGCGCGACAGAAACGTTTCGGCGGCGGTAACGGGTCGTTGTAACGGGCACGAAGATTCCGACCGCTCGACAAATAATGAAACGTCGTTCTCCGTGAAAGATGTTGCTGCTGCTGCTGTTATAGACAGGTGGCAATTCTATATGAGAATTTCGCGCGACGGTATCGGGAGACGTAACGGGTCCGACGTCGGCGTAGACTTTGTCGTCGAAGTCGTTAACGTCGATTTGCGATAACATCCTATATCGCGGCTCTTACTTTTTGGACGACTTTTTTTTTGCCCCGTCACCGGCGACGTTAACGGTCAGAACATCGTCGGGCGGTGGTAGTACGTAATATTTACATAAACGCGTATTGCACAACGTGAACGAATCCAATTCTTCGCTATCGGCGTCGTTTCCGTTCGTCGCGGTAACTACGACGCCGTCATCTTTTTGTATTATGTTGATACGTCGGCATACGTTGGCGAACGAATTCGTCTGTTGACGTTCCAGCTCACGAATTTTACCCGCGTGTAATCCGTGTTTGGCTATTACGTTGCCATAGACGACGAGACGTTTCGTAGATCTGACACCACCACCACCAACACCATTATCGTTAGAAGGACATTGCGAAGACGACGACGACGACGAATCGATAAAATAAATACTGGGGAAATTTACATCGGATATAACGTGTTTGACGATTTTCATATTGGCACCGGAATCGATCGTATATCGACCGTTTGGTAGACGACGCCCCACGAAACCGATGATCCTATCCAAACTCGCATTGAACAATGGCAGACCGAACGGTAGATCGACGTTTCCGTAAAATGTACATTGTACGGCAACTTTCACGATATTATTATATAAACTGACTACTACCGCTTTGATACCACCGTCTACCGTAACCTGAACCCACGTATCCCCGATGGGGATATAAAACACGTCGTTATCCACCATCATACATGTCGGTATGGAAGTTATCGATTGCCTTTGTACGTGTTTGAAATGATTACGCTTCGATCCGCTTATATCGTGATTGAATCGTATAGGTAATCTGACAATTTTCTTGTTAATGTACGAAGTACATTCGAATAAGTCAGACGACGACAACGATGACAAGTGACCGTTGCTAACATTGATAGGTACTTCGATTTCTCTGATGGTCCACTTGAAGTCGCCGTACACGTATTCCGTCCGATCGATCCAATCGGCGGACGTGATAAAATTCATAAATGTATATGTAGATTTATCTCTCATCGTTATTTTCGACATGTTTCTCAACGATATCTTATAAGTAAACTATACAGGGAGAGCGCGAGGTCGGAATACATAGAGTATGTCGTCGTCGTCGTCGTCGTCGTCCTCGTCGTCATCATCAACTTTCGTCTCGTTCGATACGTTCATGAACGGATTGAAATATCTGTTCGACGTGATTCTAGTCAAAACTGCACCGACCGTTATCGATAAAACAAAAATCAAGGAACAGATCGATCGATATATCGACGACATGTTAGACGACACGGACCAGTGGAAAGATTTCATTCGCACTTATTTCGAAGAGCTGTTCGATCGCATACTCGACAGCGGTATACGACAGATCGAATCGTACAAAAAATCGAATGGCGCCTTACATCTCGTTCACATATTCCCTAGATTCTATCACAAGTTCGTAGAAGAAGTGGCAGAATACGCTTATCTGCTCGAAACGAACAAGCATCATCCCGAACGCTACGCCCAGACTCTATCCAATCTAACCAAGTATGTCATCGACTATACCGTTTTTCTCCATGGCATGTATGTCACAAACGACGTTCGATGTATTTGCAAAAACACATTTGTGAACGGCAACGACGACAATAACGAACACGCCACGAGCCCAGATGAATATTACGGCAACGTAACGTTCGTTTCTGAAGCACAACGAAACGAAATCGTCACACAATATACAATACCTGTGACAATCATTATCGATAAATTGTGTGCAATATATAATGAAAAGGAATAAAAATCCGATATGTAAACAATTTTTTATTTCATAATCTAAAAAAGTTCAGAAATCACCATATGAATGCATCGGAAACACGAAATGGTGCTTGAAAACAAGTTTTCGCTCGTTCTGTACTTGCCAACGGAAAGGCTCCTAACGTCAGTGTAAGTGAACGGCCGCTGGATGGGAATCGAAAACATACTTGTCATTTTCTTGAAAGTCGGGCGTTTGAACGGAGTTGCACTGTAGCACACGTGCCACAAACTGAGTTCTATCACGTGTTTCGCATAGGTATAGTTGCCAACCGTATAACCACTCCCAACCACTTTTGTTTTTCCTAGTCGGAGCTCATCTTGAAACGAGGCCCACACATCGAAAAATGTATTTTTGTGAACATTACTACAATTATCGAATATTCGAATGTTCGACAAATAACAGTACACGTATGCCACGACGAACGTCAAAGCCATCGTCCAGTCACGCGCCGACAAATTCGACGACGGCGACTCGTCACCGGCCCCGAACGTAATTTCCGCCACGTCACGTAACTGTCCCCGTAATTCATCGTTCGGCACAGAAAACGACCTAATTTCATTCACCACACCTCTCACGTCTGACGTATACATCGCATTAATAGGGGGGGAGTAGCAGTTGCCATACAAATTCAGATAATAAACCATCAACAAACGTTGTAACGGAAACGCCATCGTCCAGTCGACAAGTTTCGATGTGGTAACATTGTCGTCATTTTTGTCGTTCACTTCCGACCAGATGTAACGTATCGTTCGATGGAGCATGCTAAACGCACCCACCACGACATCGTACTCGTTCGATATGACGTACGCGCGATCGGGGTTGTCCAACCAAATTTGACGAAGACATTTCCAGTCACCTTCACCGATCGTTTTTGACCGATCGTACTGGACAGCGAACTCGTACGACATGTCGGCCTTGAACTGGCTGACCACGTCGAAAAACGCATCTTCGGTTCGATTCCGTGTTGCGAGCGTTACAATTTTGTTATAGAATTTGCTAGTTTCTGTCAATCTGATTTTGCCAGTCGGTGAATGTCTATCGGCGGCGACAAAAATTTTCCTAACATATCGTAAAAATCCCATTGGCAAATTAGCTAACACCTTCCGTCGAAATACGTCAACAGCGATCGCAGTGAACGACAATTCTTCTTCACATCTTCTGAGAGCCAACTGCTTCTGATACGTATCATTGTATGAGCGACGTTTGATTTCGTCTTTCTTCTGTATCACGGCGTATCGCAACGCGTCGTGCAGGATACCAGTAATATCAATGTAAAGACATTTCGTTGTAAGCGGATCGATATCGATTTTGTCGTTCCAATCTTCGAATACGGAATCGCCGATCGCATCCAAAATATGTTTTAGTGTGCCAACCCCCATACCGCACGTTCCGATATTAGACACACAGACACACGACTCGACTAACTGGAAGATGAATTACGACTGACTGGGAGAACACCAGAACGCATATATATATACACGGTCTTCCGATGTGCTCCCGGAATATTCCGTCTCTATCACCAGTTCGAACAATACCGTCACAAGTAGATTTACAACGGGGAATAATATTGATACGATAATCCCAATTGCTTTGTTATCTTGTAAACACTCCGCGAGAAGGAATTTACCGAAACGATTCGAATAATCACCAGAAAATGATAATCGTCAACGTATCAGTCGTTGATTTTTTGAATGTAACTCTCGTTCCAGAAATGAAATTGTAAAATATTTTACGATAAACAATATTTGTTGGTCATGATTATCGTAACCGATCGAATATTCAAACTACCATAATTTTCGTCATGCGCGCGAGTGTATCCTTCGACTAGTGAACTTGTAAAACACTTCCGGACCAACAACTTCCTCAGCCCGGAATCTATCATCGAACGAATCTCCAAACTAATATGTTCCTCGTCATACGCACTAGTATCATCGAGAAACAGTTTTGTCACGAATAAAATTTGGTGAAACGAGAGTCCACCAATGAATTTTTTCAAGCAGCAAAAACTCTGAACGTATTTTGCGTGCACTTACCGATCGTTTCTATTTCAGCACGTAGTTCTCGTTCGAGAAATTAAATTGTGAAATATTTTATGAGGAACAAACTTTGTCGTTCGAGATCCTCATCGAACGATTCGAGAAATGAAACCGTTAATCGCATAAGAGTGAAATTTGTATCTTATGGCAGTCACGTTGGGAATGAATGGGTTAAATAAAACTGTGAAATATCTTATGTTGAACAAAATTTTTCGGTCCGAAATTTCTCGTCGATCGAATATCCAAATTGATATGTTCATCGTCATACCGAATAACATCCTAGACCACAACGGAAATGGGGAGGAAATGAAAATGCTATTTACAACAGTTAATTTTTATTATTTTATCTAGAGCAATACAAATATAAGTGTTAATCGTTTAACGAGAAAAGTTCACAAATAGCCCGATATATTCGTCGAAAACAAGATGTGTCACATGAAAACAAGTTGTCGTTGGTCATGTACTCGCTGATCGTCAGGCTTCGAATATCGTGGTATTTGAACGGGTTTTGTATTGGGATCGAAAACATATTTGTAGTTTTTCGCTTGAACGGGGTCGCACTGTAGCACAAATACCACAAATTCATTTCTATCAACTGTTTTGTATCGATATAATTTTTAACCGCATAATCACTTTCCACCGGTTCTGTTTTTCCTAACCAAAGCTCGTCTTGAAACGAGGCCCAAACATCAAAAAACATATTTTTGTTAGCATTCGTCCCAGTATCGAATACTCTAACGTTCAGCAAATAACAGTACACATATGCGACGATGAACGTCAAAGCTATCGTCCAGTCGTGCGGCGACAACTCCGACGACGACTCGTCACCGGTCCCGAACATAATTCCGGCCACGTCACGTAACTGTCCTCGTAGCTCATCGTCCGGTACAGAAAACGACCCAATTTCAACCATCACTGCTTTCATGCTATACGTGTAGATCGTATTGACGGGAGGACAGTAATAATTTCCATGCAAATTCAAATAATATACCATCAACAAACGTTGTAACGGGAACGCCATCGTCCAGTTGATGAGCTTCGACGCAGCACGCTTGTCGTCGTCATGTTCGTCGTTCGCTTCCGACCAAATACAACGTATCGTCCGATGAGGCATGCCAAACACACCCACCACGACATCGTACTCGTTCGCTACGACGTACGCGCGGTCGGGGTTGTCCAACCAAATTTGACGAAGACATTTCCACTCGCTTTCGCCCATCGTTTGCGATCGATCGTAATGGACAACGAACTCGTACGACATGTCGGCCTTGAACTGGCTGACCACGTCAAAAAACGCATCCTCGATTCGATTCCGCACTCGGTTCGACACAACTTTATTATAGAATTTTCTAGTTTGGGTCGATCTGATTTTACCGGTCGGTGGACGTCTATCGGCGCCAATATAAATTTTCCTAACACATCGTAAAAATCCCATTGGCAAATTTGCTAACACCTTTTGTCGAAATACCTCGACAGCAATCGCAGTGAACGACAATTCTTCTTCACATCTTCTGAGAGCCAACTGCTTCTGATACGTATCATCGTATGAGCGACGTTTGATTTCGTCTTTCTTCTGTATCACGGCGTATCGCAGCGCGTCGTGCAGGATACCGGTAATGTCGATGTAAAGACATTTTTTTGTAAGCGGATCGATATCGATTTTGTCGTTCCAATCTTCGAACACGAAATCGCCGATCGCATCCAAAATATACTTTAGTGTATCAACTCCCATACTGCACGTTTCGATATTAGACACACACGACTCGACTAACTGAACGATGAATTACGACTGACTGGATGAGCAGTAGAACTTTAATTTATATATACGGTATTCCGACGTACTCCCGGAATATTCGGTAATCACAAGTACATTTACAACGAGAAACAGAGCTGATATAACAATCCCAATTTGTTCCATATTTTATTAACGCTCCCAATGTGAACAGGGAAATGAACATATCAAAACAGCGCAAAAAATATTCATAACTACGACAGAGACGGGAAAGAAATGAAAATATCGTTTACAACATTATTTCCTTTATTATGTCATAAATGTTCCATATACATTTCGAGTCACACGAGAAGAGCGACCGTTTATCCGTACAATTGAACGTTATTTTGGTTCTCGGATAGTCGTACCGGAACGGCTCTTTCATAGGGATGGAAAACATATTACTTCTATCGTGAACTGTAGCGACGGTGTCTCCAGTGGTACCGTCGCCACCACCGCATTGTTTGAAGGGATTCACGCAATAACACAGATACCATAAACACATGATTACGATATTTTTGCGATGAACGTGTACGCTGGAATCGTTCAAGTCTAACATGTCGGGTTTTTCTTTCGATAGATGCTGTTCTCGCAATTCGTCTCGGAACGAAGTCCACACGTCCAAAAATTTTGCTCTTTTGATAGATTGAGGGCAAAAAAATGGCAAATTCAATAGGTAACAATAAACGTACGCAATGACGAACGTCAAAGTCAACACCCACTCGACCGACGACGGTGATGATGATGATGATGATGATGATGATGATGATGATTCGGTCGTGTCGAACAGAATGCGGGCCACGTCGCATAGATTATTCAGTAATACTTCGTCGGGAATGGAAAAATTCTCTATATCGTTGAGAACTCTTTTAATATTTGCCGTCGTTGTTACCAAACCCGGAACGTAATCGTTTCCGTACACGTTCAAAAATGACACGATCAACAGGCGTTTTAGAGGATCCGCCGACGTCCAATTGATAAGCCTCGAATGAGGATCGTAATCGCCAGATTCTTTCGGCGGTTTCGGCCAAATACAACGTATCTGTCTTCGAGGCATACAAACAGCACCCACCACTACATCGTAGTCGTTCGCAATGACGTATGCTCGGTCGGGGTTATCTAACCAAATTTCACGGAGGCATTTCATTTCGCCTTCACCTATAGTATCCAGCCGATCGTATTTCACGACAGCCTTACCTTTCACGTATCTTCGGATCAATTCGAAAAATTCATCAGATACTTGATCTCGAACACGGTTTGGTACAACTACACGATTCAGACGACGTTTTTGCTGTGTTCTGTATTTGGCTATTGGCGCACCGTTGTCGGCCGCGATGTAGATTTTGGTGACATTATCGAGGAAATCTGTAGGTACGATAGGAAATATCTTGTTCAGTATAACGTCGGTTGCCACGTCTATACAACGACATTGGTCTATCGTTTCTTCGATATCTATCGTTGGTTCGTTAACGTAATTTTCCCGTCGCTCTTGCAATTCTTGCCGTATAGCCGATATCACGGTTCCGTATAGCATACCGGTAACATCGATGTAAATACATCTCATCGTCTTCGAACTGCAGTCCCGATTCACGTTCCATTCTTGGTAGACGTCATCACCCATCGCATTTAAGAGGTCTCTCACTTGAGGAACGCCCATTGTTGGATAATTAACGAGACTGCACACCGGCGATCAGACTTTGACTGATCCAAACGGACGGGAAACTTTCTATTTATCCCAAGTTTGGGTCGATTTCGTCGTTGGTCGAATCGACAACAGCACAACACCCCGTACTATTATAAGTAGTATAATGTCGACATCGAACGTCAAACAAGAACGTGAAAGTCGGTCGTCGTCATCGTCGTCATCTTCCGATTCGCAACAACAACAATCACGAACGACCGCGTCGTCGTCGTCGTTGTCGTCGTCGCTCGATAATATAGGAGATGTATATCGATATATATTCGCACCCATGTCGAATAAAGAGATAACTTCCTTGAAAATTATCGTTAGCGTAACGGTCGCTTGTGCGATGTCGTTTTTCGTTCCGGATCTCATTTCGAAATTGTTCGTTGTCACGTTGATCGTGTTTATTTGTATTTTTATATCGACCGTAATGTGAACATTCGTAGAATTGCCCAATTACAAACGAAAACAATTTTGTACACGTATAAAAGATATTCTCAAGTATGCGTTACGGTCGTATCTATTGGATTCGCCGCTGACAACACAACAACAAGCATCGTCTTCGTCGACCAAGACCGCACCACCAGATGATAGAGCGTCCGGCGTCGATACTCCGTCGATTCATAAATTTTAAATTGATAAGACGCGACTTTGGATGATATCACCGACGCATTACTATAAATTGTCAAAGATCGAAGATAAGTTGGAAACCATTTATTTGAGAGGTATTCACGTAAATAAAATTTATATAATCAGATCGTTTTTTATTCGCGATCCCGGAAACGGTTTATTTCCGAGATACGTGCGAATATTCGAAAGAAATCACGTGTACGCCGCCGTTATGCGATACACTCCGTACGGAGAATACTGTCCGTTTTTTGCGGACACGATTTCGGACGTGGACGTCGTTTGTTATCGGAGACCGTTCGATTTTTCCGCACGATATCGCGATTACGACGACGATAACATAAGGAACGTATACGTCGAAGTTATATTGCCATTTTTACCGAAGCTTTCGATTTTACGCCGGTTGAACGTAATCGGCGTGTCGACAAATTATTCTATCGACAACGGCCTGTACACGCTCGTATTCGTCGAACATTATAACTCGAAATGTATAAAAGAAGTATTACGATCCATCGTGTCGAACGTGCGACATCACTTGCCCGACATACCGATGATCGTTTCCAACGTCCATCTGGCTTACTGGTTTCTGCGTTGATTCCCCTCACGACAGTAAGACGTATTACGGACGATGTATTTATCGTGGATTTCATCGATAATATCGACAATATATGCATACTTTCAAACGAGCGTACGTTGCGACAGAGAGTCCACCGAAGCGTTCGGACAAAGTAAATCCGAATGTTCGAAGTGTTGTATCTGCTGGGAAAATATGCGACCGAACGGCGGCGGCATCGACGTTTACGCCGATTCGTCTTTTCCGTGGAAACTCAAACTCGTCACTCAATGTAAACACGCTAACGATTGTCACGATATTTGTCTGTGGCATTGGGCCATTCGACAACTGGCAGAATCTAACGAATTCGAGGATTATACACACGGAGAAATTATGATCAAACGATCGCTGTTTAGTGGATCTTTTTCTTGTCCTATATGTAGATCGAATATGTATTTCTGAACATCGTCTACATGTGAAACTAGTTCCGTATCTGCTACAATTTCTTCAGTTCGAGATGAACACAATTCACTATGTCGCGCCCCACCGAGCGTGGCGAATTACTATATAAATATTTCGTGGATATGCCAGCCGTCATATATCGTTCGAACGTCGTGGTAAGAAAATCGAGTAATATAGTATCGAGTAAAAGTAATAGAATAAAATGTCGACCGAGCAACATTTCCGTATGAAATTTAGAAGGCAATCAGACAACACGTGGGTCAGTTCCATCGTAACTATCGACAACGAGGCGACCGCTAGACGTATTTCGGATGTGGCGAATCAAATGGACTATTTGGTGCAGGAGTTTGAGAGGTTTACTGCGTCCGGTCCACACCAGGCAGCTATTGGAGTCGAAGGAGCCACCACCCAGCATCTACTAAATGCGGCCGTTGCATTAGGACACATAGAAAAAGATCCAGAAAAATTAATTTTTTGTTAATTCATCGAACATAAAATAAATGATTTCAACTATTACATATTTTTTTCTTCTTTCCAATAGTAAACTACAAGTAGAATACTCTTCTTGTTTTTATATTTCACTCGGACAAAATAAATCCGAATCTTCAAAGTGTTGTATCTGCTGGAAGAACATGCGACCGAACGGCGGCGGTATCGACATATATGCCGATTCGTCTTTTCCCACGTGGAAACTCAAACTCGTCACTCGATGCAAACACGCTAACGATTGTCACGATATTTGTTTGTGGCGTTGGGCCATTCGACAACTGACAGAATCTAACGAATTCGAAGATTATACACACGGAGAAATTATGATCAAACGATCGCTGTTTAGTGGATCTTTTTCTTGTCCTACATATAGATCGAGTATGTATTTCTGAATGTCGTCGTACCGAAGATTCGAATTGTAGTAATACATGTAAAACTAGTTCCGTATCTGATACAATTTCTTCCGTTTCAAATTACTATCTCGCGCCCCTCCGAACGTAGCGAATTGCTATTTAAATATTTTGTGGATATGCTAGTCGTCATATATCGTTTGAAAATCATCGTGTGAACATACGTAAAATCGAATTGTGTAATAAATAGCGATCGAGTGAAAATGTCGAACGAGCAGAAGATCAGAATAAAATTCGTTAGACTGTCGGACAACACATGGGTCAGTTCGATCGTAAATATTAATCACGAGGCGACCGCTAGACGTGTAGCGGGTGAAATGGATTTTCTCGTCGACGAGTTTGAAAAGTTCACCCATCACCAGGCAGCTATTGGAGTCGAAGAAGTCCCAGCTGTTGCCAGCAGAGCCACCACCGAACATCTCCTGAGTGCGGCAGTTGCGTTGGGGTACATCGAGAATAACCCGGAAAATTTAATTTTTTGTTTAAATACGAATATAAAATAAATAATATTTACTATTATATATTTTTTCTCTTCCCGATAGTAGACTATACGTAAAAAACTCCTCTGCTTTTAATGTTCCACATCAATTTCAGAGCTGTACGAAAATCTGTAACTGTGTCATCGTACATGCTCTGCGTGTCGAAATACGAGCGAAGGGAAGACAAATTATCCAATGTGCAGGCGGCACAATCGGGAAATATAATATCGTTTTCGTTAGTGTTCCGAGACGAAATGTACGACGTTCGTAACTTGAACAGCGTGGCGTTACGAAATTGATCGCATCCTATAGCGAAAAAAGTATGTAGTTTGACGTATATGGTAGACATTACACACGTCAAACTCAAAATGATGACGCAAATGAGTAGCAAGATATATTTGGCCATTCTTATAACCCATTAACAGCCAACGTGACCGTCATGAGATACGAATTTGCATATTTGAAGTTGTTCCATAACAAAATTTAGCTGAAAATTTTTGTTCGCCAAAGAATATGTACAATTGTGAAGATAGATCCAGCGATACAAGGAACCAAGCATGTGAGTCGCACGCTATTTTTCGATGAACTGCGACTTAATGGAATGATTTCGAATCGAAAATAGCATTCAGAGATATATACCGAAATGTAATGCAATTCTTTCGGAGTAACGTGAAGAGTGCAATCTTTCGACATGTAATACAATTCCGGTGTGGCAACTTGGTGAGCGACATCTACTGATATGTTGCATCAATTTATTACAGTTAGTGAGTGAGCGCCATCTATTGATATGTTGCATCAATTTATTACAGTTAGTGAGTGAGCGCCATCTATTGATATGTTGCATCAATTTATTACAGTTAGCGGATAAACGCCATCTGGTAGAATTCCCTTGAACTTCCAATCAACGTGTACAGTATCAAATCTACCATAGATGTCCTATGAATATCATGAAATTATTAAATCTGTGGATGGGGTGGGTTTGATATTGTACAATCTAACCTCAATCGACTTCGCTCTCGGAACTCTAAATTGAATCTGATCAAAATTTTACCCCTTCTACCGTGATTTTCGTCAGAAATCAGTAGATTTTAGGATTTTCGTGACGTCAATTGGCTCTAGTCCAATGAGAATCGAGTATTCACTCAGCTGACCCCAAATTAACTATATAATCAGCAAGCTTCTCGCCCGCGATCCTAAACCTCCTTGACCAGAGTAAGAACAACGTAGTAGTAAGAAGGAGCAGGCCGTCGCGGAGGTTATAAAAATATATATATATAATATATATATATAGGGGTGAGGGGTGCTATGGGGGTACGTAGGGCCCCGTTGACTGTTTAGATTTGACGCTAGCTCCTTGCGAGAGCTGAAAGTTGCGTTCCATAATTTTCGTTGCCCCCGTGATACGTCACGTGATGACGAGTCATAGCTGCAAATGTTTTTGCAGCTCGAAGAAATCCGCCGATGGATTTCGTTCCAACAAATTTCACTCGCGACGAAACTGTTTCTCGATGACGCTAGTGCGATTTCATTTCTTGAACGAGAGTTACGTTCAAAGTTTTTACAGCTCGAAAAAAATCCACCGATGCGATTTCATTTCTTGAACGAGAGTTACGTTCAAAGTTTTTACAGCTTGAAAAAAATCCACCGATGCGATTTCATTTCTTGAACGAGAGTTACGTTCAAAGTTTTTACAGCTCGAAAAAAATCCACCGATGCGATTTCATTTCTTGAACGAGAGTTACGTTCAAAGTTTTTGTAGCTCGAAAAAATTGACCGATGGATTTCGTTCCAACAAATTTTACTCACGACGAAACTGTTTCTCGATGACGCTAGTGCGATTTCATTTCTTGAACGAGAGTTACGTTCAAAGTTTTTACAGCTCGAAAAAAATCCACCGATGCGATTTCATTTCTTGAACGAGAGTTACGTTCAAAGTTTTTACAGCTCGAAAAAAATCCACCGATGCGATTTCATTTCTTGAACGAGAGTTACGTTCAAAGTTTTTACAGCTCGAAAAAAATCCACCGATGCGATTTCATTTCTTGAACGAGAGTTACGTTCAAAGTTTTTGTAGCTCGAAAAAATTGACCGATGGATTTCGTTCCAACAAATTTTACTCACGACGAAACTGTTTCTCGATGACGCTAGTGCGATTTCATTTCTTGAACGAGAGTTACGTTCAAAGTTTTTACAGCTCGAAAAAATCCACCGATGGATTTCGTTTCAACAAATTTTACTCGCGACGAAACTGTTTCTCGATGACGCTAGTACGCATGACGAGGAACTTATAAGTTTGGAGATTCGTTCGACGAGAGATTCTAGGCGGACGAAGTTTGTTCATCAGAAAATATTTCACGATTTCATTTCTCGAACGAGATTCATGTTCAAAGATTTTGCAGCTCGAAGAAATCCACCGGTGAGATTTCGTTTCAACAAATTTCATTCGAGACAAAACTGTTTCATTCCTCGAACGAAAGTTGCGTTCAAACTTTTTGTAGCATGAAGAAATTCACCGGTGGAATTTCGTTTCAACAACCAATCGTTCGACGAGAGATTCTAGGCGGACAAAGTTTGTTCATCAGAAAATATTTTACGATTTCATTTCTCGAACGAGATTCACGTTCAAAGTTTTTACAGTTCGAAAAAATTCACCGATGGATTTCGTTCCAACAAATTTTACTCGAGACAAAACCGTTCCTTGATGACACTAGTGCGCATGACAAGGAACATTGCTGGTTTTGATATTCTATCGATGAGAAAGAAATCTAATCGACAAACATGACAGTCCAATCACATTGGCGTTAGAGGTAGTGGATATGGTGTGAAAAGTGAAATAAAATATTTTTAAATCATTTTATTACTCTTTATTTTGTTTGTGTATAAAACATGCATCAATAAATGTATGCAACAACAGAGTGTCGAAGATACGACTGAACGAACGTCGTTCGGAATTATTACCTTTGGTAGTCATATATTTGTGAACGATATTCGATTGACAAAAAATTTGATATATGAATTTTCGGTACATTTTGAGAAAGAGATAATAATTAACGGTAACGTATTTTTCGGTGACCGTTGTGGATATGTTGTTGGTCAGTTTGTTGTTACGTGAACCTATCTTCTCGAAGTCGAACTTTCCAAATTCGCTGGCCAATTGCGGATTGTTGGCAGCGGCGTGAGCGGTGTTGTTCCTAGCTGCCTCATCGCGATTCGTAGGAGAATCTGTCTGTAAAATCAATATCGGCCACATGTAGACAAATTCGCTGCTAGATGCTGCCGCAGTATCATCGTTTACGAACAGATCATGTGCTGCGTCCTTAACTATTCTATCACAGCCGATATCTACGAACGACCTATCGTTTTTCGACGGTACGTTTTCGTCGTCTGTGAGTCCATCGTAGGTGTTACAACGTTGAGCAACCACGACGGATTGTTCTTGTTCTGGGAGCGAGAATAAATACGCGTAGATTTTCTTTAGTAATTCACGTAGAATCGGTTCGATGTTTTTGATTGCCTTGTTACCATAATCTCGCTCGGAAAAGTACACCCAATCACATATGAAAGTAAATACTCGTAATATAGCGTGTGGAATATACTCGGGGTTAGCATGAGACGAATCGAATCCGTCACGACGATTATCGGTATCGTTGTCAGCGTCGAAATCGTTACAATCGTACTGACTGGTAACGATGCAACCACACTTGATGTCAATTCTATACAGATCGTTGGAATTTACCGGCGATCGTTTGTCTTGCGTGAACTCCTGCTGCTGCTGCCTTCTGTTTTTGATGTTTGAAAAGGTCACGTGAGATGAAGTATTGACGATCATTACGGCGTCGTAAACGGCCACCGTGCGAAGTTCTATTTTAGCGTTCTGCTTTCGATCGTCGTCGTCGTCGTTTGGTGGACGGTCGCGACCATATATGAACTTGTCGAACGTCGTTTGTAGAAGACTTCTCACGCGAGGTTCCGTCGTTCTAGGAATGCGACATATGATGGTATCGATGTTGACGTACAACGCGGCCGCGACATCTGGTCGACACAAGTTTTCGATGATCGCCACCAACACGGTAATTAACATTTTACATAGAATCGTTATAGTTAGAGCCACCGACGGCGAGTATACGCACGAGTTTTCTTTATTCGTCAGCCCATATAGCATGTTCGTGGTCAATTTCAGTACGTTTCTTTTCCCTTGCATAATCATCTTCTCGATTACTTTTTCATCGATGATATTTCGTCGGGTTCCGTTGTACGACGTCCTTCGTTCGTCGTCATTACTCTCGACGCCGTTATCCTCGTTATCGTCCTCTACGTCTACGACCGTATCGTCGTATTGGTATCGTCTCGCCAACGATCTTCGCTCGGCGATCAACTTGGAGAATAACAGGTTCAACGTCGAACACGTATCGGCACCATCGTAAATGACGATAATACGATTCTTCGACGGATTTCCCACGGACAGTATTTGTTTCAAGCGTGTGATTTCGAATCCGGATATTTGTACGTCGTCATCGTCGTCATCATCGTCGTCGTCGTCGTCGTCTTCATCGTCTTTCGATATTAGGGTACGAGCGCGACGCAACAAATTAATAAATTCTGATTTCGTATCGTTCTTACTGTCTTCCGACAAGTTATCGCTATCGTAATAGAACAAACGAAAATATTTACTATTCACCATATACCGATCTCGTTTCGCGTTCGATACGAACATCATGTCGAATAGATAGTGACAGTGTTGGTCGGAATTTTCACATCGACCGTATCTACGCGCGTCGCCCGCGAAAGGATCGTTCGATCGGACATCGTCGGCACCGTTATTATCGAGACCGTCGGGTATTTCTCGTAAACCGAGGCTCGTCAATAACCACTGGACCGGTAGGACGGCCGTATTTTCGAAAGATACGTTATAAACGCTTCCGATCGAACCGTACGCGCTGGTGAAATTCATCTCTATATAGGTATACTTTCCGTCTCCGTCCGTTCACAATCCTTGGCGACCGAAATGCAAGGTGTGCAAACCTCGTATCGGTGAATTTTTCCTATTCCACACGGGCGGAGTACACAATCGTTGCTCGGCCAGAAAAACATCCATAATTTCTCCCTTTTGTTTCGCACACTTGTTATATGTCTTGGTTAACTCGTCGAATCGATACTGTCTAGTTGTTGTGGTAGCAGCAGCGGCAGCAGCAGCAGCAGCAGCATCATCGACATTCCTATTTTTCGACGACGCAGACAACGAACACGGCACACTCGAAAATACGTTACCGCGATAATTATCGATAATGTTCGATAGGAAACTCTTCGATTCGTATCGTCCGTATCGCAGACATTCGTAATGTACGAAATTTTGTAAGTGTCTCACGATTCGATTTCGAAACGCACGACACGTTTTATACGACGACGCCGACGACGACAACAACGCTCCGTCGTAATTCCCGTCGACGGAATATCCAAACACGTCTCCGATCGACGTATTCAACAATTCCGAGACGAACAACATGAATTTACGTACATCGAAATCGCTCCAGATATATTCTAAAACGGTCACTTCGAAAACGGTTTTGATTAAATCGATCCAACCGTTCTCGGCGGCAGTAGACTCTGTCGATTTTTCGCTATCGCGTTTGCGGAAGATTTTTCTGTATTCCGCGGCAGCCTCTTTCGGATAGCGTACGTCGCGTAACAAACATTCCGAATCGAATCGTACCATATCGACGGTGCGATCGAAATGTGCTGGCAATAACATGGGCAACGACACGTTCAAGTCGAACGTCATCGAGTTCGAATCGAACGACGGTTGTCCGCTGAACACGTTCATCGATATAAACTCGCCCATAACGTCGAACAATTTCAAATCCATCAGTCTACCCATTATCGGTAGCCATACCGTCCGATACATATCGTATCCGACGAGAGTGTGCAACGTCACGTCCGACGGGATCAAACATATTTTGGACATTTCCGCGACGAATTTCGTGAGCATTATAGATTCCGAATCGAAACGTAGAAATTCGATACACACGTCCGACACGTCACCGCATCTTCTACTATTTTTTCCGTATAACTTCTCCACGAGATTGCACAACGTTCGTTTATAAAACTCACTGGTATCGTCGTCGTCGCCGTCATCGCACTCGGCGCCCGGCGGTTTACGACTATAAACGTACACGAAATAACTATTATGTTTCCGACGAGGGTGACGTGACGTCGTGACGGTCGCAGCCGTCGTTTCGACAATTTTCGGAACCAAACTCAAAACACATATAGTGTCGATCGGTGACAAATATTTCCCGTGTCCACCGGCTCGTCCTCCGTCTATTCGTACGACACACGTGGGCAAATGTAAGAGCGGTTGACAAAGTTCGTTCTTTTGACATAGCGCTCGTCGTCGCTGCGAATTCACGTCGTCGGCCTGACAGTTCTTGAATATGTATCCGTTGTGAGTCCAATAGGCCCAGAAATGCGGCGATCTAGATATGATGGATTCCGTTATGGCGTGCACGGGTAACGCGTTGTCCATGCGGTGAAATTCGTATTCGACGATGGGCAATCCGCCATCGTTATAATCTTCGATCATGTTCGTTAGCAAATTATATCGGAACACTTGCCGCGGGTCCTCGTTCAACGAAGATATCGCGTATAGGTCAGCGTGTGTCATGGCGTTTTCCAACAAGAATTTAAGCACCCGAGAACGCTCAGGCAACGTCGACGGTCTGTATTTGATACGATCTTCGTTGTCCGCGTGTAATTTACTTCGAGACGTTTTTCCACCGTCGAACGGTTTTTTCGATGCGGAGGGGTCGCCGTCGCCACCGTCATCTGCCAAACTAGCGAGAATATCTAGCCTGAACAAAATTCCGTGTCGATAATGAGGCTTATGTCTGATCAGCAATTCGTACAAGGAGGAATTCAACGCGTGCATCGACAATCCCGTATTCTTCAACGAACATTTGAACGGACGAAAAAGGTTACGTAGAATTTTCTCCAAGCGAGCACATTTAATGCGAACGATATCAAAAGGTGACAAGTCGTCGCCATCGTTGTCGTCGTCGTCACCGTTGCCGTTGTCGTCGTCGTCGTCGTCATCCTTATTCTTATCGCAGTCCGCGATCCCACCGCGTGCGGAGCGTCGTACTTTATCTGTGACGCATTCGCTACTTATCATCACGTAAATCGGCACGTTGACCGCGGCCAACGTCAAGCGTTTTAACTTTAATTCCCCATCGATAAATTTGATATCGAACGTGTTCTTCTTGGTGTTGTAATTGCTATCTAACGAAACATCTAACATGTAGTGCAACGTCGAATGGTCGATTTGTTGACGATCGATATCGTCTATATTCCAAGTATCGTAATCTTCATCGGAAATTGTCTCTTCGTCGTTGTCGTCTTTCTTCGGATACACATCGGTCGACATCGCACACATCTGCCCATACGCACTCGGACGATAAGTACCTTTTCGCGATAGACACAGTGTACCACGTACGGTGACCGTGACAGCTTCTTCGTTTTATCGTCCGGCGAGGATACTTCGCGCGGTACAATTTCGACCGAACGTGGTGATAACTAGATGTCGTCGGCACAGCCGTCCAGTCAAATGAACATTTACAACTATCTGTTTTACGATTGTCCGCGTAAAAGATCACGCGGTCCGTTTCATATTACGATATGTCGATCGTCGACGATATTTTCCTTAATCCAGAAAATTGTTACAAGACGAGACAACGAGACAGCATCCGGTTCGGACGGAACCACGCGTAATACTGATGCCCGCAGCATACGTCGTGACTATATAAACGAATCGGCCAATACGAAAGATGACGTGGAATGTGTGAAGAAGATCACCGACGATCGCGATATATTATCTCAGCTCGCCAAACGTGGTATTTCTTATACCGCGTGTATGCAAGACGGACGACGTATCGAAGATGACGCCAACGACGACTGTACGAAAACGGACCGTTCGCTACAACATCAATGTGACATTCATCTGATTATGATCGGATCCAAAGTCGAAGAATACATATTCGAACGGTTGAGATGTTTTTTGAAGAAGACGGATTTACGCACGAACGAAAACAACGATAAACACGATATCCTATCACGAACGGGATTAATCGATCGTTACAAACATCGCATATTACGCGGATCGTTCCTGTCGAACGGAAGCTTACAATATTCCGTATTTCGAGAAGTGAATAATAATATGATTTGTCACGAAGTCGGTATACAAAAGGAGAGCACTTTCTACATGTACGATACGGATTTCAACAGAGGTCACAAATTCCACTTGGGCAAGTTGAATAAGTTCAGCGGTAACGACGACGACGACGACGACGACGACGACGACGACGATAAAGACGACGACGAAGTCTTGATATGTAAAAACAGAGACGGTGACACTATTTCGAAAGTGGACGCTACCACGCTATCGTTGTACTACGATCGTTGTACGCCTAGCTCTTGGCACGATCATATTCATCCCGACGTCGATTCGCAAATCGCCTACATGAAACAAATTAGACAACATTCGCGACCGATAGACAGTCACAAGAATAAACGATACATTTGTTACGCGCAATCCGTACAAATATGTCTGGACAAATTGGACGTATTCGATGGAACGGTTATGGCTTCTTGTAGGGACGTCATTCTCAGAGGTTTAACCTTTTGGGGTATTTCGCACACGCTAAAATACGAACAATCGAAGAGCGAACACAACAAACATTACAATAAACGCATGATGATGATCAATATGAACGACAGATATTCTCAAATTCCGATAAAAGCGTCGTCGGATGGCATGTTCGTGGCGGCACATCGAACGTCGCGAAAAAGAAAACGAAACACCGCCGTCGACGTAACGACGAACGCGGTCGCGGATAATCTTTCGTGCGGAGAAAGGAACGACGATAACGCACGCGTCGACCTCGACACCGATCGCAACTTACGGAACAACAACAGCTCGAAAGACGGCGGTTGTGGTGGTGATGGTGGTGCGAAAAAGATGGATACGAAAAAGATGGGATCGGCAGAGTACAAAAATGGAATTATATTCAAAGCGGATCGACGACAAGACCAATATCATTCGTTGTTCGTACAACCCATCCATTCGCAATTGCACATTCTTCAGGAACTCCAGATGACTTGCCAAAAGCTCCGTGCCACGCACGTGTACTCGTTGTCGGCTAAAAACGTACCGAACGATATCATAGGCTACATATGTTCGCAAGGTATCGGTAATATCAGTACGGCCGGCAAAAATATGCTATTCGATAAATCCGTCGAAATTTCGTTCGGTTGCGAAGATCGTATCGGTGCGCGAATATTAGATTATATGGGCAGAGAATCGTCGAAGCTTTCGAACCGCGACCGTCCACCGTCACCGTTTTTCGTATACACGAACGGTATCGAAAAAGGAAAGACGAATGGCGACGACAAACGCGATGGTCGAAGTGATGCTACTACGATCGTCGTGATTAATAATATCGTGACGAAGTATGCCGTAACGTTCGCACGGGCCGACGTATCGGGAATTTCGCACGAGGAACGACAACGACGGTCTTCGTTGTATCGCGAAATCGTGAAACGATTAAAGTCCGTACACAAATTTGCTGAAATTCTATTACGTATCGACGAAGATGCTCGGTTCCTATGTATCAACGTGGTGGCGGGTATTCCTTTCCGAAAATTTAGCGTTCTCCGACGATTCGGATGCGACGACGTATTCCTATCTCGCTCGGAATTGGAAGCGTTCTATAAATACGTAATTTACGACGGAGACGTTGTCGGCGCCGCCGTCACTTCGAACGATATCGCGAAATACGAGAAATTAGTAGAGACTACCAATTCGTTTCTTTGCGATTCGTTCGACGACGAGTGTGACGGCGGCGGCGGCAGTCCGTCCGGAGCCCACGTATTACCGTGTTCGAGTCTCGCGGAATACGTCAATCACAAGGCCGCCTTCACGTTACCACCGAAAAGAGTCGTTTCGGTGTGTGCCTACAAATCGTCGCTACCCAATAAAGCGTACATTTCTCTGGCTAAATTGGTAAATAGGAATTTCCAAATCTACGTGGATCCCGAAGCGTTCGAACGGGACGAACTGTCGCGCAATCGCAGACATTTCGATCGATTCGATCTCATCAAACGTTCCTTCGATAATGCGCCTTGTGTACATAGACCGGCGGCGGCCAGCAATATGTACTTTTTGAATTCCGCCTTTGGTGACGTCGACGGCTTGAACGTGGAGGACGCTTACGTGTTGGACCGCGACTTGGACCTACATTTGTGGTGCGTGTTTTCGTATGCAGTTACGTTGGACGAGCCACGAGATGGATATTTCGTCGTTAATTTGCCGTCGATCGCACGATCGATGAACGTATCGACGCGCGACAAACGGGGTAACGCTTCGACCGTACTATTTCTCATGGCTACCGTTTACTCGGAGAACGATATAACGTTTCCCGTATTCAAAAATGTTATCGTTCATAAAATATCAAATTTATACGTGTTCTATGTGACGATCGCCGACGAGGCGTTAATACAGGCGGTACGTGAATGTGAAACGAGAGGTCAGCCGTTGCACGAGGCTTTCCGTCACGTTTCCCTACAATCGTTTTCGTTCGATCCGTCGGTTTCTAATAAAACGACGACGACGACGACGATACAAACTTCGTGTAACTCGTCTAGACGCGAGAGACGTCGACGATTGGAATTGACGGTCGTTTTGAAATCCAAATCGTTCGACGGCGTCAAATTGGTAAATTCCTTCGGACAAAAAGGTCTGGCCACGACCCGTACCGATCTGAAGCGCTATCGAACGGTAGAAGGACCCGACGATAAGCCGGGCGACAACATCAACGTGGTAGCTAATAATTGTTCGTTAATTTCACGGTGTGCCAGCGGTCAATTGTTACAAATGCAAAAAAACTTTCCGTGTACCATCAAAAGAAACAACAAAGTATACGGTATCGCGGGTCGCGTACCGTATTTCATAACCGACAACGTACCGTCGTTATCGCAGACGCCGATGAGATTCAACGAATTACAAAAAACCGCTTACGTCGCAAATACTCTACCGTTAGCGCTGAACTTGCGAGGTAAATATAACATTAATAATCCGTCGGGTCGGCTATATCCCAGAGATAGTCAGCACGTTTTGAATTTATACGAAAGTTTCGTGAATTCCTCCTTTCGGATGTATCGATCCACCGGCCCCATCTATACTACCGCAGATGCCATCGAAACCACCTCCCGAATATTCGATCGATATACAACAGATTCGAACTATATTAAAACTTGTATGCGAGAGAAAAAAAAATAAAATTATTCGTATCATAAAGTGTATTATTATTTCTCTGCCTCACAACATGTTGTCGATCGCTTTTTCCTATAAACTCACGACACACACAGTAAGAGATGCTGGTCGTGATATTCATACCCGGACTCAAAGGTAGTTCGATCGAGAAAAATGGTGTTCGAATATGGCCACCAAAATGCTTTACATATAAACCGATATTCGATATGTTTGCGAACGGTAACGTCACCTATCTTTCCGAAAAGGAAGAACAATCATTGGAACTTACAGAAAATGACGACGACGACGAAGACGTAATTGTCGAAATAATCGAAAGCATAAAGATGTTCACCGTATTCGATGTCGATATTTATGAACGCTTTCTCGTTAAATTACGTGAACGATTGAATCGAATAAGTCCGCATTTTAGAATAGTCACGTTCGCCTACGATTGGAGACGGTCTGTTGTGATAGGAGCGCAACGTCTAAGCCGATTTATCGACGAACTATTAGCGCGTGACACGACGAGTCGGTTCGTCCTATTAGGACATAGTTTCGGGGGGCTGATCGCTAGATATTATACAGAATGTATTTTGGATCGGAATCGAAGGACAGCAGACAGTACGATTCCCCGCCTTGTAATATGTGTTGCGACACCTCACGGCGGAACATTGGACGCTTTGTTATATCTAATTGGCGAGAAATATCTATCGTTTCTCTCTCGCCGAACATCACAACGCATCGTAAAATCTTACAATTCCATATATGAACTACTGCCGTTCGGAGAACTCTTGAACAAAATCGATCGTGGCCGGAATAATAATAATAATAACGATGATAGTGGTGATGATGATGATGATGATGATGATGATGATGATGACGGTAACGATGAAAACGTTATCGAAGTTTTAATGAGTCGATTTCCCAGCCTGATAGAACGTCACGTTCGAAACGCGTTCACAGTTAGAAAATCACTGGATTATTGTAAACGACCTTCGAGTACTCGATATCTATTTCTCAATGTATCGGGATATCCATCGATCGAAACTATTCGTTCTGATGGAACGATTATTTATTCGCCATACGGTGGTGATGGAATCGTCCCTGTAACTAAATCGAATATACGACATTATCGTAACAACCGCGGCCGATTATTTTCCAATACGTTACTATCTTTCGATTGTAGCGTACATTTGTCGATGTTAAAACGTAATCATACCGTACGAATGATTTCTTGTGCTATCGAAAGTTTGCTAGTTCCAATTTTACAGTCGCGATTCACTAAAGAAATTCATTTGTTCGAATGTGAAAGATACGTAGATTGGGTCGACGAAAAAAATCTATACGATTTCAAGTGGCGTTTCTCTTCTTTTGCAAACAACAAGCAAATGAATGTTCAAATTTTCCAGGTAAACGATATCGTTGTTGTGCGAGCGATATTACGCTATCATATGGAAAATAATCGCACAATCGTCCCCATGAACGATATGAAACTCTATTTGAACGATTCGAAGTACGCCATAAAATACGACCGCGTTGCCGTTCGTTCCTTTAGACTAGTGTTTTGTATCGGAAGTCGACGTCCGTTTATCATAAAACGTTTATTCGTCGTTCTTCCCGATGCACAATTCGAATTCACGGAGAATAGGAAGGGAGGTTATTTACAATACAACACAAGGCGTTGTAGCGTGAACGTGTCAACATCGATCGAACATGGAAAATGAGATGGATGTGGATTCGCAGAATCGATTCGAAGTATATGGAGCGACAACGGTCGAGAGCAAATTCGACATCACAACATTTTTACGCCATCATCCGGGAGGTATCGATTGTATTCGACCCTTTGAAAACAAGTCTGTGACAACGCCGATGTTACGAAACCGGCATTCGATCGAATCGTATTATTTGCTGAACGAATATGGTGAACGACATGAAAATGTCATCTGTCAGAGTTTAGAAAATTCATTGGATTGGACGAAACCGATGTTGTGCCAAGTTGGTAAACTGGATGCTGCTTTCTATGAAAAATGGGTATTTTTACCGGTTGATCGACCGCTACGACTGTTCGAAAACCGATTGCTGGAAAGCCTTACAAAAACCCGTGGTACGTCGTTCCGATAGTATGGATTCCCGTCATCGTATATTTGTTCTGGGCAGGTATTTGTCAACGCATGGAAACGACAACAGCCGACGATGACGTACTCGTGATGTTTCCGATTTTGTGCGTTATTGGAGGTGTTGGCTTTTGGACTTTTCTGGAATATTTTATCCACAGATGGGTATTCCATTCGAAAGTTTCCGGACGATCAAGAATGTTCATTTCATTACACTTCCTAATCCACGGTTTGCATCATAAAGTGCCGTTTGATTCTACGCGATTGGTATTTCCGCCACTCCCGGCAGCAGTGATCGTTTTTTTCGTTTACAACTTGATGTGTGCGTTTATGCCGACCGCGATTACGCTACTATTCATGGCCGGGGGGCTGCTCGGTTACGTATTGTACGACATGACACATTTCTATATTCACAATGGGGTCGTCCAGAAAAATACCTATTTTCATAGTTTGAAAATGTACCATGCCCGTCATCACTTCGGACACCACGAAATAAAATTTGGCATCAGTAGTGTTTTGTGGGATAAAATTTTTTCAACTTGAATAAAAATTAAATATTATATTTATGTTTTATTTGTTAGCTCATGTATTCCCAATGTCATGTCATGAGATACTAATTTCCTCCTTGATTTTAATTGAAATAGTGGAAGTAGTTGCTCAAAATGTTTATAATGGTGAAATTCGTATCTCATGACGGTCACGTTGGTTGTAAATGAGTTGTTAGAGTCGAATACATCAATTTCAACTTTAGATATTGTCCATTGGCTCGACAAGCTTGACCCATCGGATTCATCGTCAGACGGTGTTCATCTATGACGCACACAGACCGTCTGTTCCATTACTAACACACAGAAACGGTAGAACGCGCGTTGACGATTTTCGCGATAGAACGGAACACGCACATCGTGTTGTGTGCACTACTCAGTGCCGTTGCCGTCGTCCATCGCGATTCACATCCCGCGAACGCACACCCAAAGAAATCGTGAATTCGTGTCAACGAGATCATTTCGTTGTCCACCATTTCAGCAAAGGCTCCCTTCGCATCCAGATCGACATTCCGTATTATCTCGGTATTGGAACGCACAAGAGTAGCCCGTATTTTACTTCCCAATTTGAAAACTTTCAATACGGACCACGTGGGACGATAAATTTGTACGACGCATTCTGTATTCGATGAATGTTTATCTGTGTCGCCACACACCCACCGGTATTTCTCGGTACGAAAGGCATCCTCAATCTTCAAATCGAACGGTCTATTACACGATTCGCAACAAGTAGTCGGCTCGTCCAAGGTAGACTTGAGATGCAGACAACACATGTGCGTATCGTCGTTGTAGGATATAAATTCGATTTTCCTCGGTCTATCATGCCAACGGTATAGCGTCTGCAACATATCCTGCGGCGAATTCGATTGAACGACACTCGCCCGTATCGACTTTTCCAACGCTAACCTCACCACGGCTCTAACGGCGTTCGGTAATTTAGCGATCAGATCCATCAGGTGCGACGTATCGTCGAGCGAACTTTTGTTCTTCACGTCGTACGGGTTTCCGGTCGATTCGAAATCCTTGTCCGTCGTACACATCCCGGACGATACAATAAACTTCGCTCCCCCCGAAACATGTAAAAATTTTAAATCGAATCGTTCGACGAGAGATTCTAGGTGGACAAAGTTTGTTCATCAGAAAATATTTTACGATTTCATTTCTCGAACGAGAGTTTCGTTCAAAATTTTTGTAGCTCGAAGAAATCCACCGGTGAGATTTCGTTTCAACAACGAATCGTTCGACGAGAGATTCTAGGCGGACAAAGTTTGTACATCGGAAAATATTTTACGATTTCATTTCTCCAACGAGATTCACGTTCAAAGTTTTTGTAGCTCGCATAAATTCATAGGTGAGATTTCGTTTCAACAAATTTCATTCGAGACAAAACTGTTTCATTCCTTGAACGAGAATTACGTTCAAAGTTTTGTAGCTCGAAGAAATCCACCGGTGGAATTTCATTTCAACAATCAATCGTTCGACGAGAGATTCTAGGCGGACAAAGTTTGTTCATCAGAAAATATTTAACGATTTCATTTCGAGAACGAGAGTTTCGTTCAAAGTTTTTGTAGCTCGAAGAAATCCACCGGTGAGATTTCGTTTCAACAGATTTCACTCGAGACAAAACTGTTTCATTCTTTGAACGAGAATTACGTTCAAAGTTTTGTAGCTCGAAGAAATCTACCGGTGGAATTTCATTTCAACAATCAATCGTTCGACGAGAGATTCTAGACGGACAAAGTTTGTTTATCAGAAAATATTTAACGATTTCATTTCGAGAACGAGAGTTTCGTTCAAAGTTTTTGTAGCTCGAAGAAATCCACCGGTGAGATTTCGTTTCAACAGATTTCACTCGAGACAAAACTGTTTCATTCCTTGAACGAGAATTACGTTCAAAGTTTTGTAGCTCGAAGAAAGCCACCGGTGGAATTTCATTTCAACAATCAATCGTTGCCAGATAATATATTCAATTTTATTTTATACACGAGATCACTGAGATCAGTGCTTGCGGGATGGAAGAAATGGAAGAAAACATTTTATCTAGCTTAAATTTTATTCGTAATGTTATACATTTATGGAATTCTTTACGAGTAACCCGGTTCT
The DNA here is from genome assembly GCA_958510875.1 of Endomychus coccineus. Lineage (NCBI taxonomy): Eukaryota > Metazoa > Arthropoda > Insecta > Coleoptera > Endomychidae > Endomychus > Endomychus coccineus. The sequence continues at coordinate 179,231 of CAUEHT010000103.1, forward strand.
TTATTCATCGAAGCAGTTTCTCGATTAATAGTGTTATTGTTGTTGCTGTTGTGTGACAGAGTTTTGGAATTATTCGTCACTATACGGTGAATTTGTCGATTATCGTTATTGTTGGACAGAGTGGTAGAATAGTCCGTGTCCCTTAAGCACCAATCTTCATATAATTGGTCGAACTCGTCGTCTTCTGCCTCGTCATCGGTCCAATTGAGGATTTGCTCGTCGTCGCGACGTATCATTGCCCAGAGATCCTCTCAGCCTGGTCTTTCGTACACAAGAGGAATATGTTCTTTTGGTCTTTTTTTCACCACTCGCTTTCGATCGGTTTCGCTAACACTTGCCGGTTGTGACATTATTTCGATTGAACGATTGAAAAGTAACTGACATTCTTGGTCAGCACGCTCGCATTATATACTAAATCGAATTTCACCCAAATGACATCCACGAATAAAAGGTATTCGGTATAGAATGTGATTTTTCCTTCGGGTTTCACATGTGTCACACGCCAAAAATAGACATTTCGTAGTACAAGTAAATATTGTTTCATTCCTCGAACGAGAGTTACGTTCAATTGTTCACCAGAAAATATTTTACGATTCCAGTTTTCGAACGAGAGTTGTGTTCAAAGTTTTTATAGCTCGAAGAAATCCACCGGTGGGATTTCGTTCTAACAAATCTCACTCGAGACAAAACTGTTTCATTCTTCGAACGAGAGTAACGTTCAAAGTTTCTACATCTCGAAAAAATCCACCGGTGGGATTTCGTTTCAACAACCAATCGTTCGACGAGAAATTTTAGACGGACAAAGTTTATTCATTAGAAAATATTCTACAATTTCAGAACGTTCAAACATAGAAACGATCGAAATGTTGACGACAATCCGTATCGAACGACAAATTAATCAGCAAAAGTAGGAATCATTGAAGTCGTTCGATAAAAAAATCCGTCTTGATTAATGTGTTGTCTCAGGGAGTATACAACTGAGCGATACTTGTCGGATTGCCATAAAAGTTTGTTGTAACAATCAACTAAGCACCACCTAGTCGAGTGATATACCAACTTGTCATAATGACTGAACGAACGCCATCTCTCCGTTGTAATATTCAATTAAGCGCTACTTAATCGATGGATGTACAGACTTGTCACAGTGTTCAATCAAACGCCATCTATTGGAATGTTATTCAATTTAACTTCAGTAATTGAGCAAGTGCCACCTGTCGAATTGTCATACAAGTTTACTGTTATAACTTACCGAGCGACATCTATATGAATGCGAGACAAATCCGATTATCGAACATCCACAGATTGAGTATGGCAACTTGATTAACGCCATCTGTTGATATATTGCATCAATTTATCACAATAAGTTGGTGAGCGCCATCTGGTAGAATTCCCTTGAACTTCCAATCAACGTGTACAGTATTAAATCTACCATAGATGTCTCATGAATATCATGAAATTACTAAATCTGTGGATGGGGTGGCTTTAATTTTGTACAATCTAACCTCAATCGACTTCGCTCTCAGAACTCTGAATTGAATCTGATCAAAATTTTACCCCTTCTACCGTGATTTTCGTCAGAAATCAGTAGATTTTAGGATTTTTGTGACGTCAATTGGCTCTAGTCCAATGAGAATCGAGTATTCACTCAGCTGACCCTAAATTAACTATATAATCAGCAAGCTTCTCCCCCGCGATCCTAAACCTCCTTGACCAGAGTAAGAACAACGTAGTAGTAAGAAGGAGCAGGCCGTCGCGGAGGTTATATATATAATATATATATATAATATATATATATATAGGGGTGAGGGGTGCTATGGGGGTACGTAGGGCCCCGTTGACAGTTTAGATTTGACGCTAGCTCCTTGCGAGAGCTGAAAGTTGCGTTCCATAATTTTCGTTGCCCCCGTGATACGTCACGTCTACGTCACGTGATAACGAGTCATAGCTGCAAATGTTTTTGCAGCTCGAAGAAATCCGCCGATGGATTTCGTTCCAATAAATTTTACTCGCGACGAAACTGTTCCTCGACAGAGCTAGTGCGCATGACGAGGAACTTGTAAGTTTGGAGATTCGTTCGACGAGAGATTCTAGGTGGACAAAGTTAGTTCATCAAAAAATATTTTACGATTCCATTTCTCGAACGAGATTCACGTTCCACGTTTTTACAGCTCGAAGAAATCCAATCGGTGAAATTTCGTTTTAACAAATTTCATTCGAGACAAAACTGTTTCTCGATGATGCTAGTATGCATGACGAGGAACTTATAAGTTTGGAGATTCGTTCGACGAGAAATTCTAGGCGGACAACGTTGGTTCATCAGAAAATATTTTACGATTTCATTTCTCGAACGAGATTCACGTTCAAAGATTTTACAGCTCGAAGAAATCCACCGGTGAGATTTCGTTTCATAAATTTCATTCGAGACAAAACTGTTTCTCGATGATGCTAGTGCGCATGACGAGGAACATATAAGTTTGAAAATTTGTTCGACGAGAGATTCTAGCGGACAAAGTTTGTTCATCAGAAAATATTTTACGATTTCATTTCGCGAACGAGAGTTTCGTTCAAAGTTTTTCTAGCTCGAAGAAATCCACCGGTGAGATTTCGTTTAAACAAATTTCATCCGAGACAAAACTATTTCTCGATGAACGAGAGTTTCGTTCAAAGTATTTGTAGTTCGAAAAAATCCACCGGTGGAATTTCGTTTCAACAATTATTCGTTCGACAAGAAATTTTAGACGGACAAAGTTGAATTCATCAGAAAATATTTTACGATTTCATTTCTCGAACGAGATTCACGTTCAAAGATTTTGCAGCTCGAAGAAATCCACCGGTGGAATTTCGTTCCAACAAATTTCACTCGAGACAAAACTGGTTCATTCCTAGAACGAGAGTTACGTTCACAAAGTTTTTACTGCTCGAATAAATCCACCGGTGGCATTTCGTTTCAACAAATTTCATCCGAGACAAAACTATTTCTCGATAAACGAGAGTTTCGTTCAAAGTATTTGTAGCTGGAAAAAATCCACCGGTGGAATTTCGTTTCAACAATTATTCGTTCGACGAGAGATTTTAGACGGACAAAGTTTATTCATCAGAAAATATTTTACGATTTCATTTCTCGAACGAGATTCACGTTCAAAGATTTTGCAGCTCGAAGAAATCCACCGGTGGGATTTCGTTTCAACAAATTTCATTCGAGACAAAACTGTTTCTCGGTGGAGCTAGTGCGCATGGCGAGGAACTTATAAGTTTGGAGGTTCGTTCGACGAGAGAGATCCCAGGCCGAGAAAGTTTGATCGACAAATTCTGCTCATCAAAACGAGAAATAACCGATACGTTGACTACGATTCGTTTGGCAGCAAAATTACAGATCGTCAAAAGTTGGTCGATCGAGTTCTTCTCTTCGCCGCGAATTATTCTACAGTTTTATTTTAGAAAAAGTTTTATTTGGCAAACAAAAATTACAGCCTGAATGAAAAAACTTGTTTCGTTCCGATTTTCTCTTGAATCTTGTTTGTGTCAGCTTTGTTCGATGTATTGGTTCGTAAGATTTGATACTGATTTAGATGCCTGCAATAAAAGTTGATCGATGTGTTTGTCCGATAGCGGAAACGAAATATTAAACATATTTCGATAGCTCAATATTTTGTGACAATCTTGAATTGCCTCTTTGAATTGTGTTAACTGTTCGTCCTTCGATAAGTATGCCAGAAAAAGTCTGACGTATTTCATTTCTTTTTGTGTATCGAAACCTTTCCGACGTTCTTCCAGTCCTATATTTTCCGTCGTCGATAATTTACCGGCTTTCGGTGGTTTTCTTTCAATTTTACGGAAAGATTGGTTAAGTGGTACGGGCTTTAACAGATCTTCCTTCATCTCAGACATCACCATCGACGACGGTGCTATTACACGCAAGCGACTGATTGGAAGCGTTTGCGGTCCCAACGACGTTGCGTCGATTAAAGTTCTGTCCACCTTTATGTTACTTATTTCGTAACAAACAATATCGCACAATCCTATTTCAAAATCCAAATCGACACGGTCTAGCTTTCCTAAAATATAAACTAACCACGACAGCAGTACGTTACGCGACTGTCTGAAGTGCTTATCGACGCGCGATCCGTGTTGGCCGCTCAATTGTCGTGACGAATCTTCGTTGTGACGTCTGAATAATTCCAGGGTGAGACCGATCGCGTGCCATTTCAAGTGTTGTTCGTAACTATATATCGGTGTGAGTGTGTATCGATGTAACAATAAAAATAATTCTTGAAACGTGGAAAACTCGTATCCGATCGGTAAGCGATCGTTGGAAAAGAATGGCATAATACTAATAGTGATTCCTTACTAAGAGATGAAGTCAAGTTCGATCACCATTTGCGACGATCGGACGTGGGAGCTATTACGTGCGCGTTGTTATGTACATATCTACGACAAATGGTATTTACCGATCGCTTTCGACCGCGTCTACAAAACGGCGCCGTACGCGTGGAGAGTGTGAGTACATATAGGATACGCGCGCGCGTCACAATCTCATTGACAACTTATCCGTCGTTATGTTCCCATGTGGTAGATGTGGCGATGGCAATTATTGTTATCGAACGAATTCGTGCGAACGATATGATCGGTGTGGACAATTCCATGTGATGACTCGACCCATCGTGAATGTTTCTGCGTTGGTAACAACGACCGTTGCTGTTGGACCGGGATTGTTCGCATCGCAACAACAAGCGATGATATATCATCGACCGCCGTACTACGCATTTCCATTTTTCGGTCAGGCGATACCGTTCAATTGGAACGCCGTCCCGATGAATTTCGATGTTCGCAGACCACCCATCGATTATGATCCGAGTGAACGATATCTGAACGAACGGAATGGTTTATCGTTCGATTCGTCAGGACCAGTGTCGTGTACAAATGGAGGTTTAAAAAGAAAATTGCCGTTAACTGGAGATTCGTAATGTTTATTCAATTTTTGTATGTTTCGATTCGAAAACAAAAACTATATCACAATTGTCGATATTTTAGTCATTCACAGTACGCCAACATCCAAAACGGAAAATATACGCCTCCTCACTTTTTGACTCGTTGAACCGATTCATATTATATTTAAACCGTTTTATCAAGGAAACCAACGTTTTAATTAGGTCGTATTTTACAATTTCGTACCGATTGTAAAAATCTTGTGATTCTTTGTCTAGCGCAATTTTATTAATATAAAAGTTGCAAAAATTAGACGTTTGACGTTGAGTTTTCAAAATACTTCGCATTGCCAGTTTTTTCAATGTAACACCACCTGTCGACGATTCTGTTTGTATCAAGTAGTCAGTGACAAAATTGAAAAAATTTTCAGTGTGTGTTCGTGACATTAGGAACTCATGTATATGTCTAATGTACTAGTTGAAAAAATGTTTTCCTCTTTTGTAATCATCTTCCGAACCAACTATGGGAAATAGTGGAGATTCGATCAGTGTGTGGGGACTTGACAGAAACGGGAAAAGCGTCGAAATCGCCACAAAAATGGAACACAGGTTACGACGATAACATAGAACTTTCAACGTGTTCAAAAAGACGACATCTTCTGCTCTCGATTGTACATTATCGGTGTAATTTTTCGACAACAACGATATAACAGCGATGGTAGCAATTTTTCTATAGATCGGATTCATGTCGAATTTGGTTTTCGTATGATCGGCTGCACAAAATTGTACGAATGTCATGATCAATTTCTGAAGGCGATGTGAATCTGTTAGGAAATGTTCAGCATTCAATTTGGACAGAAAATCTAGCAGATGCTCCAAGGAAATTCTGTAACATTTTGCCTCGGAAAACATGCGTTTCACACACATTACAACGATATCGAATCGATCTTCACATTGTAGTAACGTGGGTAATAAGGCGTGTCCATCTGTACACGATCGAATCAACAAAGCGTAAATGATCGTTGTTCGATGATAACACAAACAAACGTCGATTAATGTATGGATAATTTTTCTCCTCGTTAATTTCGTCAAATCTTTTCTTGTTTTGCTTCTCGTCACTGTCAAGGGGGAGGATCCAGATGTTGACGACGTCGATAACGATAACAGTCGCCGTGGAGAATTTATCACTGATGAGCGTAACTTCCACGAAGAAGCATACATATCGGCAAGGTCAAATGGAATCTCCATCAAGGAATACACTTTTCTTGCACGATTCTTCAAATGTATATAGGAAATTTTTTTGATATGTTGTCGTAAGAACGTAATTTGTTCTTTCACATGGTTCGGCACCATGTTCATCGGAAGATACGCACATTTTCTCATATAATTTTTACGTTTCTCGCGTTCTTTCATCGTAGACGATAGAGACGACGCTCGCATGTCTGACGTGAATTCTGGTAAGAACCACCACAATGTAGAAACACTTCGTGTTTATCCTCCGTTTTATTGTCTGATAATCCCCACCATTCCCAACATCGAAGAGAAAATGGTCGTCAAATGGAGATACCACAGACTATAGTTCAAAAATAAAAAACCACGCTACGATTGTTAATATTTTATTCGAAACGCTAATTTATATAACGGAAATTTCGAAACGTCAATTTATATAACGGACATTTTATCCACCCTACCAGCGTTTCGACCAAGTCATACTTCACAATTTCGTACTGACGATAGAAGTCTTGCGAATCTTTATCTAGCGCAATTCTATCGATGTAACAATAAAAATTGGACATTTGACGCTGCGTTTTCAACATACTTCGCAATGCCAGTCTTTTTAACGTAACGCCACTCTTTGAAGATTCTGTCTGTTTCGAGTAGTCATCAACAAATTGGAAGAATCTTCCTGTCCATGTTTTCGATATCAAAAACGCATGAATATATTCAATGTGGGAATTGAAAAAATGTTTTCCGTTTTCGTAATCATCGTTCGAACCGACCAATGGATATAGTGGACCTTCGATCAGTGCGTGGGGACTTGACAGAAACGGGAAAAGCGTCGAAATCGCCACAAAAATGGAACACAGGTTACGACGATAACATAGAACTTTCAACGTGTTCAAAAAAACGACATCTTCTGTTTTCGATTGTACATCACCGGCGTAATGTTTCGACAACAACGATATAACAGCGATGGTCGCAATCTTTTTATACATCGGATTTGTGTCGAATTTGGTTGTCGTATGATCGGCTGGACAAAATTGTACGAATGTCATGATCAATTTCTGAACATGATGTGAATCTGTTAGAAAATGCTCAGCGTTCAATTTGGACAGGAAATCCAGCAGATGCTCCAAGGAAATTCTGTAATACTTTGCCTGGGATAACATGCGTTTCAAACACATTACAACGATATCGAATCGATCTTCATATTGCAGTAACGTGGGTAACAACGCCTGTTCGTCTATACACGATCGAATCAATAGAGCGTAAATAATCGTTGTTCGATGATAATACAAACAAACGTCGATTAATGTATGGAAGATTTTTTTCCTCGTGAATTTCGTCCAATCTTTTCTTTTTTTGCTTCTCGTCGCCACCGAGATGGATACAGATGTTGAAGATGGCAATAACGATAACAATCGTCGTGAAGAATTTGTCGGAGTCGGACATAACTTCCACAGAGAAGCATACATATCAGCAAGGTCAAAGGAAATCTCCGTCAAGGAATAATTTTTTCCGGTAAGATTCTTCAAATGTTGATAGAACGTTTTTTCGACATGTTGCTGTAAGAACGTAACTTTTTCTTTCATACGGCTCGACACGCTGTTCGCAGAAAGATGCGTACATTTTTTCAAATAAATTTTACGTTTCTGGCGTTCTTTTTTCTTGGACGATAACAACAACCGTAGCATATCTGACGTGAATTTTGGTTATAACTACGATAAGGTCGACTGAACTGACATTGCTATCAGAGCCGTATTTATACGCTCTCGTCAGCGTATCATCGGTCGTTCATCTTTATGTTCCGCATAATGGTGGAATTCGTATCTCGTAGTGGTCACGTTAGCTGTAAACGGGTTGAAATAAATCGCAATATTTTCTAACATTTTTATTCGAATTATACGTGAAATACATTCAATTACTATAGGTTACTTGTTTTATCCGCTTTCGTCGTCGTCGTCGTCGTCGTCGTCAACGTCGATTGGTTCGACAGATTTGACCGATCGGATTCTTCGTCGGACAAAAACATCTCTTCGTCCGCGAACAACATTTTTTTTTGATCGGCTTCTGATACGGCATCACCACCGTTGACGACGACGAGTGCGACGTTCGTGTTCGATTCATTCCGGCCTGAATATTTCTTGAAATATAGCATAGTCAAGAATCGATGAAAATTTATGGACGTTTCACAGTAACAAAAATATTGAAGACAATACGGGCAAAAGCCTGTAGAGATGTTTGCTAATAGGTAATCCTCGACATCTCTGGTATATGCTAACGATGACCAGAACGATGCTGCTGCTGCTGCTGCTGTTGACGACGATGATGATGATGATGATGATGTCTGGTTATTCGACGACATATCGAATGAGTTGTGTGCTACGGCCACCCTGACGTATCGTCGTACGACCGATCGGTACTAGTCGAAATTGCCGTTTGACAGGCGAGTTCTCAGCTCGTTCAGTTTTGTAGGTTTCACTCCCGTCAATCGCATAGCATAATCTACGGGCGATTGATCTTCAGCGATATTGGGAACGAAAGCGTTAATGTCGTAAACGTATTTGTATTGATCGACAATTTCGCGGAGCTTTTCTTTGATATCTGCCAAAACGTACACCGGAGGATCGTTAACTTTGATGAATGATTTGAGATGTTTCTTCAACAATTTTCTATTATTATCATCACCGTAACATTCGCATAATACGTCAACGAAATCGTGCGTTCCCGTGCATACGTCGAAATGTTGCAGAGCATACAACGACTCAGCGGTATCGGTGCTACGGTATTATAATTATCGTTCGTCGACAGGAAATTGGTTACGGAATAAACGAACTGACGCACGGTGTGTTTCGTACAATTTTCCAGCATGGCCAGTGTGATTTCCAAAGCACATATATGACTGGGTGTCAGCCATTTCGATTGATGCACGTCTTTGAAATTATATTTTGGTATTAGATTTTTGCACTTGACCCACCGTCCTTTCGTATCGGTACATATGCCATTGAGCAACTTTTTACGATTTTCGCTGTTCAAATAGTCGATATTACGAGATCGACCCATTTTCTGCGTACCGAAACCACCTTTCGCGGGCGGTCTTCTCGGATTAACATTATCCGTTTCTAATTGACGATGCCTGCGTTTCGGTGGAATACGTTTGAAATTTATCAATGGATCTTCATCATCGCTATCATCGCCGTCCGTACCGTCGTTATCGCCGCCGTCGTCGTCGTCGTCGTCGTCTTCGTCATCGTCGTCGTTATTGTTAGCACCGCGATCGGTTTCCATCCATCGTATACCACGTCTGACGTTCGCCGGACGTACGAGTGTTTTATTCTTACGATTGTTATTATCGATATTATTATTATTACTGTCGTCATCGTCCGCGTCGTCGTTGTCGTTAACGTCAACGTTTCCGTTGTTATTATTGTCGTCACTATTATTCGTGCGGTAGATCGTCCTCATTTGTTTCACGTTTACCGTGGAATTAGACGTATCTCCAGCTCTTTTCCCGTCGTTTTTATCGTTCGCAACGGGAGATTGTTTCGTTTTATTGTAAATTTTGCGCTTTCCGATTCTAATATTTTTACCGTTCACCGACGGTACAATCTCCGTGGACGAAGTTGACGGTAACGGATTTTCATATATACCTCTTTTCGATGCCAACGACTTTGAAGGTAACTTGGCCGTTTTCGATGGAATTCCTTTTTTACCGATACTAATAATGTTGATTTTTTTTGTCGCTACACTATCAGTTTCCGACCGCGAATTATTATTATCGATCGTCTTCGACGGAATATTATAAATTTGTTCCATCACTGGGTTTCGTTGTATTTCTTTCCCGATCGATGGATTTAATTGTTTTCCTTTCCCTTGTGACTTTGATGTCGGAACGAAAACCGGTGAGGATACTGGTGATGGGGACGATCGTACATTATTGGCATTGTGATATTGGTGTTCGAACCAAGAATTACACGATGTCGTTTGATCGTGTAGAAGATCCTCATCGAACGGTGGCGGTGTTGCTATATCGGATAGAGGTGACGCATTAAGATCACTAACGCCGTGATCGAAGAAAAACATCGTAAGGCCATCGGGGTCAGGATATGATTGGATAAAATTCGCAGCCGCTTCGGCAGTCAATAGAGGTGTACTCACTCTTTCATGTTGCTCGTGTTCAGGTTCCTCGATCGGGTCGAGCGATCGCTGTCGATTTTGATTCTGCATCGTCGTCTTATTTACTTACTCATTCAATTACATCCAACGTGTGACCGTGTCATGAGATACATTTGTATGACGTGAAAGGTTCGTCGACGAACCGTTTGGGCGTACGAGCGAGAGTTACAATAACATAGTGGTCGGAATGCGCTTTTTCAGTAAATTGTCTCTGTTTAAAGATCCACCGTTGCCGGTCGTATTCGTAGAACGTCTTTCCGCATCCTCTAACGCGAACATACCGTTTATTTTACGCTGAATTACCGTTCCTCCGGCACCGACCTTCGTGTGTCGCCCGGGTCGACGTACCGTTTTCGCGATAGACGTTCTATTCACGATCGGTTTCTTTTTCTTCTTGATTAGCGTTTTATTGGTGGTTTTTTTGCCGAGATTATTCGGTCGAGACAGCCGTCGTCGTCGTTTTTGTACCAAAGAAACGGACGCGGTTGTCGGTCGATACGCTTCACGATTCGTCGTCGTCGTCGTTCCCCTGGTTGCGTGTTTCGCAGTCAACAGATATATGTCAGTTCCTCGACCTAACGTCGACACGTTGTAATAACGTCGTACGTCGTGTATAGTCGGTCCACCGGAATTCGCTATAGGAACCATGTGTGTCTGTTTTATGATTTCATTTCGGACGTCCTGTTTCGACTGATCGAACGAGATAGCTTTCAACTTGGAATTTACCGATTGCGAATACAACGTCGAAATTAAAGCGTTCAGGCGGGCAGAATTGCTAGTTTTAATCCATTTTGTACTATTACTACTACTACTACTACTACCAATACCGTTGTTAATTTTTTTGGTTATTTTCCGTTTTGGTCGTGATACTCTTTTCATGTTCGTTTCTTATAAGATAGTAGACGGCGTAATGGAACATATAGAATCGACGACGATCGCACCTAACGCGGTTTCTTCTTCGTCGAGCGTCAACGGCGTCGGAAGCAGCAGCAACAGCAGCAGCAGCAATTACAATCCGAATTACGGCGTGTCGACCGCCGTCAGAAATGACGCTAGTGCGAAACGAAAGATCGCGCGTAAGATAGATTCGATGTACGCGTCCTTGCGCGACAACGTGATAGATAATAACGAATTTTATTCGTTTTACACGTCGATGACGATCTTGCTGTTCACGCTCTTCACGTTGTATTGTAATTATTCTCGTGCGACTGCCAGCGGAGTTTACTGGATGATCGGTAACTTGATCGTCGTGATCTTTAACGCCTGGATGAATATTTCGATATTTTTGCATAATCGCTAGAAACGCCATTTCATCGTGATCTTCATACCCAAAAATAAGATCGACTCGTGTTTAATTCGAATACACACGTACACACACATATACACGTACGTTATGCGATCCTTATCCGCCACGGATCGACGGTACGACGAACGGTCGTCGGTGTCGTCGTCGTTATCATCGATTCCGTCGAAAAAAATATTATTTATCGTCGTTTGTTGTATAACGATGTTGTTGGTTTATAAAGTATACGTGGAACCGCTCGATAAATTTGCGCGTGTCATCGGAAATTCGGATGCCGACGTTACCGACATCGTCGACGACGACGACGACGACAAACTTGGACGGCAAAACGATATGTTACATAGCGCTTGGGACTTGGACGATTTACCGTCTGTGACTTACGCCGAAAAGTACGTGAACGACGGACAAATGGAAATTGACGCCGATGCTAAAAGGTGCGTTTCTCGCTCGTGGAGGTTTATATCTAGGCCCGGACGATATACCGATAGATTGTACGGAATTGTGTAATTCGAAGGATTTCCGCTATAAATACGTCAACGAAAACTCGTTCGTCGTCGACAGATCGATAATGGCCAAACAGGGCGCCTATTGCGTGCCTACGCACGTGGTCAATTGTAATACGAACACGTCGCGACTAGTAAAAACGTTCGACAGTTGGAAATGTCACCCGAAAACTAGTTTATTCGGCGGCGAAGATGGCTGTGAAATCGTCGGCTGTAACGGATACCTGAAAGACAATTTGACCGGTCGATGTTATCGCAATCGCATACCTACCACGCTGACCGTCGGTGCCGACCCGGAAAATGAACTCATCGAACGTTCGTCGTCGTCGTCGTCGAACAATGCAACAGTCTATCGTTTCCAATGTACAGACACCGAAGTTCATCCCGATACAGGAGTGAGTACGTTGCGAGCGGTGGAATCGATACGATACGACTTTATGCATAACAAACTGATAGCTTCCGAATTTTCGCGTTTCGATCTCGTACGAAACGGATGCGCGGCACAAATTTTCAACGCCGTCCCACAGATCGTACCCAATTTTACGGAAGGTACGTGCACCTGCATCGAAGGACTACACCACGACAAAAAGGACGATACGAATAACGATAATAATAACAACAACAACAACAAGAACAACGATCACAACGGTAGCGACAACGGCAGAAGCGACGATAACGACTACAAGGATGGCATGATGTCGTCGTTGAAAACGATAAAATTACATCAACGATGTTCGCCCTGTTTGAGCGGTTGGTCGAAGAAAGACTCGTACACTCGTATCGGTAGAGCTTGTCGCAAAGCGTTCGACGATTCACGTATCGATCCGCACGATATGCTTTTACCGTGTGGAACTCGTACGTTCGACTCGAAACAAGCGGCATGTGTCAACGGGAAGATATACATTTCAGGAGGATTATCTCATTTCGCCCGCAACGTACTCGACAATGAACCATCCCAGTAGTCAGATATTATTTCGTAATGTATTTACAATTATGTGGGCGAATAAACAAACGTTTTCTATTAGTCGTTGTTGTTGTTGTTTTTTTTTTCGCTCTTTCACGGACGTTTTGCGTTATCGCCGAATACACAAGACGAAACCATTATACACGTTATCGACAAGATACACACGACAAATACGAAAGATATCGTTATGGGTAACAGCCATATGGCTGCACAAATGGTGATCATCGCGACAGGTACGTACGTTTTATGTACGATTTTTGCGTAATCACGTCTGGTCGTCATGGCCGCTTCGTAATATGTCACATCGTCCAAGTCCAACAGCATATTTCTGATCATCAATCTATTGAAAATCATCCGCACGTCTCGCGTCGAAACGTCGTCGTCGTGTTCTCCGCCTAATTTAACGTTACCGTGCGTCGTCCAATCGACCAGACTACCGTCCGAAGTGACGGTTCTATGACGAAAATAAACGAACGTATGTTTCAATATGTCAAGGGATTCTTCGACGTCCACGGTACGTGTCCCGTCCTTTCTGACGTGTAAACGCCAAAACGTATACGGCGTCATTTCGATTCGTCGCATTCCATAGTTGATTTGTCGTTCCAACAGAGCACCTTCGCTGATTTTACGTAATAGCGCGTCGGAATACGCGGGCACGGAAAACTTCAACGGATCCCATATAAATTGGAAAACGATATCGATCAAAGGACCGATGTTCGTCAACCATCCGACTATGCTCAGCGCCGATACAGCTAAGCCCGACAAAGCTATAGCTTGTCTGCCGATAGTTGTTACGATCGAATCTATCAGCACGTGTGTCATGGTATGCGACAGCGAAGTGGCCAGTAATTTGGCGGCGATCGTCTTGCCACCCCGTAACAGGTCAGATTGTAGGAAAGATTTCAAAATTTCCGGACCGATCTTGGTGATCCATTGTTTCAAAACTGCCGAACTCACGTCCGCACTCAACTGGAAAGATAATTCCTTCAGGTTGTGCGTGGTCGATAACATACCACCGATGGCCGTTGAGATTTGTTGCATCGTCTGTCCGAACGACTCCGCGTACACGTCGTTATCGAGTTCGTCGTTATCGCGATCGACGTCGTTCACGTCTGTCGCCTCAGGCGTCATCATCGTCGTCGTCGTCGTCGTCGTCGTCGTTCTTCTAGTTCTCGACGACAAAGCTGCGATCTCACGTCGTAATCGTTTGCTGTGCGGTATCAAGACGTTCTGTACGATATCGCTCGTTAACGTGTTGACCGATGATGTTTCGTTGTCGGCGCCGGTATCGTTATGCGTAGATGATTCGACGGTATCGTTGTCGTTCGAACGATCTGCGGACACGGAAAATTTTGCTTGATGTCCGACGATATTTTGTCGCTGCTTGTGGAGTTTCTCCACCAGACGACCGCCGTATTTGTCGTTGCGACCATCTTCGATCTGAGAATATTCGTCCGTCCAGTAGAGTCGTTCACGCTTATCGGCATCGGTCAAGCCCAACTGTGACAGTAGTATGTCGTCGGACACGTAACGTTTCGACGAATTACGAAATCGCTTCCAATCCAACACGGAATTCAAGAAGGGAACGGTAACGGGAAAATGTCGTAAAAATGGCGGTAGATCGTTCGCGTGCGTATGCTCGAATAGCCGTCGAATTTCGTATACCGATTGTTCGAAAACGTTCGCCGTCATTTTTACCATCCGTATCAGAGAGGAACCTACGAATAATTGAAAGTAATAGAGACTTCCTTCGAAGCCACAAGCCATGTCATCCTCGTCGTCGCCGTCTGTAGCATCTTCATCTTTCATATAATTCATATAGAACGATTTGCAATACGTTGTATCGATACGAGCGCAGGTGATCGGATTCCGATCGGCACCCAATTCGGTCACGTATAACGAAAATCCGACCGGATCGATTTGGTCGGTATAATGTCGCGAAGGATCCACGAAAAACGACACCAAATGCTGATTTTTTCAACAGACAAGCGCTCTTGTACCATATCAGATAGGGCGGCACGTTGTGTTCGTCTCCGTGTAAAGACGACTTTGTCGATTGCGACGAAATATCCGACGGTACGTTTCTCGAGCGGGAATTGAAACATACCGGCGCACAGGCGTTCATACGTTTGCCGTGGGGCAATCCGAAACTGAAAGGTGTCGTGTCGGGCTTGCAAGATTCGCTCAAAGGAAACGTCGAGAAACAAGACGTTGTCAAACATCCGTTCTCGTTAAATTTCCATTCGGTCGTTATGGCACGGTCGACGAATTCAGATTCGAACGAGTAATCCTCGATCGGATTCGCTGCCCTGATTTCCAAATTAGTATGCGAGAACATGTGCGAATCGCTTTTCATACATCTATTTCGTACATTGAGTATATTTCGATATCCCGAATAGGATTTAGCGTCTCGCGAATCTTTCGCAGTGAATCCTATTATCGCGGTAACGTCCAAGTCTCCGTCGCTACGGTTCTTGCTATTATCGTTCGTCGATGTCATCGAATTCTTAGTTATTCGGTGGGGGTTGGAAAGTTATAGTCAGAAATTTACGGATTGAAACGATGATTTTTCAGTTATTTTTGATTTAATAAATCATGTCAAAATAATAGTAAAAAATTAAAATGTTTCTATCATGTTATATTTTCCATGACTTGAATTGCGATTCTTCAAAATTACCTCGTACCGTGTCGGAAACACTATTGAGATTGTGAGTATATAACACTAGTATATTACTTTATCGTCTAGTGAATATAATTTGCACTCTTCATAAACCAGCACGTAATACACTATTTTTCGGTTCCACTAGATTTAACTTATTATGTGATCATACGAAAGTTGTAATTTATTCGCCAGCGTTATTGGCAGGAACTTCGTTGAAAATTTTCACAACAGACTGAAACACGCATATCGTGTTACGAGCGCTATCCAAAGCTGTTACTGTCGTTAACCACGGGTCACATCGTTCGAAAGAACATTCTACAAAATCGTGCATTCGTTTCAACGAAACTAAAGCATTATCGGTCAAATCGTTGAATTCATCTTTCGCATCGATATATACGCTCCATAGTTCATCGGTACTGAAACGCAATAAACGGGCTCGTATATTGGTACCCGATTTGGAAACTTTCAAGACTGACCAGGTGGGGCGATAAATCTGCATAATACGTGCTGTCGAAAATGGATGCTTCTCTTTATCGCCACAAATCCATTGCTGTTTGTTGTTACGAAACGCATCTTCCACATCCAAATCGAAAGGGCGGCGGCACAATTCACAGCTCGTCGGCGGCTCGTTCGCAGTAATCGCAGCCTGCAGAAAACGCAAATGTGTATCGTCATTGTAACATATAATGTTCATCTTCTGCGTACCGATATTCCAATTGATCACGGTGTCTAATAAATACTGCGGGAAATTCGATTGCACGGTATTTGTCCACATCGATGGTATCATCGTCAATTCCGCAAAGGTTTGGACAGAACCCGTACACATCGATTTTTTCATTGCCAATTCCGCAACGGCTCGAGCGGTGCCCGGTAGTTTTCTAATTTTTTCTATCAAATACGCGATATCGACAAACATACCATTGTTGTCTAGGTCGTAAGGGAAGCCGGTCGATTCGAAGTCATTTTCTATCGTGCACGCGCTAGAAGACAAGATGTACTTTGGTTCTAAAAATTTCACGTTGATGAATACATTTTTTGTCGTCGGCGAAGTAGTTCGACCAGGTGACGGAGATGACAACGGAGATATATGACCAATAATATAATTTTCTAATTCTATCAACATTTCTTCGATCTTTGCTGATTTCTCGTGAACCAACGCGGGATACACAATTTTCCGCACACATTCCACTAGTTTTAATGTCGCCTCCTGATCTGCCATTGTCACTTACTAGATACAGAACGTAACACGTTCTCTTCAACTATGAAAATGAATACCATTGCCAAGTTGCATATATACACATTGGTGGCTTGTGCTATCAACATTTGTTGCTTGCGCTATGAAGTTATATATTTAGTTGTAATTTTAATCTGGCGAACAATTTTATCCGCATCATGTTATAGTTGTATATTTAGTTGAAACACCATTTCTAATTTTATATGTAATATTTCTAGCAATACGAAATGTATATCTCTGCTGAGACCTGAATGAAAAATCGCATCCTATACCGAATACCCTTTATTTCGAGTGAAATTCGAATTGGTATATAACGCGAGCATAGTGACCGGGAATGTCAGTTACTTTCCTATCGTTCAACCAAAAACAACGTCATATTCGAAATAATAATAACAATGTTACAACCGGCAACTTCTACTAGTGTATCGAACAACAACAACAACAACAACAACGATAATAATCGAGAAAACGTGTCAACCGATCGAGAGGGAACGGTAGAAAACAGACGACTCAAAGAACATGTTCCTCCGATGTACGAAAGACCAGGTTGGGAGGATCTCTGGGCGATGATTCGACGAGATGACGAGGCAGTCCTCAATTGGACCGATGACGAGGAGGAAGAAGACGAATTCCAACAACATTATGAAGAGTGGTTGGAAACTGTATCGACCACTAACAATACCAATAACAACAATAAAAATATTAAAATCTAGTCTTGTTTGTTATTTGCAATGATTCGCATTCGTGCAAAACTGATTTTCGTTCTACGTTCATAGTGTGACAATTTACCATGGACACACTACCGGCAAATTTCTTCGAGCTGCAAAAACTTTGAACGTAACTCTCGCTCGAAAAATGAATTTTTAAAATATTTTTTGATTAACAAACTTTGTCGACCAGGTTTCTTTCTCATCGATAGAATATCAAAACCAGCATATGTTCCTCGTCATGCGTACTCGCTTCATCGAGAAACAGTTTTATATCGAGTAAAATTTGTTGGAACGAAATTACAACGGCGGATTTCTTCGAGCTACAAAAACTTTGAACGCAACTCTCGTTCGACGAATGAACCAGTTTTGTCTCGAGTGAAATTTGTTGAAACGAAATTCCATCGGTGGATTTCTTCGAGCTGTAAAAACTTTTAACGTAACTCTCGTTCGAGGAATGGAACAGTTTTGTCTCCAGTGAAATTTGTTGGAACGAAATTCCACCGGTGGATTTCTTCGAGCTACAAAAACTTTGAACGTTACTCTCGTTCGAGAATTGAAATCGTAAAATATTTTCTAATGAACAAACGTTGTCCACCTAGAATCTCTCGTCGAACGATTGGTCATTGAAACGAAATTCCACCGGTGGACTTCTTCGAGCTGCAAAAACTTTGAACGTTACTCTCGCTCGAGAAATGAAACAGTTCCAAATTTTTGAATGTAACTCTCGTTCGAGGAATGAAACAGTTTTGTCTCCAGTAAAATTTGTTGAAACGAAATTCCACCGTTGGATTTCTTCGAGCCACAAAAACTTTGAACGTAACTCTCGTTCGAGAAATGAAATCGTAAATTATTTTATGATGAACAAACTTTGTCTGTCTAGAATCTCTCGTCGAACGATTGATTATTGAAACAAAATTCCACCGGTGGATTTCTTCGAGCTACAAAAACTTTGAACGAAACTCTCGTTCGAGAAATGAAATCGTAAATTATTTTATGATGAACAAATTTTGTCCGTCTAAAATCTCTCGTCGAACGATTGAGTGTTGAAACGAAATTCCACCGGTGGATTTCTTCGAGCTGTAAAAACTTTGAACGTAACTCTCGTTCGATGAATGAAACAATTTTGTCTCGAGTGAAATTTGTTGGAACGAAATTCCACCGGTGGATTTCTTCGAGCTACGAAAACTTTGAACGAAACTCTCGTTCGAGAAATGAAATCGTAAAATATTTTCTGGTGAACGAACTTTATCCGCCTACAATCTCTCGTCGAACGAGTCTCCAAACTTAAAGTTCATCGTCATGCGCACTAGCGTTATCGAGAAATAGTTTTGTCTCGAGTGAAATTTGTTGGAACGAAATCTCACCGGTGGATTTCTTCGAGCTACAAAAACTTTGAACGAATCTCTCGTCGAACGAATCTCCAAACTTAAAGTTTCTCGTCATGCGCACTAGCTCCGTCGAGAAACAGTTTTGTCTCGAATGAAATTTGTTGAAACGAAATCTCACCGGTGGATTTCTTCGAGCTACAAAAACTTTGAACGAAACTCTCGTCGAACGAGTCTCCAAACTTAAAGTTCCTCGTCATGCGCACTAGCTCCGTCGAGAAACAGTTTTGCCTCGAATGAAATTTGTTGAAACTTTGAACGAAACTCTCGTCGAACGAGTCTCCAAACTTAGAGTTCCTCGTCATGCGCACTAGCTCCGTCGAGAAACAGTTTTGCCTCGAATGAAATTTGTTGAAACGAAATCTCACCGGTGGATTTCTTCGAGCTGCGAAAACTTTTGCAGCAGTGATGACTCACAGTTACGTGACGTATACGTGACGTAGCACGGGGGCAACGAAAATTGTGGAAAGCAACTTTCAGTTCTCGCGAGAAGCTAACGCCAAGTTTAAACAGTCAACGGGGCTCCACGTACCCCCATAGCACCCCATGCACCCCTATATATATATAATATATATATATATTATATATATATTATATATATAACCTCCGCGACGGCCTGCTCCTTCTTACTACTACGTTGTTCTTACTCTGGTCAAGGAGGTTTAGGATCGCGGGCGAGAAGCTTGCTGATTATATAGTTAATTTGGGGTCAGCTGAGTGAATACTCGATTCTCATTGGACTAGAGCCGTTCGACGTCACAAAAATCCTAAAATCTACTGATTTCTGACGAAAATCACGGTAGAAGGGGTAAAATTTTGATCAGATTCATTTCAGAGTTCCGATAGTCAAGTCGATTGAGGTTAGATTGTACAATATTAAACCCACCCCATCCACAGATTTAGTAATTTCATGATATTCATAGGACATCTATGGTAGATTTGATACTGTACACGTTGATTTGAAGTTCAAGGGAACTCTACCAGATGGCGTCCATCTGCTTTTTGTAACAAATTGATATAACTTTTCGATAGGTGGCGCTCACCAAGTTGTCACATCGGAATTGCATTATATTCCGAAAGATGGCGCTTTTTACATTACCTCAACGGGATCGCATCTGACGGAATTTCAAAATTATGTCTTGCATAAGGGTGAAATTCGTATCTCATGACGGTCACGTTCGCCGTTAATGGGTTATAAAACTAGGCAACATGTGAAGGATAGTCCAATCAGTCCGATACGTTGAAGCGATCGACCTAGCTTGAAAACCATGGATAAACGATTGTATGAATTAACAGAACACGAAATATCCGCTCTACCGTTATCGTATCTGCTCAAAATACCGGATTCTATGGAGATTCTTTTTGCATGGCATAAAATACCATCAAAATATACAAAGCAATTTAAACTGATGGTTCGACTACCATGTTTCGTCCACTACGTTCGGTTATCTTTTGAACTGACGAGGATCACTGCAATTACGGAGAATAAAACAAAACATTTGAGAATATATTTTTATTAATAAATATCACACTTTCAAATTCAATTGTGTCGATGGCCGACTACGATTCCGGACGAACGTTTTTTCGATCTCATCCATCAATCTGCCGACCAAATCGAATTTCAATATGTTATAGCGATCGACATCGTATTTGAAAAAAATACAAATCAGATGCTGATGTGAGAAAACAGTTCGTAATGCCAACATTTTCAACGTTCTCGGTGATTTCGTCAGGTGTACGAAAAATTCGAAAAGATCAGTCGTTCCAATTCTCTCACGAATGTGTTGTGTACGATTGTTGACAGCGATTCCGTAATACAGTGGGGCGGCGATGAAAGGATACAGTAATGAAATTGCTATGAAAATCGAACAGAAATTATTGCGAAAGCAGTGTACTTTCAAGTTCTCCAAAAAATTAACATCTTCGTTCGACTGCAGATTATTATGAGTGGCCAACAAAAATATAACGGCGACAGTTGCGATTTTGCGATCAATTGGATTACTATAGAACTTAATTTTCGTGTGATCAGCCGAACAAAAACGAACGAATGTCATAACCAATTTACGCACATGACATAATTCCGTCAAGTAATTTGTTATTTTTAATTCTCTCAGATTATCAAGTAACGATCGCAACTGAATTTTATAAAATGTGGGTTCTTTGAACATATGCTCAAAGCACATGACAACGATCTCAATGTCCGAATCACATTGCAACAAATCGTGTAAGGCCGAATCGTCGTCGTTATACGCTCGGATTATCAGAGCGTATATTATAGTCGATCGATTGGAAAACGCATCGATATACAACAAACTTCGAAAAAAAATACGCCTTATAAAATTGATGTAGTCGACCATGTTAGATGCAACTTCGGTTGATGAATACTTCATTGCTGCTGTCGAAGACGATATCGATGATTGTCGCGACGACTCGAAATTAGTTAGAAAGAGACACATTTCCCACGCACAAATATACGCATCGCTCATATTCAAATAAAATCGCATGTTATCATGACATAATGGTCTATCGCGATCCACATAAATCGAAAGCACGAAAGTTCCCAGCTTATGTAGCACCCGCATGATTTTTTCTCGAATATCGATCGGCACTTCTCGTAGTGGACGAAAAACACGTTCCGTAGCATAATTGTAACGTTCGTTCTGGTAGTTCTCCGTGGACGATGACGGCAGCGACACCTGCATATCGATTTTATGTTCCAACTATCGTAATATCTATCCGACGTGTCGAATCGCACTGGTGGTTCCGGAATCACTTTTTCTTTATATCACTGTCAACGCGACAACCACCTCCATTTTTTTTATATATCACCAAGAAGACGGTACTTTTTGTTACGAATGTTTTCTGACAAATGAAATTTAATCGTACGTTCCGATCTCGTCCATGAGTTTGTTGACCAAATCGTAGAAACGAAATTCCACCAATGGATTTTTTCGATGTGTAAAAACTTTGAACGTAACTCTCGTTGGAGAAATGAAATTGTAAAATATTTTATGATGAACAAACTTCATCGATCAGGTTTCTTTCTCACCGATGGAATATCAAAACCAGCATATGTTCCTCGTCATGCACACTAGCGTTATCGAGAAGCAGTTTTATATCGAGTAAAATTTGTTGAAACGAAATTTCACCGGCAAATTTCTTCGTGCTGCAAAAATTTTGAACGTAACTCTCGTTCGAAAAATGAAATCGTAAAATATTTTCTGATAAATAAACTTTTTCCGCCTAGAATCTCTCGTCGAACGATTGATTGTTGAAACGAAATCTCACCGGTGGATTTCTTCGAGCTGTTAAAACTTTTAACGTAACTCTCGTTCGAAGAATGAAACAGTTTTGTCTCGAGTGAAATTTGTTGAAACGAAATTCCACCGGTGGATTTCTTCGAGCTGTAAAAACTTTTAACGTAACTCTAGTTCGAAGAATGAAACAGTTTTGTCTCGAGTGAAATTTATTAGAACGAAATCCCACCGGTGGATTTCTTCGAGCTGTAAAAACTTTTAACGTAACTCTCGTTCGAAAAATAGAATCCAAAAATATTTTCTGGTGAACAATTGAACGTAACTCCCGTTCGAGGAATGAAACAATATTTAGTTGTGATACGAAATGTCTATTTTTGGCGTGTGACACATGTGAAACCCGAAGGAAAAATCGCATTCTATACCGAACACCTTTTATTCGTGGATGTCATTTGGGTGAAATTCGATTTAGTATATAATGCGCATACAGTAACCGGAAAAAATCAGTTACTTTTCTATCGTCTAAGCAACATGTCAAAATCGATAGATTTTACCGTACATACGTCCACCGATCGAGAAAGAATCAAACGAGCGAAGGAGCATATTCCTCCAATTCACGAAAGACCAGGTTGGGAGGATCTCTGGACCATGATAAGGCGCCACGACGAAGAAGTCCTCAATTGGACCGATGACGAGGAGGAAGAAGACGAATTTCAACAACTTTATGAAGAGTGGTTGGAAACTGTATCGAACACTACCAATAACAACAATACTGAGCAAGAAAACGTGTCGACGGTTAAGAGCTAACGACCTACAAGACTGTTCGCACAAATATATTACTATTAATTGTAAACAAATAAACGCAACAACGAAATAAAATTTTTTACTATTATTTTGACACGATTGTTCATCTTTGTAGCATCCAAGAGTGAAATTCGTATCTCATGACGGTAGCGTTGGTCGTAAAGGGGTTAATAACGACCATTCTTTTCAAACGACAGGTCATACAGCGAAATTCCGAATCGTTGAAAAGTTGAACGTAACAAAATATTTTCTGATGAATAAACTTTGTCCGCCTAGAATCTCTCGTCGAACGATTGATTGTTGAAACGAAATCTCACCGGTGGATTTCTTCGAGCTGTAAAAACTTTTAACGTAACTCTCGTTCGAGGAATGAAACAGTTTTGTCTCGAGTGAAATTTGTTGAAACGAAATTCCATCGGTGGATTTCTTCGAGCTGTAAAAACTTTTAACGTAACTCTCGTTCGAGGAATGAAACAGTTTTGTCTCGAGTGAAATTTGTTGAAACAAAATTCCATCGGTGGATTTCTTCGAGCTGTAAAAACTTTTAACGTAACTCTCGTTCGACGAATGAAACAGTTTTGTCTCGAGTGAAATTTGTTGGAACGAAATTACACCGGTGGATTTCTTCGAGCTACAAAAACTTTGAACGTTACTCTCGTTCGAGAATTGAAATCGTAAAATATTTTCTAATGAACAAACGTTGTCCACCTAGAATCTCTCGTCGAACGATTGGTACTTGAAACGAAATTCCACCGGTGGACTTCTTCGAGCTGCAAAAACTTTGAACGTTACTCTCGCTCGAGAAATGAAACAGTTCCAAATTTTTGAATGTAACTCTCGTTCGAGGAATGAAACAGTTTTGTCTCCAGTAAAATTTGTTGAAACGAAATTCCACCGTTGGATTTCTTCGAGCTACAAAAACTTTGAACGTAACTCTCGTTCGAGAAATGAAATCGTAAATTATTTTATGATGAACAAACTTTGTCTGTCTAGAATCTCTCGTCGAACGATTGATTATTGAAACGAAATTCCACCGGTGGATTTCTTCGAGCTACAAAAACTTTGAACGTAACTCTCGTTCGAGAAATGAAATCGTAAATTATTTTATGATGAACAAACTTTGTCTGTCTAGAATCTCTCGTCGAACGATTGATTGTTGAAACGAAATTCCACCGGTAGATTTCTTCGAGCTACAAAAACTTTGAACGTAACTCTCGTTCGAGAAATGAAATCGTAAATTATTTTATGATGAACAAATTTTGTCCGTCTAAAATCTCTCGTCGAACGATTGAGTGTTGAAACGAAATTCCACCGGTAGATTTCTTCGAGCTACAAAAACTTTGAACGTGACTCTCGTTCGATGAATGAAACAGTTTTGTCTAAAGTGAAATTTGTTGAAACGAAATTCCATCGATGGATTTCTTCGAGCTGCAAAAGCTTTGAACGTAACTCTCGCTCGAGAAATGGAGTCGTAAAATATTTTCCGATGAACAAACTTTGTCCATCTAGAATCTCTCGTCGAACGATTGATGATTGTTGAAACGAAATTCCACCGGTGGATTTCTTCGAGATACAAAAACTTTGAACGAAACTCTCGTTGGAGAAATGAAAGTGTAAAATATTTTCTGATGAACAAACTTTGTCCGCCTAAAATCTCTCGTCGAACAAATGTCCAAACTTATAAGTTTCTCGTCATGCGCACTGGCCTCATCGAGAAACTGTTTTGTCTCGAGTGAAATTTGCTGAAACGAAATCTCACCGGTGGATTTCTTCGGGCTACAAAAACTTTGAACGAAACTCTCGTTCGAGAAATGAAATCGTAAAATATTTTCTGGTGAACGAACTTTGTCCGCCTAGAATCTCTCGTCGAACGAGTCTCCAAACTTAAAGTTCATCGTCATGCGCACTATCGTTATCGAGAAATAGTTTTGTCTCGAATGAAATTTGTTGAAACGAAATCTCACCGGTGGATTTCTTCGAGCTGCAAAAACTTTGAACGAAACTCTCGTCGAACGAATCTCCAAACTTAAAGTTCCCCGTCATGCGCACTAGCTCCGTCGAGAAACAGTTTTGCCTCGAATGAAATTTGTTGAAACGAAATCTCACCGGTGGATTTCTTCGAGCTGCAAAAACTTTGAACGAAACTCTCGTCGAACGAATCTCCAAACTTAAAGTTCCTCGTCATGCGCACTAGCTCCGTCGAGAAACAGTTTTGCCTCGAATGAAATTTGTTGAAACGAAATCTCACCGGTGGATTTCTTCGAGCTACAAAAACTTTGAACGAAACTCTCGTCGAACGAGTCTCCAAACTTAAAGTTCCTCGTCATGCGCACTAGCGTCATCGAGAAACGGTTTTGTCTCGAATGAAATTTGTCGAAACGAAATCTCACCGGTGGATTTCTTTGAGCTGCAAAAACTTTTGCAGTTGTGACGACTCGTCATCACGTGACGTATACGTGACGTAGCACGGGGGCAACGAAAATCGTGGAACGCAACTTTCAGCTGTCGCGAGAAGCTAGCGCTAAGTCTAGACAGTCAATGGGGCTCCACGTACCCCCATAGCACCCCTGTACCCCTATATATATAATATATATATATATATTATATATATAACCTCCGCGACGGCCTGCTCCTTCTGACTACTACGTTGTTCTTACTCTGGTCAAGGAGGTTTAGGATCGCGGGCGAGAAGCTTGCTGATTATATAGTTAATTTAGGGTCAGCTGAGCGAATACACGATTCTCATTGGACTAGAGCCGTTCGACGTCACGAAAATCCTAAAATCTACTGATTTCTGACGAAAATCACGGTAGAAGGGGTAAAATTTTGATCAGATTCAATTCAGAGTTCTGAGAGCGAAGTCGATTGAGGTTAGATTGTACAAAATTAAACCCACCCCATCCACAGATTTAGTAATTCCATGATATTCATAGGACATCTATGGCAGATTTGATACTGTACACGTTGATTTGAAGTTCACGGGAACTCTATCAGATGGCGCTCACCAACTTATTGTGATAAATTGATGCAATATATCAACAGATGGCGCTAATCAAGTTGCCATACTCAATCTGTATAGGATGTTCGATAATCGGATTTGTCTCGCATTCATATAGATGTCGCTCAGTAAGTTATAACAGTAAACTCCTGTCGAATTCAATTACTAAGGTTAAATTGAATTACATTCCGATAGATGGAGTTCGATTGGTCATTATGACAAGTTTGTATATAATTCGACTAGGAGGCGCTCAGTTGATTGTTACAACTAACTTGTATGACAAACCGACAAGTGTCGCTCAGTTGTATACTCCCTGGGACAATACATTAATCAAGATGGATTTTTTTATCAAACGACTTCAACGATCCTTACTTTTGCTGATTAACTTGTCGTTCGATACGGATTGTCCTTAACATTTCGGTCGTTCCTATGTTTGAACGTAATGAAATTGTAGAATATTTTATGACGAACAAACCTTGTCGGTCCAGAATCTTTCGTCGAACGAATATCCAAACTGATATGTTCCTCATTATACGCATTAATATTACGGAGAAACAATTTCGTCGTGAGTAAAGTTTGTTGAAACGAAATTCCACCAATGGATTTTTTCGATGTGTAAAAACTTTGAACGTAACTCTCGTTGGAGAAATGAAATTGTAAAATATTTTATGATGAACAAACTTCATCGATCAGGTTTCTTTCTCACCGATGGAATATCAAAACCAGCATATGTTCCTCGTCATGCACACTAGCGTTATCGAGAAGCAGTTTTATATCGAGTAAAATTTGTTGGAACGAAATTTCACCGGGCAAATTTCTTCGAGCTGCAAAAACTTTGAACGTAACTCTCGTTCGAGAAATGAAATTGTAAAATATTTTTTGATTGATTATCACGCGTGATAAAATATCGAAGGAACGTTAAATGATTTTGACAATTCTGCGTATTTGTTGTACGTCGCAAAAACGCCTCGTATATCCGAACTGAATAAAATATTGTGACAAAGTACAAAAGTCCCGTACAGAATCCAAATCACTATCAGAAGCTCCATGTCAGACTTATAATTGAGACGTATTTCACAATTATGTTTTACATAATGGTGAAATTCGTATCTCATGACGGTCGTGTTAACTATAAATAGAGAATAAATATATTCAATTTTTTATTGTTTATTAGAGTTACATATAAATAAAAACTTATGTTATTCGTGGTCTACGATATCGAATTTGCCCAAACATAGCACCTGGAGAGTTGGCGGAGATATTCTGTTGTCAGGTCCAATCGCTACCGATTTCATTTTTTTGAAACTGTTCACGAGACTGACCACTTCCTCCATATCATGCCGTAGTGACCAATACCAAATCCCGGAGGGTGCTGCCGCAACAGTACGCAAATCCATGATCTCACCGCGAAAAGGTAGAAACGCAACCTTGAGGTGTCTGTGTGTAATTTCGCGTACCAACAGGAAACACTTCAACACGTAAGACGCGAAAGTCGATTCGAGTGACGTGTTCACGTATAAAACAAGTGGAATTTGGTAATGTATATAAACGTGATCATCCCTCAATTCAAACCACTCCTCCTTCGAAGGTGTGAAATTCTTGCCGACATAAACGACCGACACGTAACGGCATTTGGTAGAAGCCCCGATCATGAAGGACACGCAACTCCCAACGATAAACCAATCGTTCGTCGGAAATAGCGGTTCTATGAATTTCACATATTCCTTGAAATGCGGGCAGGTAAACTCTTTCGAGCAGGTAAACTCTTCTGCTTTGTACATGGTGGTTAACACGCACCGGGTGATAGTTTCACGGGACAACACATTGCTTATGTTACGCGACATGTCGAACGAAACTGAATCAACACTTGCTTCGCGACCACGTTTATATGCTTCGTGTGCACGATGGGGTACCCGGTCCCCCATAAGGCACCCGCGTAAAACGAGCAAGGGACATATCCGCCTGAAGCGGATATGAACCAACGGTCGCGGGTGCCTTATGGGGGACCGGGTACCCTATCGTGCGCACGAAGCGCGCCCCATTCGATATATTCTAAATCACTTCAACTCATTTACCGCCAACGTGACTGTCACGAGATACGAATTTCAAAATTATGTTTGCGCACTCGCATCACACACACAAAAAAAAAAGATGTGATGAATATAATTTATATTTTAATTTATATTTAATTTTAGAATACAGTAAATTCATCAGTATCCCGCACTAACGTTAAACTACAATTTTTCGAAATAATTTACTTCTATAGGATAGATTTTGTTCTTCCATTTATAATTCAGACGCTTCCGTCGGATATGTCGAATCGGGACGACAGGTTCAACTGAAAAATGAATAAAACATTATAATCCGAACAATCTTCAAAACATTATATCACCTTTGATGATAACGTACGGAATTTCCGTCCATCTCACGATTCTCTTCCCAACAGGAGCGTCCAACACTTCCCGGTCCTTCGACAATTGAACTGAAATAGTTTTATTATTTCGATTTTATATGGGATGTGGATACTCACAAGCTGTCGGTGACATCTATATGAATGACTGCACGTGATTATCCTCGGACTGTATTATTTGTAGTAAGGCCGTGTGTGACGTTGAACGGGGCTAAGATGTTAATCGAATGGATGTTTTTACATACATGACTCTCTTTTATATAGGTAATGATTTCATAATTGCACTTTGCACATGTAGAAACAGTTTCAAATATACAACGAATGTTTCTTGTTTTGTTATTTTAATTGGTGATACGATGTTAGCGTTTGTTGTTCGATGTACGCATACAACTAGTGTTACTATGAGTGGCTTCAAAAACGTATATAAGCGCCGTTGAACAGATACATAAGTCAGTTGTCTCCGATTATCCGTCATACAAAGATTTACAGTTCATACAAATTCACCAGCAATTATCCAGTTCTGTGGAAATTTTATATTTTGGTGAATTTTTCAACCCGTTAAAAGAAGAATGGTCACCGTTCGGCCATACTTTGAACGGCAGTATAGTCTACAAACATAAAAAACGAGGTTTTGGTCGTGGCAAGTTCCATGCGTTAGTGCGGAGAGTACACGATGTCCCATCGACATATTGGATAATCATAGGAGAGTTCATATCCGTCATACTTGGAGTTAGTACCAATTACACGTCTGTGGCTACTTTAAATTTTATTGAAATTTTCGATCCGCCTGGAGAAGATTGGATGAAGATATGTTGAACGAGCTCGAACACCGGTTGTACTGTGTACATGGATAGCAGGGTGAAGTTCATATCAGTTCAAGTTTCACCCGTTGTACGCGAGAACAGGATCGTAATACCCAAAGAACTTTTCATACTCATCGTTCCAGTCCAAATATTTGAAGTGATAGTAATGTCTACGGTATCTACAATTGTTTCTTTGAATTTTTCCATTACAACATCGTAGATAGTAAAAATTTTGTTTTTGATTGTATTTCGTGTAGGTACTTTAAAAAGTGGTCATCAAATTTCGAAATCCGTTGCTTTCAACAGTAGAAGATGTGGCTTTTTGATTCTGCACGTGTTCCATTGGATATATACTCTTCGTATCTTGCGCGAAATAGTGAATTCAAAAAAGTTGACAACTTGTTTCTCCCATTCAGTATAAACACACAGTACTGCGTTACGTATAAAAGAGTTCCTGATTTTAAGACTGGAATCATATTTCTCTGCGACTGTTGAAGATGTCAATTTCCGATAAACTAAAGGTCTTCTCCTACTGGAAGTTGTATTTGCCGAGATAGTTGGCTTTCCAATTCTCAACATGCTGCTCTTGAATTCGCTCAGTCCCAGCCTGATGTTGGTTGATTTAGAGAGGTATTTTTAGCATCTCAAGCATTGAATAATATTCCTCGGTTGATAACACATTCACGATGAGAATGTTTTTCATATTCGTATCTCGTTCTAACGTTAAGCAACGATTTTTCGAAATAGTTTGTTAGAGTAATAGATGGTGAAAGGTTATAAACTGGAAGGATACACGTAGTTTCCACCAACTTCTACTCTTGGTGATCCGCTATTCCACTAATTACTCTGGGTGTCAGGTTTAATAGGCCAATAACTGGGCGTAAATCTTCGTACTTCGCACTAACGTTAAACAATGATTCTTCGTAAAAGCTGCCAATTCTCCAAAATACAGATTTGCTGTGGATATTATGTCCAATTCTTCCCTCCGTTCAGTATGAAACACGATAGAATTTTCAATATACAGCATTGAATCAATGATGTTTGAATTAGATTTCTTGTAACGTTTTCGTCATGCTTTGGGTTTATATTCTCTCGGTGACAATGAAAACATGGAAGCGTCATTCCTTGCTTAACAATAGAAAATTTATTTGTAATCATCTTCTGTTAATGATGTTTTGTAAAAAGGTATATAATATGAAATAAAAATGTACTCTGTATAATTTTTTTTTTTGTGTGATACCGCCATGAGAATGAATACATCTGGTGTTTTGTAACGATAATCGATTAACTCAAGACCAATCAAAACGATCCACTCGAAACGAAAACGAATGTGAGCGAACGAAATTTCTCTACTGGATTTCTCACGGAACGATCTCGATTTAGTTATGGAAACTCGTCGTATAGATCAAAAACTAGTTCTATTTTCTAAACAAATTATACATCTTCTCATATAGTAATAAATTGATTTGTTTTGTATGCTCAATCGGAGACTACTAAATTCTGTGTCTGTTGAACGGCGGTTATATAGGCCACCTACAGCCAACGTAACCGTCATGCGGAACATAATTTTGAAATTCCATCAGACGAACGAATGTATATTTTTTTTTGTGATACCGCCATGAGAATGAATACATCTGGTGTTTTGTAACGATAATCGATTAACTCAAGACCAATCAAAACGATCCACTCGAAACGAAAACGAATGTGAGCGAACGAAATTTCTCTACTGGATTTCTCACGGAACGATCTCGATTTAGTTATGGAAACTCGTCGTATAGATCAAAAACTAGTTCTAGTTTCCAAACAAATTCTACATCTACTTGTATAGTAATAAATAATTCGTTCATCTGATGGAGTTTCAAAATTATGTTCCGCATAAAGATGGAATTCGTATCTCATGACGGTCACGTTGGCTGTAAGTGGGCTATATAACTGTCGTCGAACAGACACAAAAGGCAGTAGTCTCGAATTGAGCATACACGACGCTTCATTATTTTTCGGGACGTAAGCGATGAACGTGCCATATAATACTTTCGTTCGCGGTGTGTTAACTACCGTATACGATGCCGAAAAATGTACCAATGTGTGCCCGAGTGTGATGGAAAATATAAAAATGTTTCAATCGCAATTTCCCTCTAAAAATTGGATGATCGTGGGTCAATTTGTATCGTTTTTGTTGGGGGAAATTGCCGATTATGATTCTGTAGAAATTTTATATTTTGGCTAATGTTTCATCCCGTCAAAAGAAGAATGGGCACCACTCGGAGTCGAAGACGATTCGGACAGCAGTATAGTCTACAGGCATAAGCAGACGGGGTTTTTGTTGTGGCAGATTGAATACGTTAGTGCGGTATTCACATCATATATAATGGAATGTTTCTTGTTGTTACGTCAAAGCTATTCGCCTTCTTGCAGACTCGCATTCCTACCACATCGTTGGGAAATAATGGATGTACGCTGTGAGAAGAAACGTTCCAAACGTCGAATAACGACCAATAGCAAGAAATTCCCACTAACACTCCAGATGTTGTGTTTGAATATTGCCACTTGACGATCTGCGTATTCAACAGCTCAAGTCAGAAGTCTTCGATAGAGCGTACACGATGACGAAATTTTCGTTCGTGGCATTGTGACCACCGTTTAATTTTTGTTCCGCTCGGAGAAGAGTGATAAACGAAATGGAGATAACACGTGAAACGTTTGTGCGCTCCGTGTTGTCAACCGTACGCAACGCAGACGAATTCACAAAATGTCCGCGACTGATGGAAATCGTGAAATGGTTGAAAGTGCAATTTCCAACGAAGAATTGGTTCATCGCCGGAGATTGTGTGTCATTCATGGTCGGAGCCGTTAACGAATTCAACATGGTATCCGTGTATTATTTTGGCGATAATTTCGTTCCATCTGATGAAGATTGGTGTCGACCCGGATGGGATCTGGGAGGCTATGTCATCTATATAAATATTTACTTGGGAACCAAACTGACATTATTCGTCGATCGTCGTGTCGATTCGATGTTTACATCGTACATTTTGAAGTGTTTTCGGGTGGTACGTGGAATTGACGTTACACCCCACCGGATTGCGTTTTTGCCTTTTCGTGATGAGATAGTGGACTTACGCGGAAGTCGTTACAGGTGTGTGGACGATGACAAAGCGGTGTCGAGCGGAGTATCTCCCGCAAGTCGTTACGGGTGCGTGGACGATGACAAAGCGGTGTCGAGCGGAGTATCTCCGCCTACTCTTCAGATATTATGTCTTGATCGTATTTTATAAATTAAAAATATTATCGAACGAATTGTTTCTTTTACCTTTCTCCCCAATTACAGAAATATATAAACATGACAATCAGGTGTAAAAAAATGGATAGCGTACACAACGCGGAATCTGCGTGATGGATATTCTGTTGTTGTTATCGTACGTGTGCCCGAACGAAGTCAATGTTAATCCCGGAGCACACTCGCAATCGGAAGTGATCGGATAATGAGTATGAACGTTCATGCGAGCAAGGGAACTCGACCCTCCGCTACATACCCCGTCCACTTGTTCGCCGTTGTTATTTATCAAGGCGGGAAAGAGCGAAACGCATTTCCAAAAAGCGTTAGAAAATTGAACGTCCGCATGTAGTAGAGCGAATACCCCCTTGATGGTATTGCATTGCTTTTTCTGGCGAATAGAAGTTGCAGCATTATTATCGTCGTCGTCGTTCGCTGTATCATTTTCCTCGTTTCTCGGCACGCATAAACGCGTATCCGAAGAACATTCGTAAAATCCATTATACGCACTGCTACACGAGTCGATACAATTTTGATTGTGAGTACAACGTACGGCATTAGTAGCTCAATCGGTAACGTTCGACTTGTAAACGAATCGTTGTAACGATTCAATTTTTGTCGTCACATCTACACGTAGAATTTTATTCGTTTCTATTTCTATATTCGCGATACGTCTATTCATTTCGGATATTCGTGGCAATATTATGAAATTACCGATGACGCTGACGACGACGACGACGATAATAATGATGATATTAGCGCGAACGAAGATCATAACTATCTCTTACGTCTACTCGACGTTATCGATATCTAAGAATTTATCGGCTTTGTTGTACATCATAATTTTCGATCTTTTGATGGCATATCCGACTATCGGATGAGCCGCACGGGGCTGACTCGTACGCGTGTCAGACGAAGACGACGGTATCCTATTGTAATATTCACCGACTATATAATCGATATCGCTCTTGTCGTTCGTGAAACGATAACAACCGTTGCCGAATCGACCGGTGTTACCTTTTAGATAGTCGTCGTCGTATTGCAAAGTGGCGACGGAAACGTCGTTACTACGACAGAAATAAATCGATTTGTCAGGCGTGTGCGTCAATAAGCATTCGCTATGAGCGAACGGTACGAAAGTGAACGCATCGAAAGCACAAGGATCGGGTACTTTACGCGCCTGCGGATGACCGAACTTCTCTCTGAACGTCGGTTCTATCGCGTCGTCGGTTACGTTCAACAAAGCGATGTTCTTGGGATAGACGGTTTCGTCGTAGCTTTCGGACGAGTGCTCGGCGAACGTGGATTTTCTACACACGGGATGATTCGTGATCGGATCGCGATCGGGAAAAGTGCCCGAGATACAACGATCGCACGATAACTCGTCGATTATGTTTACGTATCGTGTGGGATCGCGCCAGTCGGGGCCGATCAATTTTCCTCCAGAGCAAGCGGTCGGCACGTCACAATCCGAATCCAACAGGATCGTTTGACTGATAATTTCCGGATATTTACACAAACAACTGATTTTGTAGCCGGCAGCTTCCGTGTGCGGTTTGACTAGTACGCGATCGCCCGTATTCGTGTTACAAGGATCCAATCGAATAACGCCGTCACCGGAAGCGATCGCGGAAGATGATCCAGTACACTTTCGAAGCGTTGCTAAATACCGGAGTACAATAACCGAGATCGGCATTTTCGTGCACGTCATAGATTCTACTACCGGTCATGGCGCCCGTTTTCTTATCGATCGTGACGATTTTAATAGGTTCGTCGTAACGGACGCATTTCGCGTTCGGCTCGTTACAATACGTACACGAATCCGCGTCGAACCTGGACGCCTTCAGAGAACAAGTTCTCAAAACGCTATCGCAATCCAAGCCGGTCAAATGTAACTTTTCGTTTGTTACGCCGTTACGATAGAGATTCGAGCGAATCGCTTCGTTGACCGGATAATACTTGGAATCTTTTTCTTTTTCTTTTAGCCACAGCGAATTGTCGGAGAACTTTTTCAGATTTCCGATCAACATCGTATTCGTGACGATAATGATAAATATTATACAACAGAAAAATACGGTCATCCTATCATATACATATATACGTGATAGTTCTTATGGAAGCGTGTCGAACAAAAATCATACGTATAAGAACAGTCGAGAGACGCTAAGGAGAAAAGGGAACGATAATATGGATCGCGATTTGTTACCGATCACACGCAACGATCTCTATATGGGATATGTACGTGAACATTTTGGACCTCACGTATCTTTCGTTTTTTCTTATTGCATAATTTTATCTTCCATATTGATTTGTACGTTTTTTTGTTTGTATTCCACGTTCGAACTTTCGTCGCCACGACAATCGTAATCGTCGTCGTCGTCGTCGTTATAAGACGATATTTGTTATTTTTCTTCACGTGCCGGACGAGATACACCGACCCGACCCCTTAGCTAAGCGGAGATACCTGTTCGAATCGTGTTGTTTTTTTTTCGTAATACGAACGACGGAATGGACACGTTAGCCAAAGGTTTGAACAAATTGAGACGTGTCGATCGAGGAGTAGCCGACGTGTCCGAAGGTTTAGAAGCTCTGAAACGTTTGCGAACGAACGAATTTAGCGTTGACGCTTTATCTCACGGAGCCGGTAGTCGCATCCCTGTCGACGTTATACAGCCCATATCGCACGTATTACGTACGTTAATCGACGATGTCGAATTCGTCAGATTCACCGGTGGAAACATCGGCCAATCGTATCGGCCCCTATCGAAAACCGTCGTCGACATCGACGGGAACGCTCCGTTAGATAACATAGCACATCATTTACGACGCGGCGATTTGGATTATGTTATCGACCGTTATCGAAACGTACCCGTCGAAAATAGATCGTCGGTCGTCGACGGGCTCGTAAACGATTATTTGGATAAGGTCGAAGTGAAGGAGGTATTCAAAAAATTAGCTGTAGAAAATTTTCCCGATCACGAATTCGATCGGATAATGTCTGCTAACGAAGCATCGTTGAAAAACGTCCTGACCGGCAACGAAGACGTACTAAATCGTAAAATACGTACCGATCTACCGTACGGCGGTTTAGATCATCTTTACCGGACGAATAAGAAATTTCGTAAATTGATAAACAATCTACAATCGCTACCCCGAAAAAGCGGCGGAGGACGACGATATATCACCTTTAAGGGCGTCTTCGTCACGTTGACCGTCGGCGTCGGTCTTTACGCTTTGTTCAGTCACATCGTGGAGAACGCCAAACGAATGGCCGGCTGTTGGAGAATTTACACGACTCGTTCGGGTGAACTTGTAACGTGCAAACTGGTCCAATGCAGTTGTGCGCACGTCGAAGTGCAAGTAAAGAACACCTGTAACAATTTGCCGCGCTCGTTCCATAATAGTATATGTAAAGGATGGCCGTCGGAAGTTATGGACGTCAAAGAGCCGGACCGGAGACAATGTCGTCGTTGCGATATTAACGCACCGAAAAATTCGTTACAATATTTGCCGATCGAAGATATGATCGATCCCAAGGATATTTACGTGTGTAAAGATACGCCGAATATCGGCACGT
The DNA here is from genome assembly GCA_958510875.1 of Endomychus coccineus. Taxonomy (NCBI): domain Eukaryota; kingdom Metazoa; phylum Arthropoda; class Insecta; order Coleoptera; family Endomychidae; genus Endomychus; species Endomychus coccineus. The sequence continues at coordinate 215,434 of CAUEHT010000103.1, forward strand.
TGCTGTCCGACATCATCACGGAATTACCGAAGCAAGTATGGGACGGAATGACGGACACGGTCGGTGTGCTACTATACGTTTTCGAATTCTGCTGCGTGTTCGTACTGGGCGGTATCTTTATAGCTATCGTGATGAAGCTTATCGACGTGTACGAAAAATTCGACGGTGGGAACGGGAACGATAAGAACGCTCACGCAGACTCGATAGCGGGAAATGACATCACGGGCAACCGTATAAAAGAGGCAGGATAATCGTACCGGAACATCAGTTAGTTCCTGCCTTTTGCTGTTGTTATAGTATTGGTGGTGGTAGTGGTAGTCGTAGTAGTAGTAGTCATCGTGTTCCAACCCAGTCATCCTCACGGCTATTATTAGTACGTACAGATTCGTGTATAATTTCCGATTCGTTTCGCCGACGAACGAAGATGTACGGTAAAAATTTGGAAGAGGACGGAGATATCATCGATAGATCGCCGTCACCACGCTCGAATAAACCCGAAATGTCGTGTCCACCACCTTGTCCGAATAAGAATCATCATCATCATCATATACCTACGATACTACAGAAGAGACGCGAGATCGGAGTCGACGATAACAACGACACGGTACCGAAGTGTCGGAGCGGTAATCCGTTCGCCGACGTGCTCGATAGTCAATCGTTCGATATCGATTCGCCGGAATCTCTGTCACCTACTTCGCCGCCGGCATTTTCACCTTCGCAACGGACCCCGTCGACTTCGACAACTAACAAGAAACCATCGCCGAGTAACGTGGTTATCGACTCGGACCCCGACGAGGAGGATGTTATCGTCCAGGACATTATCGTCGACAGATCGCGTCACCACGTTCGTATAAACCCACGATGTCGTGCCCACCACCTCGTCCGAACAAGAATCGCCATATACCTACGATACTACAGAAGAGACGCGGGACCGGCGGCGGCGACGATAAAAAGGACGTGGTATCGAAGTGTAGGCGCGTTCAGTTATTCGCAGACGTGCCCGAAAGCCAACCGTACGATATCGAGTCGCCAGAATATATGTCACCCGGTAACGATGGATTTGGTTCGGCCGAAGATGATTTTGTTATCGGCGGTGGTGGTGTTGTCGCTTCTGTATCGGGTATTACCGATAAAAAACGGTCCGATAATAACGTTCGGCGGTCGGACGAGAATAAAAGAGAACGCACCGACGATATAGTGGATTCTTACATGGAGCGGAATCAATCGATCGCCGTGAAATATTCCTACATCGACAAAGAACAAGCGAAATTGTGCGTGGAGAAAATATGTGGGAGTCGTACCATCGGGAACGTTGCGGCCAACGTGAAATCTGTAAAGCTGCCGATGATGACGAAATATCACGTCGGTGATACGGCCGATTTCGATAGAAATAACGAGAAACACATATCTAGCTATTTGAAAATGTTCTTTTTCACGTTGTACGATCGTAACTCACAATTGTGCGTGGATGCTTCGTTCGACCCGTTGCCAGAAAACGTGATCGCCGGCATAACTAAAAAATTACGAGTAGCGTTTCCGATATCGAGAGATCGTAGCGATATAAAGTCGTCCAACACGAAAGCGTTGTCGTTCGATATAAACAATTTCGGTTACGGTTGCGTCGTTTTGGCGTCGCTATCGTCGCGCTCCACTTCCAATCAGAAGGAAGAATTCAGTTTCGATCTGATAAATCGTGCCGGTCCCATCACGACGAACATCCAAACTATCATGCGAGAAGGTTGTAGACAAATAATGAATCTCCGTGAAACGTGGCGCGCGACGTTGGACGCTTTAGACGCTGCCGACCACGACAACTACCAGCGTTCGCTGTCGGCGAGTGGAAAGTATTCGCGAGTGGTGGCACTCAACGAAAAATCTATAAACGATGTACAATTGGTGGGAATCGCGAGACATTCGTCATTCGACACCTTTATAAGTTCGCGCGATGAAATTACCGGAAGCGCGTTATATCTGCAGCCCACGACCGGTTTTACGAAAAGTGCGAACGCGTTCGGTTGTTTCGCGGTACAAGACGTGGAAGAACAATCGTATTTGACCAGTTGCGACCTGGAGGATTTGCGAGACGAACAAATTTACGTATCCGCTGTGAATTTCAAGCTATGCTGGACGGAAACTAACAATTGTTATCTGAAGGGGTACGTTCGCTGGGGATTCAAAGTACCATCTAATTAGCAGGCACAACCATCGCCACCGCCGCCGGAGCCCCGTCAACATGAATGACGACGACGACGACGACGACGACGACGAAAAACTTAATATTATATAGCTTTGTTCATTGTATAATAAAAATTATTTTTTAATCGTTTATTTCAATGTTCGATTTCCCGTTCGTACACGATTCTCTCCCGTTCGACGTTTTTTTTCTCTCTCTCTCTCTCGTACAAAGAGAAAATTGTCGTTCTCGTCTACACATAAGATGTCGTCTTCGCACGTGAACGAAAACAAAATCTTACCCCGTTCGTCGCCTCGTCGTAATAACGATAACAACTACTACTACGATGACGATTACGGCGGCGGCGGCAGTAATGGACACGGCAGTGACCGAAATCTACGAGAAAATCTTAAATCTTTAGCTCCGTCTGCGAACGACGTACCGTTCGATAAATACGTCGACATATTAGAGACGTACTACACTGATGCGTCCAATTTATTCTCGCATCAATACGTATGGTATATGAACTTTATTCAACCCAACGTGTATACTATGATTCTGGAGTCGGATCGTTTGAAAAAAGTGTACGCGAAAAAAACCAAACAAATTAACGACAACGTGCCCATCACATCTCTTTCGATATACGAACATTTACTCGCTCACGATCGCTACGCCACCCTCGAAGTGGCTGATGATATCAGAACGTTGACGAAAATGATAAAGTCCATTCCGATCGGTAGCGGCGAATTAACGTGGAAAGTGCGACAAGAGTATTCCCGAACGATAAACGGCATTTCTAAAACGTACATTAGCAATTTGAATTCGTGTACGACGCGACAAGAACGAACGAGTAAGGAAAAATTGAAATTACAAGAGGAAATCGGTAATATCGCGTTGTTTATTACGAACGAATTGGACGAGTCCGTGTTAAAAAGGTCCAATAAGTCGTTTCGTTCGATAATCGAAATTCTCGTTCGCTGGACGAATTGGACCGTCAATTTATTACCGATGGATAGACAGGATCAGATACGTAAAATATGCGAGAGATTCGATAAACAAAAACAACAACGACAACAACAACAACAACCGGGACAGTCGCAACAAAGTCGTAAGTGGACGACGAAAACGAACGAGATGTTCGAAATGTGCGTGAATTTCGTTTATCAGATACGTGAATTTTTTCGCGATCGAAATTGTCAAAAGACCTACCCGTGTCACTTCCGTCGTCATCGTCGCTCGTGAGTTATAACGACAAGCGCGACAACTCCGACGGTTACGACGACGACGACGATAACTATAACGTATTGTTACATCGTACGTTGGCTTATATGGCGTTCGTCGAGTGGATGATCGAAACGTGTCGCGTATACGTTACAGATCTAACTATCGTGAATATAACGAATTTCGTGATAGAAACGATCCGAAAGAACGAAAATATGATACAAGAGCATCGAGATCGATTGGAATCGTTAACTCGAACGTTCGAAAAAGACTCCGAACGAAACGCCGATGCGATGGAATATCGTCACAACGAACTAGCCAACGAGAAGCGTAATTTAACTCAGACGATCGAAACTCAACGAGCGATCATGGCACAGATGCAGACGCAAATCGACGAATGTACGTCTGAGAGTCTACGGGCGAAAAGCGTTTACGACGAGAACGTCGCGACCGTCCAACAATTACGTACCGATTTGGTCGAGGCGAAAAGACATTTTTCCGAAGTCGAGTGTACTCGCGAATCGGAAAAACAAACATACATAGAACAGATCGATAAGCACGATCGGAAGCTGGCAGAGTTGAATTCGCAAATCGCCACTCTCGAACAAAACGATACGTTACAACGCGAAAATATAACGCATTGTAATCGAATACGAGAAGAACTCAACCGGGAGAATAACGATCGGCTACAACGTCACGTTCAGGAATCGGAGTCGCGTCATCGATTAGAAATCGAAGGATACGTGCAACAAATAGCACAGCTAAATACGAATCTGGTCGTCGCGCAAGAAGAAAAGAATCTCATGTCCAACGAAATGATTCGTTACGCGGAACAGCAAGATGCGTATTTTCGACAGCAGTGCGTCGCCGATCAGGAAAAATTCTTTTCGGGAGAGAAACGATACGAGTCCGTCATAGAAGCAAAACAAGATCGAATCGTACAGCTCGAACGTTTCGCCGAAACTTTGACGTTAGAAGTGAGCGAATTGAAATCTCGTATCGATACTTTCGATCGGTATATCGTCGATCTGGAAACTAACGTCGAGACAATCCGAACGGAACGTGACGATCTTCGGAATAAATACGATGAAATTATGCAAAATCGGAAAAAAAATCGATAGCGGTGGGACGATGACGACGCTACGAAATGTAAGTTCCGGTAACGGAGCTGGCAACGACGATGACGACGACGACGACGACGATGAAACGAGGAAACGTCAAAAACAACTATCGATAGTGATGATGAATCGAGTCGGCGAATTGTTGAACGGATCCAGCGAGATTTTCGCCAATACCGATAAAGGTGGTGTTGTCGGTGGTGAATTCCGCGCGTATCTACAGATATGCTTCGGAATAGCGGAAATAGTTTTATCCACGATGAAACAGTCGTCCGCTATTTTCCGAAGGATGCGAGCGATCCATGAAAATTTAAATTATAATTTAATATTGAATTTCAAATCGGAATTCGACGATATCGTCCTGGAATATAGACGGTTGAACGGTGGAAAAGGCATACCGGTGCCCACGACACGGAACGATCTTTTGTCGTTGATAACGAAATTCGCGTTCAGTACCGGCATACTAGCGCGAGAGGTGAAAAATGCTCAGATATGTAGACGATACAAACAGATGCGACATAAAATATGGATTACAAAACTGTCGGTCGACACGTCGCATAAAATATTATCTTCGCTCGACTATCATAACCGATACATTTCTCGACGCGACGACGACGACGACGATTCCAAACTCGATACGAAACGTGGAGGTGGCGAGGACGGTGATGGTAGCGTCGTCGAAAATACGAACGAGTCAACTCCGTTCGCGACAGATTCGTCGTTTGTCGATTATTTTCTAGATACAGTTCTCGATAGTAGCGTACACGTTCCTAGCGGAATTCGAGACAGTCTGGCTGCTTACATATTCGAACAATATTTCGTCGGTCCGCTAGACAATAAGAGCTTGATCGAAGAAATCCTTCACGATGAAAGTTTTGCGTTCAAACTGACCGTCGGTCAGAAACGTTAGCGCTTAGCTGATTCGAATAGGTTCCGTTCGTTTCGAGCGACGCCTCGATCAGGTACGTGATACGTAGAAAGGGAACGAGAGGGGGACGGGGGTGAGATTGTCGGATAACGTCTATCGATACGGACGTTACGAGATTTCCTATTCAGTAGTGTGATGTCGTCGGAAGGAGACAAGTAGAAATTAAATTCGTTAGATCGTTCACCTGTCTCGTATATATATACTATGAATAATAACGATCACGATTATCATCGACAGATATTCTATTATCCGTCGAATAAATTCCGTATAGGATCTAAAGAAGAAACGAATTTTTTCAAACATAAATGGATCAACAAGACAGATCGTCAGGGGCCGGTAGTAACATTTCGACCGACGACGGAACGATAAGCAGGTTATCGTTCACTAACGAATACCAATTGAAAACGCAATTTTTCTGGAAGAACATCGATCCCACCGTGGTAGCGTTCAATAAACATTTCGTTCGTACCTTCCACGAACGTTCGTTACCGCAGCATCAGCAACCGTCATCTTTCGCATCCACGCACGACGACGTCGCCATCAACGGAATTTTGTCCAAATGTCGATTCAACACGGCGGCGATAACGTCGTCGTCGTCATCGTCGTCGTCATCGTCAAAATATAAGGATTATAATACGAAACGGAACGCCCCTCTTATCGCCAAACAGTCGAAACATATCAATAAACATTGCAATCGCGATCGAAACAATAGGAATAATATCGAAATTATTCGAGAACTTGCACGAGCATTAGGAGAAGATATCGAATACCTTTCAACCGGCGTCAATAACAATAACAACAACAACAACAAGACGAATATCGAAACACACCACCCCACGATCGCCTATGACGACGTCGTCCGGAGAGCACTTTTGAGATATTCACAAATCGATTATTTTCTACAATTCAACGTAATCCTAACCGACCCACGAATGTACATATCGAAGATATCGAAGAATAAAAAATTCAAATTGCGAACGAAAATGTTACACGACGAACTTGTCGGTGACTGTATATCGTTTTGGGGTCTAACGATGGAAATTGAGGATAACCACGACGACGACGACGACAACGACGACCAGAATCGTACCGTGATCCACGATTATGGACAGATGTTACCGATCAACGACAATCCGTCACACGAATGGTACAGATCGAGCTCGCAATGTAAACACGATAAGGGTTTCACCTATCGCTACGAACAGAAACGATGCAGCGACGAAATGATTCACATATCGAAATATTGTATCGTATGCGGTCGTCGTGTATCATAATTGAATAATTAAGCGAAAAAATGGTTGGATTACACAAGTAGGAATAGTTTTAAAAATACAATAAATTTTTCTTGTATTATTGTTTCAATTATACAAATTGAATTCCATTATGTGTTATATTTTGAAATCTCGTCAATCTTTACACTACCGTATCTCATGACGGTCACGTTGGTCGTTAATGGGATAATAGCTATTCAAACTATTTTTACATGTACCCGACCATCAATAAATATATCTGATTGTATTATCTCGACGAACGGAAGTCGAAAAGTACTATAAATGGAAAGAGCCCATAACGGGCAGCATCATTTACGATTTAACAGAGCGTGAGATGACATCCGGTGTGTGCGAGATGAATAGTATACATGAATTGAACGGGGAAAGTTCCCAATACTATTACGATTCAACGTTCGATGGGCAGATGCTCGTAGGAAATCAACTACAACAGCAGTCTCAGCAGCAGCAGCAGCAGCAACAAATACTGAATTTACAACTTATCGAGGTAAGCTATATTATTTCGTATGCGACTTTTTGTCGTTATTTTACACATATTTTGTCGTAGAAGTTTAGCGCAGTATTGGCATCGGACGAGCTGAGCAGTATGTTACCCGACCAGTCGCAGCCACAGGTACAACAAGGAACTTCGTCGATTGAGGCTGAAATGGTGTTTCCGAAACCACCAGAAACCATAGTACCTCTGTCGCAGCCATCCACGTCGTCGTCACGTCGATCGCTCAAACGACCTAGCCCTGAAGAAATATCGTCGCCAAGGACGTCTCGTCCGGTAGGGAAGATACAACAGGAGGTGGCTGTAAAAAAAGTCAGAATAGATTCGCCACCACAACCGTCGCCGTCGATATATGAATCAGACGCCGAATCCATCCGGTCCGTCGCAGCTACACAGAAATCATCGTCGTCGTCGTCGTCGTTGTCATCGGTGGTGAATTATCAACAAACGTTCAGAGACAAGTACGAAGTGTTCCGTTCGAGATTCGCACAGCTGTCAGAAATCAAGCAGAAATCGATGAACAAGATAATTCGTCGGTCCGGTAGTGTCGTTCTCACATTCGCTCTCGTCGAATATGGGGAAATTTATCAACCATCGGCAAATCTGCGAGAAATATACGACAGCATATTCAAACACAAAGAGGATGCCAATAACACCGTCCCCCACGAATTGCTACGACTGATACGTATGACGTGTGCGGAAGCGGAACACGCTGGCTGTGTTTGCCGTAGATGGACAGAAAGGAGATCGACATCGTTGATGACGACGACAACGACGATGAAAACGGCGCAAACGCAGACTACGGAAGAACCAAACGTAAGCCAACAGATACAGCCTCCACAATCGATTCAGAGAATGCATAACACACCACATTGCAATCGTATTCCGAAAATTAACTATTTCGCTGTATCGTTCACCCAGAATTTAGCACATGAAATAACCGTACCGCTGATGAGAAGCTATTTTTACAATAATCCAGACGGCACCGCCACCAACTCTATAAATATAAATATATTGTTACAGTTGACAAATTCCGCTACCGAAGAAATTTCATCAGCCCTTATCGAAGAAACGTTATCGTTCAAATTCCCAGTAATCATGGAAAAATATTTTTCGCTATTGAGGCGATCCAGGAACGAATATATATCGGCGAATCATCTGGACGATGTGAAGAGATATCAAGTGACGGTCCAAATTAACGTGTTAGTAAGTAAATTGGAGAAAATTCTGAAACAATTGAAAGACGAATCGCGTACGATCCCGAACGGCCAAGAGGCTGCCGGACGCTATGTTCAAGACGTGTGTGGAGAATTTTTCAAAACGGTTCCCAATATTTTAAACGATGTCGAAAAAACCGACCAGGAAAATGCACGTGTCTTGAAGTCTGCGTGGAGGAATAAATTATTGGAATTACACAGAAGACATTTCCCCGAAGAATTAAATGGAACGGGTGTCGTCGAATATCTATACAATTGTCTGCTTCGTGGTGATCACAATCGTGAGGCCATCACCAAAGAGGCCGATGTGATGTGTTCGATCGCCACGAACGAGACCGTTGGCAATACACATAACGTCTTGCGTCCCGTAACACATGCGATGATAATGGAAAATTTGCGAAAAACGATAAATAATTGACTTTTGTATCTTAAAATTATAAATAAAATTATTTAAAAAAATAGGGCTTTTTATTCATTCTAGCTCGAATTTGACAACCCCTCGTACAATCGGTGGACGTTTTGAAATCCGTATAATTATAGTAAACTTCGAACGACGTGCTTCTTGTGATTTGAACGTCGAGACTTGTACGATAGATCGTAGTATGTTCTGCATCTTACGCGAAACTACACATAGTTCGAGAAATAAATGCGTTAATTCGTACATCGTGTCGCTCGACAGGCGTTCGAGGTTCAAGGACGATCGATCCTAATATATCTAACTAAATCGATGGCACGCGTGACTTCTACGAAATAATACGCAGTTGAAATCCTCGGTATTCCGCGTGATACGATGAATATATACGAGGCGGCCTGGAGCGCTTTTTCATATCCGTAGCACGTGTCGTGTTTGACGGACAAATTTTACCTAAAACAACAATTGTGAGTTTCTAGTCTGAGTGCAAATCATCCAGGTAATACATGTTTTGCTATTTCGTTCGTTCGTTGTCGAAATTCATAGCGTAAACGTTAACAACCCATTCGAACATTACGTTCATATAAATCTTTGTTATAGAACTACGAAGCAATTTCATTTTCACCGATTGTACAAATTCTCTCTCATAAAATGACCGATAATTCGCCACCTGCATCCTCGCAAGAGCGACGACGATCGCAATCACCACACGACTCGTCTGCGGAAACAGAATTTGTACAAGAGTCAGCAACAAGTTCAACCTCGAAGTCGTCTCGATCGCCTCTCGATCCTCTCGAACTACTACCGCAGCATAGTCGTCAGATGCTTATGTCTGTAATGCAACCACCGTCGCCGTCGTCACCACCACCACCACCGACGGAACCGACATCGGTGGTAACGCAACGACAGGGGACTAGGAAACGTACGCTTACGTCGACGCCACCGATATGCGAATCGAACGTGGAATCTACGAGCTCCGCTGCCGCGGTATCAACATATAGTACTGCATCGTCTGTGATGGATCAAAAACTACTTCTCAAAGATAGTTACGAAATTTTCGGTCCTACATTTTTACAGCTGCCGCAAGCCGATCAGAAAGCGACGAGTGAAATAATTCGCCGTTCGGGTAGTATAATACTAACGTTCGCCCTACTCATATACGGTAGAATTCATCGGCCGTCAACATCTCTGAAAATACTATACGACGACATATTCGGCAGCAGATACGACGCTGACAACACCGTTCCAGTCGAATTGCTATCGATAAAGGTGTGCGCGGAAGCATCTCACGCCGGTTGCGTTTGTCGAAAGTGGAAAAGAAAAAGGTCGGTGTCTCCCGCCGTATCGTCGGTAATAGCGGCGGCGGCAAGTGAACCGAGTACTAGTCAATATATACCACAGCATCCGTCCAAGAGGCCACGTCGTTCGCTCGAAACGAAATCGCCTCCTCCCAAAATGAATTATTTCGCCGCGTCGTTAGCGAGAAATTATGCTCGGGAATTGACTGTTCCACTGATCCGTAATTATTTCTACGACAATCCAGACGGCGGAGATAGCGGTGACACTACGAACACGAATATATTTCTACGATTGACAAATTTGGCGATGAACGAAATTTCGTCTGCCATTTTTGACGAAACCCTATCGTTCGATTTCGAATCGATCGTACGTCGATATTTTCTAGAGATGAAACGGTTCCGAAACGAATTCATACAGACGCGAGACCTCGACGATGCGAGAAAATATCAAATTACGATTCAGATCAACGTGTTAGTCAATAAGCTCGAAAAGAAATTGAAACTAGTCAAAGACGAATCTGACGAGATTCCTAGTCAACGAGAAACTATCACGAAGTACGTCGACGATGTATGCGGACAATTCTACAGAACCGTCCCGAACGTATTGAATAACTTGGACAAAATGTACGAGGAAAATGTACGAACATTGAGGTCTGTGTGGCGAAATCGTTTGTTAGAAATACACGGCAGCTATTTTCCAGAAGAAACGGGCGACATCAACGTCGTCAAATATTTATACGATTGTTTGTTGCGCGGAGATCATAATCACGACGCGATCACGAAAGAGGCCGACGTGATGAGTACAATTGCCACGGACGACGAGACGGAAAACGATGATACGCTAACTATGCTCAGCACTCTGGCCCATTCGATGATTATGAGAAAATTGAAGGATTTTTCCACAGGGGAATAATCAATTGTAGTGGTGTCGTCGGATGATCGTTATGATGATGATTATGATAATGATGACGATGAATTCAATTAAACAAATAAAAATGTAAAATTCTTTTCATTTTTCCACCTCACTTATTGGCACAGTTCTCGTTATTGTGACATTTCGAATTACACAAAATCTTATTCCTAACACAAGCGCACAATTTCGTTCCGCACTTTTGTCGACACCAACACCGTACGAATCCTTGTCCCGTACCGTAAGATTGAGCGATGGCCACCGAGCGCAAAGATATTTTCTTGTCGGGCACTTCGCTCGCATCGATTAATTTCCGCTCACAAACGCCAAATTGGGAACGGCAATACAATTGCTTCAGTATACCGTTACGCGTACCCAATTGATACAGTCCGTCGGCGGCGTTTCTTCGTAGTACCACGGCCAACACGGCGCGAGCGTCACATTTCGCACGATCGACGTCCGGCACGGTTATACGAACCGTCGCACCCACCTCGACGGTAGGATTCAATCTGTCCGAGGTTTTCTTCATTACGATCGCCTGTCGTTTCAAACATGTTTTCGAATTCTCACGCTCACCGACGATTCGTTTCGATTTCGCACACAACGAACACAATTTAAGCGTCACGTATGTCGCGAGAGCAACGTCGTCGCTGTCGTCGCTATTCGCAGGCCCCGGCGACGATAACGCGCTACCTTGTACGCAAGAGACGTGCATCGAACATTTACACCGGTCACACTTATCCGTTGGCGTAAACACTTTTGCACATACCGAACACTTTTCGTTCGATGCAGCCGTCGACGACGTGGACGGCTCGTTTGTCGTGTCGTCGTCGTCGTCGTCGTCGTTATGACTTCCTTGCTCGGCGTTGTCGTTGACGTTGTCATCATCATCATCATCATCATCGAAATCTTCACGATCGCGCGGATCTTTCTCGGTAGCAACCGCGATACGATCGCCGCGAGCAACGTAACTTCCGCCAAATTGTGACGACGCGATAACGTTTTCTAATTCTTCTTCCGTGCAAAGAATACGTGACAATTCTCGCGGAATGGGAATCGACGACAGTCCCATCTTCACCGGACACCCGAACATCGCTTAGTACGGAGACCTACCGATATCGGCGTGGTACGATCTGTTCTTCATCAATTGTACGAACATCAAACCGTCGCTCCATCTCGTCGTTCCGTTGTCGGCCATCCAAACGCTTATCATGTTCTCCACGTCTTGATTGGCACGCTCCACGCTACCCTGACTGGCGCTATGTCTAGGTTTACCGTGAACTATTCGGAATCCGGGGAATATAACGGTCAAATGTTCGATAATGCTGTTGCAGAATTCTCGACCGTTGTCGGATTGTAGAATATTGGGAGCGCCGAACAACGTGAAAATTTGCAATAGATTATAAGCCACTTCTTGGCCGCGTTTCGATTCTAACGCTCTCAGAATCACGAACTTCGTCAAATGATCCTGGTACACCATGATGAACTTGTATTTACGATCTTTGGACGATTGTAGATCGATCAAATCGACTTGGCATCTGCTGTTGAACTCCGAGAACAGTAGCGGTCTTACATTGATATTTTTCTTGTCGCGCTTTAGCTTTTGCTGACAATTTTCACAGACGCTAATGAAATCCTTCACGTCCGATTGCGTGATATTTTTGTAACGACGCGACAATTCCTTGTAGGTACGAACTCGTCCTCTATGTCCCAACGATACGTGCGCGTCGTAGATGACGTCGAACAACTCGTCGTGATGCACGTAAAAGAGTATATTCGTCAAACACGCGGCAGACGAATCGATCGGTTTACTTTTCTTTTTCGACGACGACGACGACGACGACGACGACGCGCCTACCGGCTTGATCAGTTTATCGATACCGTTAACGCGCAACACGTCGAATTGTCTCGTCAACCAATAATATCTAGGTGTTTTTTTAACGTTCGATTTTCGCAGATTTCGAATCTCGTCGATTAAAGACAAATACTTTTCTTGCGATAAAGATACCGTGTTTGTTCGGACACTTTTTTCTTCCAATAAATCGTAGAATCTTTGCTTCATAACATCCTTATTTCTATCTGGCCTATCAGCGATTTTTTTCCGTTTCGACGATGACATTTCGTGTGACAAACGAGCGGAATAAATTGGGGATATATATATGAGAGAGAGAGAGAGAGAGAGAGAGAGAGAGAGAGAGAGAGAAAGAGAGAGAGAGAGAGAGAGAGAATGAAACGACGACGGACGGAACGGTTCGACACGTACACGTTCGCTCGCACTTACAATAATATATCGTCGTCGATCATCAAGGCTACGAGACCGTCCATTTTCAACGAAGCGGGTAGGAAATTATCGACCGGACCGAGTACGGTACGTTTATCGGCAATTTTCAAGATTACGTTCAAATCGATATCGACCGTGACGTTTTGTAGAATTTGCAGCATCTGATTTTCCGTTTGCCACACTTTCGCTATCGTATTATTACAACGAATAAACTTTTGGGCGTATTTCAAGCTTTCGGTTAACGTTTCGCTGGCACGCTGAGGCTTGTTTTTCATGATAGATAGAATCTCGTCACTCCCCTTCGCTCCGGAATCTATTATGGCTCTGCACACGTCGTCGTCGACGTTATCGGTAACGAAAAAAGAATTCGAATCCGCGTCCGCGTCGTCGTCGTCGTCGTCACCGTTGGAACGTTCGAAAGCCATATCGTTGGCGTATTGCATAAAATCGTAGGCCGTCATACTGTCGTACAATTGGACTAAACACAACAGTACTTGATTGAAAATATCGACAGTCTTACTTTTCGTCCGTTTCCTTTTGTTACCCTTCGTATCGACGTCGTCACCATCGTCGTCGTCGTCATAGCATACGTTAGCGAGATATACGTATTTGAACACGCGACCCCATTTCGGATGGCGTTCGAACGACGTAATATTCTTTCCGATCTTATCGTGTAAACGAAGAGCGTGCGTCTGCGAAATTTCTATTCTCGTTTTGCCAAAGTAAACGTACATGTTAAGGTGACAATTTATACGCAACAACACTTCCAACGAAACGGCCTCGCTTACGATAACCGTTACGGTGATCGTATCACCGTCGTTGTCCATGTTCATCGATTTGTATCGTCCCGAGTGTACGCGCACACATCGTCCGTCGACCAGCACTATACTATCGGAGGTGTGTATGCTATAATAACAAATGACGGGATCTCGCTTGAATATTAATACGACGCGAAACCTGTTCAGATCGTCGACGAGTCCGGGAAAAATTTCGTATGGAATCCCGATTTGATCGATCGTCATGTCGGACGTCGCCGGTAGCACGGTACACCGAAAAGTAAAATGATATCGACCGGGCGAAGCTTCCTGCTTCACGAAACTTCTACGTCCTTGCGTTTGCTCTCTCACCGACTTGTTGAGCAAATCGCAATTCTTCACGGTCTTCTCCAATTTCAGCATGTCCGCAGCGTCGATGTGATCGATCGGTGTTTTTGACGTTTCAATTTTATAGATACGATTGACGAGAGTGAAATACGGCTCGGTCAGTTGTTTCCATTGAGGCGTCACCCAGATGCGTCGCTTGCCGTAACGATATCGACACTTTATAATGGCCGGACCCAGCGATTTGATGAACGTCAATAGTTTGTAGAGACGCTTCTCGTTCCGTCGAAATACATCTCGGCAATTCGAACAACTGTTTGCGTGCGATTTCATCCGCTTACGGGCGTTATTCACCGAACTGTTGCTGTTATTTAACGATCGCAAAATTTTCGCCAACGCTCGAAATTCGTCCCATTCTAACAGGTTCCGGTCGGGACCCGTTTTCAACACACGCGTATCGTTCGTTTCGTCAATTTCCATGTTGTTCTCCAATTCGATCACGTTGTCCACGATTTCGTACGAATCCAAAGGTTGTCTGTTTCTTCGACGTAGCGGCGTCTTAGCCGATGTTGACGATAACGACGAGGACGACGGTAGTAACGACATCGTGACGTCGAGCGTTACGGGAAAAAAAAAAGTATCAATCCAGAAACACGTCGTTGCAGAGTGAAATACTCGATTGAATAAAAAAAAACTTAAATTTCAATATCGTTTATTACAATTCATAATTTGTGTGGTCGTGAGTGGGGGTGGGGGTGTGGAGGTGGCCGAGGAGGCGGTTCGTACAAATGAACGCGTGTTACTGTTCGGCGAGAATGGTCCATTTGAAATAATCTCTATCGGTAACTAACGAAAATTTCGAACGTCGGATCGAAAACCACTCTCGGACAAACGGATACGAAGTGGCATCTAACACGAAAATATTCCGAGCTCTTTTCGTGGTAATCGATCCCTGCAACCATTCCAAAAACGAATTCATATATCTGATTATCGAAATATTCTCGATGGCTAACGATTTCTCTATCGTATCTTTTCCGATAGTCCTCTGCCTTTGTTGGGGATTCATATACGCCAACAACACGTAACACGTCGAATATTTCACAAACATTTCGGTAATAACGTTGTTATTGATGGTTTCCATAGTCGAACAACCGTCGATTATTATCAAGCCTTTTACAGACTTCGGAGAATTCACGTACAATTCGCGCATAACATGATAGGTAGCAGGGTAATAGTTATCGACTATCGAATTGTAATTGAGCGACAGCCACGGTGAGAATTCGTCATCGCTATAAGTTTTCTCCAATTGCTGGAAAAGAGAAGAGCTATCCATGATGGCAGACACACAGATACCGACCGCTCACTAACACGACTACTCGACATACGAAATTTCTCTGCTGGAAATCTCACGGAACGACTTCAATTCAGTTATAGACATCGACGCGATAAATGTTACGTTATATGTGTAGACGAGTATCCCACCACTCAATCTCGTTCGAAATGTTTATAAGGGTGAAATTCGTATCTCATGGCGGTCACGTGTTGGCGGTGAACGGGTTAAATAAAACGCTATTCACGATATAAGAGATGGCAGAAACGCATACACCGCTCACCACTCAACAATCACGACAGCGTACCATTCTCTATCGTATAAACGTTGAAACTGACAGCCGCTGTATCATACACACCGAGCAAAACATCGGAAGGAAATGTGAATGTAAAGTCCGAGTGATACGTGACGAATCGGTTGGTGTCGATCCGTCTTCTCACTCGTCCCCTTCGTGCTCAACGACCACCAAGTCGTTACCCGCCGCCGCCGCGTTGTCTCATATGAAATACATCAACCTATTGAACGGCAACTATTCTCTCGTATCTTTCGTCGATTTCGTCAAGTATCTCACCCTATATCGGAAGCGACCGTTGCGAATGACGTACGTCAAGAAAATTTTAACGACTATAGTAACGTATCTGAAAAATACCGACCAGTTGGACGCTTACTTGTCATCGGACGATCGACAACGTCTTTTCGACCGGTTCGGTATGCTTTCATACAAACATCTCGAATACGAAGTTCAAAAAGATCTCCACGTCCTATCGAAAAATCACCAACGTCGTATCTTGTCGCTGAACAAACAACGTCAATTGGTATTCTCTGACGATTCCGTCAAACGAATGTTATCTTGGTGTATCGAAACGCTGAAGAATCATCATCAAAAGTGGCAGCAGCAGCAACAGCGACAACGACAACGAACTACCGATCCATCAGACAACTTTTTATTTTCGTCTTCCATTTCGTCGCTCACACCAAACGACGATTCACCGATGAAATCTCCGTCGAATGCGATCGCGAAACTATACATAGCCGATATCGTTTTCAGTACGTTATTCGTATTGTCATATTTTACGGGAGCTCGTATGATAGCTTCCCTGTATAGTCTGAGCCAGAACGAATACGAAGAGTTACTGAATAAAGGTCAGATAGATGCGATAGGAAAACGTGATGTAGTTTTTACGATTTTCCTCGTGTCCGACATACGCAAAAAGTACCACGATTTATTTCATTTGATCCTCGACATACATGCCACGTTAGGCGACAAGAATGTCTCAGACGACGTGCCGTTCCTTACGCTATACTCGTCGAAAAAGCAATTACATTTGCGTTTCGATCGTTTATATCGTCTGTTATTCGGAAAAGATCGTCCACATTGGGTACGATGGCACGCGTCAAGGCGTTGGTTTTTGGGTGAAATATTTTCCAAGTACGGTGTGAAACATGCATCACGAGCGATCGGGCATAAAAGTATCAAAACAACGATGAGATACGTTCAACTTTCGACTCACGATGACGACGTACACGACAAATTGGATAAAACATTTCAACACGTCTTGGAATGACTTCATTTGGCGGGATCGATGCTGCCATCTGTCGGTGGATGATATGAACTAATTTGATTGGAAGCGGTGATCGTCTTGGCGACACCTATCGGGAAAACAATATATCGAATGTCTACCATAGATGTCTCACAGAGTTCACGGAAAATACCAAATCTATGGATGGGGTGGGTTTAATATTGTACAATCTAACCTCAATCGACTTCGCTCCCAGAACTCTGAATCGAATATGATCAAAATTTTACCCCTTCTACCGTGATTTTCGTCAGAAATCAGTAGATTTTAGGATTTTCGTGACGTCAATTGGCTCTAGTTCAATGAGAATCGAGTATCCACTCAGCTGACCCCAAATTAACTATATAATCAGCAAGCTTCTCGCCCGCGATCCTAAACCTCCTTGACCAGAGTAAGAACAACGTAGTAGTCAGAAGGAGCAGGCCGTCGCGGAGGTTATATATATAATATATATATAATATATATATATTATATATATAGGGGTGCAGGGGGTGCTATGGGGTACGTGGAGCCCCGTTGATTGTCTAGACTTAGCGCTAGCTTCTCGCGACAGCTGAAAGTTGCGTTTCACGATTTTCGTTGCCCCCGTGCTACGTCACGTAACTGTGAGTCATCACTGCTGCAAAAGTTTTCGCAGCTCGAAGAAATCCACCGGTGAGATTTCGTTTCAACAAATTTCATTCGAGGCAAAACTGTTTCTCGACGGAGCTAGTGCGCATGACGAGGAACTTTAAGTTTGGAGACTCGTTCGACAAGAGTTTCGTTCAAAGTTTTTGTAGCTCGAAGAAATCCACCGATGAGATTTGGTTTCACCAAATTTCGTTCGAGGCAAAACTGTTTCTCGACGGAGCTAGTGCGCATGACGAGGAACTTTAAGTTTGGAGACTCGTTCGACGAGAGTTTCGTTCAAAGTTTTTGTAGCTCGAAGAAATCCACCGGTGAGATTTGGTTTCAACAAATTTCATTCGAGACAAAACTGTTTCTCGATGGAGCTAGTGCGCATGACGATGAACTTTAAGTTTGGAGACTCGTTCGACGAGAGATTCTAGGCGGACAAAGTTCGTTCACCAGAAAATATTTTACGATTTCATTTCTCGAACGAGAGTTTCGTTCAAAGTTTTTGTAGCCCGAAGAAATCCACCGGTGAGATTTCGTTTCAGCAAATTTCACTCGAGACAAAACAGTTTCTCGATGAGGCCAGTGCGCATGACGAGAAACTTATAAGTTTGGACATTTGTTCGACGAGAGATTTTAGGCGGACAAAGTTTGTTCATCAGAAAATATTTTACACTTTCATTTCTCGAACGAGAGTTTCGTTCAAAGTTTTTGTATCTCGAAGAAATCCACCATTGGAATTTCGTTTCAACAATCATCAATCGTTCGACGAGAGATTCTAGATGGACAAAGTTTGTTCATCAGAAAATATTTTACGATTTCATTTCTCGAACGAGATTCACGTTCAAAGATTTTACAGCTCGAAGAAATCCACCGGTGAGATTTCGTTTCAAAAAATTTCATTCGAGACAAAACTGTTTCTCGATGGAGCTAGTGCGCATGACGAGGAACTTTAAGTTTGGAGACTCGATCGACGAGAGTTTCGTTCAAAGTTTTTGTAGCTCGAAGAAATCCACCGGTGAGATTTCGTTTCAACAAATTTCATTCGAGGCAAAACTGTTTCTCGACGGAGCTAGTGCGCATTACGAGGAACTTTAAGTTTGGAGATTCGTTCGACGAGAGTTTCGTTCAAAGTTTTTGTAGCTCGAAGAAATCCACCGGTGAGATTTCGTTCCAACAAATTTCACTCGAAACAAAACTGTTTCATTCATCGAACGAGAGTTACGTTCAAAGTTTTTGCAGCTCGAAGAAATCTACCGGTGGAATTTCGTTTCAACACTCAATCGTTCGACGAGAGATTTTAGACGGACAAAATTTGTTCATCATAAAATAATTTACGATTTCATTTTTCGAACGAGAGTTTCGTTCAAAGTTCTCGTAGCTCGAAGAAATCCACCGGTGGAATTTCGTTCCAACAAATTTCACTCGAGACAAAATTGTTTCATTCATTGAACGAGAGTTACGTTCAAAGTTTTTGCAGCTCGAAGAAATCCACCGGTGGAATTTCGTTTCAATAATCAATCGTTCGACGAGGGATTCTAGACAGACAAAGTTTGTTCATCATAAAATAATTTACGATTTCATTTCTCGAACAAGAGTTACGTTCAAAGTTTTTGTAGCTCGAAGAAATCCACCGGTGGAATTTCGTTTCAACAAATTTCACTCGAAACAAAACTGTTTCATTCTTCGAACGAGAGTCACGTTCAAAAATTTTGAACTGTTTCATTTCTTGAACGAGAGTAACGTTCAAAGTTTTTGCAGCTTGAAGAAGTCCACCGGTGGAATTTCGTTTCAACAATCAATCGTTCGACGAGAGATTCTAGGTGGACAACGTTTGTTCATCAGAAAATATTTTACGATTTCATTTCTCGAACGAGAGTTACGTTCAAAGTTTTTGCAGCTCGAAGAAATCCACCGATGAGATTTCGTTTCAACAAATTTCATTCGAAACAAAACTGTTTCATTTCTCGAACGAGAGTTACGTTCAAAGTTTTTGTAGCTCGAAGGAATTCACCGGTGAAATTTCGTTCCAACAAATTTCACTCGAGATAAAACTGTTTCATTCCTCGAACGAAAATTACGTTCAAAGTTTTTGCAGCTCGAAGAAATCCACCGGTGAGATTTCATGACGGTATATCGATTCTAAATATAAATCTTGGCAAAACGATAAACAAAAATATACGTTTTAATATTTTAATGATCAGTCATAATTTATAAATCAAAAATGACGGAAAATCAATCCGTGAATTTTTTACTATAACTTTCCAACCCCCATTTACACATGTCACATTCATCTTGTGGTATTGGTGGACCTTCCATGTGAGTTCGCCAATCTGGGCGATTGTAGTGGACGAAACATGGTAGTCGAACCATCAGTTTAAATTGCTTTGTATATTTTGATGGTATTTTATGCCATGCAAAAAGAATCTCCATAGAATCCGGTATTTTGAGCAGATACGATAACGGTAGAGCGGATATTTCGTGTTCTGTTAATTCATACAATCGTTTATCCATGGTTTTCAAGCTAGGTCGATCGCTTCAACGTATCGGACTGATTGGACTATCCTTCACATGTTGCCTAGTTTTATAACCCATTAACAGCCAACGTGACCGTCATGAGATACGAATTTCACCCTTATACAAGACATAATTTTGAAATTCCGTCAGATGCGATCCCGTTGAGGTGATGTAAAAAGCGCCATCTTCCGAAATATAATGCAATTCCGATGTGACAACTTGGTGAGCGCCACCTATCGAAAAGTTATATCAATTTGTTACAAAAAGCAGATGAACGCCATCTGGTAGAGTTCCCTTGAACTTCAAATCAACGTGTACAGTATCAAATCTACCATAGATGTCCTATGAATATCATGAAATTACTAAATCTGTGGATGGGGTGGGTTTAATATTGTACAATCTAACCTCAATCGACTTGACTATCGGAACTCTGAATTGAATCTGATCAAAATTTTACCCCTTCTACCGTGATTTTCGTCAGAAATCAGTAGATTTTAGGATTTTCGTGACGTCGAACGGCTCTAGTCCAATGAGAATCGAGTATTCACTCAGCTGACCCTAAATTAACTATATAATCAGCAAGCTTCTCGCCCGCGATCCTAAACCTCCTTGACCAGAGTAAGAACAACGTAGTAGTAAGAAGGAGCAGGCCGTCGCGGAGGTTATATATATAATATATATATATTATATATATAGGGGTGCAGGGGTGCTATGGGGTACGTGGAGCCCCGTTGATTGTCTAGACTTAGCGCTAGCTTCTCGCGACAGCTGAAAGTTGCGTTTCACGATTTTCGTTGCCCCCGTGCTACGTCACGTATACGTCACGTAACTGTGAGTCATCACTGCTGCAAAAGTTTTCGCAGCTCGAAGAAATCCACCGGTGAGATTTCGTTTCAACAAATTTCATTCGAGGCAAAACTGTTTCTCGACGGAGCTAGTGCGCATGACGAGGAACTTTAAGTTTGGAGACTCGTTCGACGAGAGTTTCGTTCAAAGTTTTTGTAGCTCGAAGAAATCCACCGGTGAGATTTCGTTTCACCAAATTTCTTTCGAGGCAAAACTGTTTCTCGACGGAGCTAGTGCGCATGACGAGGAACTTTAAGTTTGGAGACTCGTTCGACGAGAGTTTCGTTCAAAGTTTTTGTAGCTCGAAGAAATCCACCGGTGAGATTTCGTTTCAACAAATTTCATTCGAGGCAAAACTGTTTCTCTACGGAGCTAGTGCGCATGACGAGGAACTTTAAGTTTGGAGACTCGTTCGACGAGAGTTTCGTTCAAAGTTTTTGTAGCTCGAAGAAATCCACCGGTGAGATTTCGTTCCAACAAATTTCAATCGAGACAAAACTGTTTCATTCATCGAACGAGAGTTACGTTCAAATTTTTTGCAGCTCGAAGAAATCTACCGGTGGAATTTCGTTTCAACACTCAATCGTTCGACGAGAGATTTTAGACGGACAAAATTTGTTCATCATAAAATAATTTACGATTTCATTTCTCGAACGAGAGTTACGTTCAAAGCTTTGTAGCTCGGAAAAATCTACCGGTGGCATTTCGTTTCAACAATCAATCGTTCGGCGAGAGATTTTAGACAGACAAAGTTTGTTCATCATAAAATAATTCACGATTTCATTTCTCGAACGAGAGTTACGTTCAAAGTTCTTGTAGCTCGAAGAAATCCACCGGTGGAATTTCGTTTCAACAAATTTCAATCGAAACAAAACTGTTTTATTCTTCCAACGAGAGTCACATTCAAACATTTTGAACTGTTTCATTTCTCGAGCGAGAGTAACGTTCAAAGTTTTTGCAGCTCGAAGAAGTCCACCGGTGGAATTTCGTTTCAACAACTAATCGTTCGACGAGAGATTCTAGGTGGACAACGTTTGTTCATCAGAAAATATTTTACGATTTCAATTTTCAAACGAGAGTAACGTTCAAAGTTTTTGTAGCTCGAAGAAATCCACCGGTGGAATTTCGTTCCAACAAATTTCACTCGAGACAAAACTGTTTCATTCCTAGAACGAGAGTTACGTTAAAAGTTTTTGCAGCTCGAAGAAATTCACCGGTGAGATTTCGTTCCCACAAATTTCACTCGAGATAAAACTGTTTCATTCCTCGAACTAAAATTACGTTCAAAGTTCTTGCAGCTCGAAGAAATCCACCGGTGAGATTTCGTTTCAACAAATTTCACTCGAGACATAACTGTTTCATTCTTCGAACGATCGTTCCGTCAAAAGTTTTTACAGCTCGAAGAAATCCACCGGTGGAATTTCGTTTCAACAAATTTTACTCGAGACAAAACTGTTTCATTCCTCGAACGAGAGTTACGTTAAAAGTTTTTACAGTTCGAAGAAATCCACCGATGGAATTTCGTTTCAACAAATTTCACTCGAGACAAAACTGTTTCTCGATGGAGCTAGTGCGCATGACGAGGAACTTATAAGTTTGGAGATTCGTTTGACAAGAGATTCTAGGCGGACAGAGTTTGTTCATCAGAAAATATTTTACGATTTCATTTCTCGAACGAGAGTTACGTTCAATGATGGCGGCAGCAAAATTATGAATCGTCGGAGTCGTTCGGTAAGGTGGAGGGGTTCCATGAGTGCTATATATTCACGCTTTCACCGATACTTGATACCAGTATTCCGATCTCGGTCGTTCCAACGTCAGCCATTCGTTCGAGATGTAGTGCGGTATTCGAACTATGAATCTGCACGATGACACGGAGACATCTGAATACAACGACGATATTTGTGACTTCGAAAAACTATTACGATATGACACCACGATCGTCGATGCCGACTACCAAGAGATATGTTTGAATTTCGACAATTTTAACAACGTCGATGGTATTGTCGACGAGAAGCCATCAGATGAATTGTCAGAAGTGCAACAAGAACGACCGATGTGGCAACGAGGTCAGTCCGAAGAAGCGCTCGTCAAATATGATTTACGGGTGCAACCTAAAGTATACGATAACCCCGTAAATGACGAATATATATTAGTGCGACAACCGTCTAGCGATGATGGCCACAACGATGAACACATCAAACAAGTTCGTAGGAATATCTTGGCAGCTTGTACCGATACGATGAATAGCGAAACAAAAAAAAGAAGAGGAGAAAGAACAAGAAGGAGCGGTTTGACAACAAACGGATATTATCGTCGTACGACCGATCCGTAAAGAACAAATATTATTATTACATCGCGCACGAGAATAACCACGAATACAAGGTCGTTTTGGATGCATTCGTAAAATGTGTGAACGCGAAAGACTCCGACAGTGCTACTTGTGAGAAAATTTGTGCGAACGAGACCGAACCGACACTCTTCGTACGAAGCGTTTACCGCGTACCTGTTTGTTATTTGATGCTACCGTATATAGTAATAGTCGAGGACGAAAGTAAACTCAGGGAAATCGGAAACATTCAGAAACAACGGGTCGACAGGATATCGTTTTCTAAAATCGAGCTGTTGGATGTGAGAGAAGACACGTATCGACATAGTATGGACGTTCGCACCAACGGTACGATTGACGGCATCGATACGAAAACTGCTCGATTCGTAGGTGATGCCGGTATGAAATTTATCGATAAATTGTCGGAAATTGATAATTGTTTGATGAGGAAATTATACGGGTATAGGGATTACGAAGAATCAAGTGTCGAATCGCGAGAATTATATATTCTGCGATATTTATTGAATCGGAAAGGAACGTTCGATATAAACGGAAATGGCGCTTTCCTATTTTATAGTGCGAAAATATTATTTCGACAACCGGATTTTGGAACGATCGTTGAACCGTTATTTTCGGACGTTCCGTTGGGTGGAAAACTCGCGATCGAACCAAACGTAGGAATGATAGTGAAAAACGATAAGATTCTCACGTGCGTAGATATATTGAAATTAGTCGATCACGAGCGTATCGAAGTAATCGATGATGACACACAATTGCGAATCACTCGACTGCTGAGCGAATTCTTATGGGCGCGTGTTTGTGTTATCGACGGCGTTCATAATGGTATTGCGAAATGTATACGTGGCAAGAAGAATTCGATGAAGGTCCTTCGATGCAAGAATGCTGTAACGCCTATTTTTATGGGAGACGAATTTGTGGCAAGAACATCGATCAAATGTGAAGATATTACGGTCAAATACGATGGAGTTCGATTGTGGGTGCACAAGAATGATAATTGGAATAAGAAATATTTGAGTAACATTGGTGTGAACGCTGATAGGATGAAAAACACGCACTCGATGGTGTATTCAAAACGTAGCTCACAATATTTGATGTTTTCGTGTAATGTTGAGATTATCAAAAATCAAGGTGTATTATTTCTGATTAAAAGAATTATTATATTTTAACGATTTGTTTTTTTTTTGCCGAATACGATGCTTCGAGAGGTATGATTTTTGCCAAGCTCGAATCCGACAACCCAATATATTTGGTTGACGTTTTGATGCTTGCTGCTGACTCGAATCCGATAACTCAACATATTTTGAATATCGCGAAAGGCTATGGCAGAAATAAAAAACCTGCCATAGAGCTGCTTGTACATGCGTTCTATCGCCGACGCGATAAATGACACGTTGCTCGAAATGTTTCGGTAAAATGCCGTTACCACCAAAACACACCACTACCACCACCATAAATAGAAATGATACGATCGTAGATTTCAAATGTAAAATCACTTGGAATCGTGACGTTAATGTCGCGAATAACATAATTTCGGTTGGTCTCTAGTTGATCGATTATCGCTGCAAAACGCCAAATGAATTTGTTTGTCTGGCGGAATTTAAAAATTATGTTTCCTATGAGAGTGAAATTTGTATCTTATGGCCGTTACGTTGGGGTATGTGAGTTACGTGAAATGAATCGCAATATTTTCTGACATTTTTTATTCGAATTACATATGAAATACATTTTATAAATCGTACGAAAAATTCTTTTCATTAGCCCTCGTAACATTTCCGTTTTAGAATTCGCATTATTTGGAAATGTGTTAATGTTCGCAATATATTATCGATTTTGGGAATTTCGTTCGTTATTATACTAATCATGTCGTCGCTTTGTGTCGCGAGTATATTTTGATTGCTACAACCTCGGAGTATGTACTGGAAAAACCGGTGAATCGGGTGAAGCTCGTCTTCGCTGCCAAAATGTCTAATATAAATCTCTCTCATCGTCTTCCTCCATGCTGTCTTCAATGCGCCGATTATTTCGAGCTTTTCTCTCTTCCGATCATGCATAATCGGTAATAGTATTTGCGTAAATTTTTCCACCACCTCTTTGGTATAGTTATCAATCGATTCGGATTGACGCGCGTGATCGATAATCGGGTACGCTCCGATCGCATCCTCGATCGCCCACATCAACAAGTTCATATGAACAAGCATCTTTAATTTTTCCACTTCCACGTTATACTTCTCGAAAATTATCTCCAAATTTTTTTTCGTTAAATCTACGTACCTTTTCAATATCCAATGAAACTCAACGGGACGATCATTTGCGTTCATATCGGCATGAATCGATTTCATATTCAAATTAGTGAGTTCGATAATTATATTTTTCTTCGACACACCACGGATGATTGATAGTTCACGACAAAACATCTCGGTTATTAGCGATGCGGTAATGGGTTGGCCATAGTTTATCGTGAACGGTAATTTCATTTCGATCGCTTCGGATGACATTTGGTTTATACACCGTCGATTTGATCTCGTCGTTCGATGTTCCGACCGAATTTTCGGCGATTTCGATGCGGACGATTGAGGTAATTGTGGTTGCGATAATGACAATGGTGAAACTTTCATGATATGTTGTTCGTCGCAAGTCATTTCCGATTTTCGTTTTCTCGATATTTCACTACGATGTTCCGATTTTCCTCGTAAATCGACACTCAATGGATAGCTGGTACGTAGCGAGTGTAGTTTGGGATTCGATATGGAATTCGGCGGTATGGTTACGCTCTCCTGTTCAACAGCGAGATTTGCGGTGATTTCGGGTATCATATCAGCAACGGAACGTTCGATATCATCTTGTATCATATCGATTATTACTGCGTCGATCGTTGTTCCATTTCTCGCTACCAACGTATCAATTTCTTCTAACTCTTCCGTTCTCGATTCTGGTTCGTTGTCGGGTTCGTTTCCATTACCGGAAAGTGAATTTAATGACGGCGATTTTTCTTTCACACACGACGATTGTTTTTCTATCGAATGTGACCTGTTGGTAGCTATTTCGTCGTTTGCGATCGACGTGCTACTTCCCTTCCCCTTTTCTGTTTTCGATTCTGGGTCTGGGTCGCCGTCCGCTTCGTTTTCATCGCCAGAAATTGAAATTGACGGTGGAGACTGATCGTTAACGCGAGACGATTGCTCGGCTATCACGTCGGTCGATATTCCATTGTTCCGGACCGATGTGCTGTGTTCTTCTCCATTTTCCGTTTCCGATTCTGATTCTTCGTCCGTTGTGTCATCATCAGAAGAAATTGTATGTAACGATGGCGATTTTTCATTGACGTAAGATGTTTTTTGTTTAGCTGTCAAATATGACACGTTAGTCGTTCTGTCACCGGTCGCTGTAATCGAAGAACTGTTTCTTTTATTTTTCCTCTTCTCCGATTCTGACTCGTCGTCCGTACCATTTTCATCGCAAGAAATCGAATCTAATGACGGAGATTTCTCGTTAACGTACGATGATGATTGCTCGTCGATCGAGCGCGACCTATAACGAACTGTGAGATTCTTCGATCGTTCGCGTTCTTGTGATGACACAATGAAATTTTTACCACTAACATACGACATTTAGATAAGTCGTATGCACACGTATCGGATAACACGCTGACTTGTATGGAATGTCCTTATTCTACATATTATCGAGCCTTATATACATTCGATTCCCCCTCCGTACAACGAATTGCTCGTGAAAATATCTATCTTTGTCCAAGACAACGCGTTCTTTCTTTTGTCGTTTAGGTGACTGATGGAGAACCGTCCGATCGGAAATTCGTTCCGATCAACAATTTTTTCCATCCTAATGAAAGAGCCGTTCCATTACGACGATTCGAGAACCAAAATAACGTTCAACTGTTGTGAACGATATTTTTATTTTCTCCCCATTTCGTCGTAGTAGCGAATACGTCTTGTATTGTGTTGACAGATTCCTTTCCCTGCCCCATTGGGAGCGTTAATAAAATATGGAACGAATTGGGATTGTCGTATCGATGTTATTCTTCGTTGTAAATCTACTTGTGAAACCGAATATTTCAGGAGCACCTCGGAATACCGTATATATATATTTGCGTTCTACTACTCATCCAGTCAGTCGTAATTCATCGTTCGGTTAGTCGAGTCGTGTGTCTGATATTAAAACGGGCGGTATGGGTGTTGGCACACTAAAACATATTTTGGATGCGATTGGCGATTTCGTATTCGAAGATTGGAACGACAAAATCGATATCGATCCGCTTACAACGAAATATCTTTACTTTGACATCACCGCTATCCTATACGACGCGTTGATATAAAAGAAGGACGAGATCAAACGTCGTTCCTACGATGATGCGTACCAAAAGAGATTGGATCTCCTCAGAAGATGTGGAGAAGAATTACCGTTGCTTCGATTGGACGATGGTGTTCCCGTTATAACGTTTGTTGATGGCATATTATTTGAATTTGCATGAAAATTATTACTGTCTTTCCGTTAATACGATTTACACTTATAGCATGAAAGCTGCTATGGTTGAAATTGGGTCGTTTTCTATATCGGACGATGAGCTACGGGAACAATTACATGACGCGGCGGAAATTATGTTCGGAACCAGTAATACCTTCCCACCTGAATATAGATATTGTATATCGTGTAACGATTTCGTATCGTTGTGCTTCAGAATATGTTAAATCACGCGGACTCGTGACGTCAATACTGCAAGTAATAATTTTGGTTGATCTGGAGTTAATTGAATATTGTAGCAGAACGCCAGATGAATTTGTTCGTCGGGCGAAATTTCAAAATTGTTGAAAAAAGTGTCATTCTCAAGAAAGAATTTATGGTAATATGTATAGCACTATGAACAAAAACTCGGAAAATCGCTGCCATTACTAAAGATTTGTTATGATTGTAATTGTTAATTATAAAATGTTAATAATTAGGTATGTAGACAATAAAACAAAAAGTATATTTATATTTATTTATTTAAGTAGGTAACTTGGCACATGTATGAAATAATATCGGCACATTACAAATTGTCCATCTCTTCTAATACTCATGATATTTAGATAAAGAAACACTGTAACGTATAATTTCTAAAAAAACCACATACGTCAATGGCATTGTAATGATCTAGAAAGAGACAAAACATCCCCGACCTATCGAATTTGAATCACGTTATTTTTCTCAAGTTGCAGGCCTGTTTGTAAATTGTCAAATCTTATGTCTGACTCCTGTTATCGCGAATCTAAATGTGAACAATTTCAATTTACATTTCCTTCCGTTATTTTTTACAAAATCTCATCATTTATGTGAAATGTAGCTGCAGTTTATTATCACAATATTGAAGTTAGGCCCATTGAGTATCAGCAAATTGAAAATCTATTCTGAAAGCGTTTCTACGCAGATTGTATTTACATGTCTTGCTGGGGAACAGGTTTTTTCAAAATTCCCATCACAGAAACATTGAAAAGTAGATTTATAGGTAGGTACTGTATGCTCATGAAATAGTAACATCATGGTAATGCTGTTCTTCATCATATCCTGATGCAATTGTATTCAAATGCCGTTGATGTCTGATTCCTTCGTTCATAGAGAACCTAACATAATTTTTGCTGCAAAAAGGGAACATTGTTCAAAAAATTGTCATTCTCGAGAAAGATTGAAGGGACCAGTTAAATTTTAAAAAGCTATATGATATCATGAACTTATTATATGCTACTTGCACGTAAATAATGATACTTCTGTATTCTATTTATTGACTTATTATTATGAATCAATGACTCGTAAATTTCTTTAAATTCCCATTGTATTTTGGTAAATTGAAATTTAAAGAAATTTACAACAGGTAATTTTACTATTTGGTTTATATCGAGAGGCGGACCACTAGGAGTTATGCTGTCTGCGTCTGATAATTTATGAATTAAGTTGTTTGCTTTTGTAACTAACTCAAAATATGTATCGGCTGAACTTTTTGCTAAAAAGTTATGGCACTTATAAAGTCCGCTAGCGAAGTAGGTATCAATAATTGTTTAGTTGTAAGTGAAATGTTGAAAATATCTAATTTAAAGCGGCCTGGCTATAATTATTTCTTTTTAATTATTCATAAACATATATTTGAGTAATGTTCATCAACGTCAACACTAGAATGAATACACTTATCTATAATATAAAAGTAGTTTTATAATATAACAATTTGATCAAAATTATGAAAATGAAACAAATATTTAAAACTCATGCTATGTCGATTTGTGCAACAGAAAACCTATATAGCCGTGGTATATTGGTGAAAGCGAAATAAAAATTACTACGAATCATTATTACACTGCACGAAATGGAATATAACAGTGGGATAAACAGGGAAAATTCCCAAAAGTTCGATGATCTACTAACGCACGCGGAACATACGTCTTTATTAGAATCACAATCAGATCAGGAGTCCCAACTACAACATATGGCAACCGAACCACAAATATTTGAAGTAAGTTGTCTACTGTAATATTGTCATACTATATTATTCGATATTTTCCCATTTTCCATAGTACATTGAACGCGATTGAGATGGCGAGAAATAGAATATCATTTCTTTGTTACTTGTTCTAGATATAAGCATTCACGAGATGTGAATCTGGAAAATATTCCCGAATTACGTAAAGCGATTCGCACTGTAAATGTAACTATAGATTTACCTAACATGGACTTATGGTAAAAAATTTCTACATTCACACGATTATTGAGAGTGGCTTTTTATTTTATAAATCACGTTAAGTAGCATACAAATTTGACTGGTACAAAATATCTTTCAATTTTTATGCTACTCAACGTAATTTTTGACACGATGTGACTGCCTTGAATGTGACTATAGAGAAGCTACTTTGTTATTGGAACTATAGTCACGTTTTATTGCGTCACATCGTGTCATAAATGACGTTGAGTAGCATACAAATTGACTGGTACAAAATATCTTTTATAGTATATTTGGCCCAACACTAGAAAGTAATCAGTGTAAGTTGAACAGTCTTGAAAGTGCTCTTCAATTGGATTTTTATCCAAGCTGTACGAAGGAATGTTTGTAGTAATCTCCCTCTTTTTCCACTTCCTATTCTGTTCCTCTTCTGTCTTTCCTCCTTTTTTGCTTTTCTTTGATTCTGAAACCTGAGGAGCTTCAATGGAAGTGTTATTTTCCACTTTGGTGTTTGCCTCCAATTCACAAGTTGCATTTTCATTATATACATTTTCTTCATCCAAAAGCGTTGTTACAATTTTTATTTCAAAATATTCATCTTCTCATCACTTTGCTCTTCGTCCGTTATCATTTCGTTGTCAACTGGTAGATTTGCTAATTCAACTACTGCTTCTTCAGCTGCAGCCAGAAGTTCATCATCATTGAGTGGCTGCCTGAGCCGCCAATTATTCATTTTTTCTATAAGAAATAAAAAAGTGTTACCTACATTCACAGCAACACCAAGAAAGTTGATACAGTTTGTTTCCATTTGTTTATTTTAGGCAGATACGCTCAATGTTCAATAAATAACACATAAACAATAACACAGGGGACTTAGGGCCGGTTCTACAATGAGGGTATAAAGCAGAGAAAGTTAATACTAGGGATATACTTATACTATGGTATAAGTCACTGCCGCGTTCTACAATCTTCGGAACTCAACAGTTTAGCTATACCTGGTATATTCATCGAGTAGTTCTAGTGCACCCACAAATAGTTCATTCTGTGCGTTAAACCACAAATATATCTTGATTTTGCTATGAACTTATCCCTGATACCCTACTGATCTATAGACAGAAATGACAGACGACACAATTTTGTGTTGTATGTACCGAGGCTAACCACTACGAACTACATCCATTATTTACTTTTCTATTCTATTCTATTTACATTCCTTGCCATTCACAATGACCAGTGCTGAAAAAAAAAAAAAAAAGATGCAACAACTTCACAACGACGAGGTTGAAATACTACTCAGTTTGGTAGAGGAACATATGGATGTAATTGGTATGTAATATTTTTCTTTTCACGTCTATCATTTTATTTTAATGAACTGATGTTTCAGAATGTAAGAAAACTGATCATGTTTCAAACACGGTGAAAGAGAAGGAATGGGCGGCTTTAGAAATTAGATTTAATAGTATTTGTGGCACTGGACGAAGCAATAAAATGCTTCGAAGTAATTGGGATTCCTTAAAAAAATCCACAGAAAAAATTTAATCTCATTTTATTATAGCCATGTGATAACACCTGGGCATCATGGACTCCTCAACAATTGCGGAAGCCAATCAGCAAGCAGTTGCAACAAAATTTGTCTGCTAGTTTGAGTACCATTGATGAAGCTGCACTGAGGTCACCCATTCTGCCCCAAGAATTAGAGAGTGTGACAAGTCTAGAAGAAACCAAAATAACACCACATGCATGTATAATTTCAAAATTCACTAATTTTTTCAATTTACTAACATATTGTTTTAGATGCTAAACGAAAACGAACAAGTGGAAGACAATTGACTGCTCAAAAATTGCAAGAAAACCGGAAATCTGTGCTAGAGGAGTTGGCAAGAAAAAAAAATAGAATTTATAAATTTTCAAATGAAATTGCTTGCTTCTGAAGCAGAAAATAAAGAACGGCGACTTGCTGAAAAGCATGATCTGGAGATGCAGATTTTGAAGGCCAAATTACAATAAAAAATAAAATAATTTGAGAAAATGCATTTTTAATCACTATGTTTAACATACCCCCAAATATATTCATACAATATAGGGTTCGATAAGGAACAAAAATAAAAAAGAAAAACTGTTTACAATAAATTGGCAAAATGATTTTGTATTAAAAAATTCCGTTTTCGATTGTTCTCAAACCCAATGTTGCGATGAGCAGGTACATTTATTTCCTCATAGACCAATTGCATTTCTGCTGGTGGATCACCGTTATTCTCACGTATCGCTATATTACGCAGTATGGCAGTTGCTATTATCACTGCTTGATAATGGTCAGGTGAAATGCGCATACCCAGCGAAAGAATAGGAAATCTTCGCTTCCACACTCCAAATCACCTTTCAGTAGTGTTGCGAGTTCTGATGTGTGATTCATTGAATAGGTTTTCTACTGGAGTGAGAGGTTGTGCCAGTGGTGTGAGTAGGTAATTAGTATTTGCATAGCCACTGTCGCCTAATAATACAGCGTTTCCAAATTCAATATTTTCCATCCTGGCTTTAATTCTGCTATTACTGAATATTGTTTGGTCATGGGCTGCTCCAGGCCAACGAGCTACAATGTCTGTAATACACAAGTTCTTATCACACACTGCCTGCACATTCTATGAGGAGTAGCCTTTCCTATTACGATACCTTTCAGCATTATCTCCTCCTGGAGATTGTATGTGTATATGTGTGCAGTCTATAGCACCAATTACATGTGGAAATGCTGCAATATTGTAAAATTGTTCGTTCACTTCTCGTTGACCAGCTTCTGTTTCTGGCAAAACAATAAATCTGGCACATAATGAGGAATTGCATTAGTGACTTTGGCTACAATAACAGGCTGACGTTTTGCTGACTCCAGCAAAATCTCCAGCTGCAAGAAGCATATTGCCTGTTGCATAAAAACGCAAAGATAGTAATAACTTTGTTGCTGGTGAAATTGCATTGTTTCTGTCTGTAGCAGGTTGTATTTCGTCTTGAATTAACTCCAAGACAGTTGTATTTCGTCTTGAATTAACTCCAAAAGCATTTCACAAGTGTGTTTCTGCAGACGGAAACGTTTGAAAAATTCCAGTTCGTCGTATTCTTCAAAATAATTTAATTTAGAAAATAGTTAATAACCGCAAATTTACAGATATATCTATAATTTACCTTATTCTAAAAATTTTTGGATTTCGAAGCCTTATAACAAACTCGTCTTCGAAGTCTTCTTTGTCAGAGTCAAAAATTGGTATATTCATTGGATCCATTGGTTCAAATACAGAGCACAAATTCGGAAAACTTGGTTAAATATCAACAACATCGACAAACATGCGTACGACGACGGCCAATAGGAAAGCGGAATAGCGTTGTACCTAGTATTATCTGGTCGACGGCCGAGGGATAACTTATCTCCAGTTTATACTGCTGTTTGGCCGTATACCTTAATTGTAGAACGCAGGTAGCGGAGTTATTCTCGGTATAGTCTTATACCTAGTTTATACTCTCATTGTAGAACCGGCCCTTAGAAGTCCAATTAATAAATTACGTTGGTAGTGCCTCGTTGTACAATGTTACACGGCAATTGATATTTCTCTATGTGGTTGAAACTACGATAAGTTAAATTTTACAATAATTTTTATTCCACTGTCTGTTTTACCAGAAAACAACACTAACAAAACACACAATACAATCGACGCAATCGTTACTGTGTCACACTAACGAATAACTTCAATTAACTGACAGAACCATTTGACAAAGCGTATTCTTGGTTGCATAAGCCGTAGAAAAATATGTACTGGAGAGTCCCGTGAGGAACTAATTGATAATTGTGAGCATTGAAGTTAACTATGCATTTTAGATTACATGGAACTTTAAAATCCCGTCGGGGAACAAAGGGTTAAGGCTCTATAGAAGGGGTACATCGTGCAAAAGATTCACGATATCTGGTTGTATGAAACCACACATACAAGATAATATATACAGATGCATTGGAACTTCTGAATATCATCGAAATCTGTACCAATTGGATATTTTCCATATACCGAGAGTGATGACGTTATAAACCTCATAGAGGCGAAACCTAATTCGATAATAACACTCGATGATGGGACTTCTGAATATCACCGAGATCTATATCAAAACGATGTATATCTCAAATAAAAGGGTCTTGAGCCTGGAATTTGTGTATTTGATCGAATATCAGAATCTAAACATGTATATTATACGAATGATAACACAGATCGTAATCCTAATACATATAATAAAATGTAAGTTATCTGATTTAGCTGCCCTGGACGTGGTAACTGAAAAATTTTACCGTAAACATCCAGGTCTTGATATCGAGCATTGCTGGATCAAACAATCCAACACATCTATTATTGAAATTGGAAGAAAATAACCGTTGAACGTTGATAGAATATTGAACATGTTGCCTGTGGAGAATCTAACGAATACTCAATTCTCACATTTTGAAGGCGATACAGTATGATAAAAATTAACAAAAGCGTAACAGTTCATGATTTCAGTTTTCCAACGAAAGTAGCCAACATTTTAGCACTCACGGTTCGAATCAAAAGATATGAAAGAGGTCTTCTTAGATTTGGAATTCATTTATGTAAATATAATAAACAATTTAAATAAAATTTATTGTTAGATAATAGATATATACCTGTTAACATGAGCTTGTACCAATAAAAAAATGCGTTTGATCCCAGTTTTGAACACCTTCTGGTATAGGATGTTCTGTAAAAATTAATAAAATAAAAATATACCTACTTAAAGTTGGACATAAGTAGGTAATGTCCCAATACCACCACAGCGGCTCCTCCATCATTAACAATTCCAATGGGTGTTTTTTTATTCATTACTGAACCAGTCTCCATAAATTCTGAAATCAATTCAATTACGTTTACTTATGGCGAACGCTATGTCAGGATGGTTTTCGATAAATATTCTTGTAGCCGCTCGGACATAATTTTGATTTTTGGTAATAAAGGCTAACAACCAGTTCAACACGTTCTTGCAATGCGTACATCATATCTTTGGAAATTTTAAACAAATCAGCAAAGTAGTAGCGTGATTAAAATAATGAAATGATTGGAGAAACGTTAAAACCAGATCAAGAACAAAAAAATGAAGGCAACATGGGAAACGTTTTTCTGTTTTTTATTTATCAGTTTGAAAGGATGCTTTATAGTATGGAAGTCAATTTGAACATTTGATTTAAACACGCAGATTTAATTTTTTTATTGTAAGTATGACAATTCAATTTTCTTACGAATGTGATTATTTGAAGATTGTTCAAGTTTGTAAAAAAAGGCTTAATAAAAATGAGCTTATACGTTGTACAAATAACCAAAATATTCAAGGTGACGCATTCGAGCAATAAAATTAATTTTCAAACCGTCTCCCTATTCAATTTTGATGGGTTAAAGCGCCCCTAGTAGGGGTTATTCTTTCAAGTCTCAATTGTACGTCAAAAGATTTCCCCAAACAGAATCATTCGACGTGTTCGGGAGATTTCCCACTTATTATGGGATAAGAAATATACAGGATGGCTCGTCTGATATGGAACAAAGGAAACATTCAGAAATTCTGTTCTAAAACTTGTACTTTGTAATAATATGTTAGAGGACATTATAAAAACAAATTCGCGAATCGAAATTGTCAAATTGCGTCATGAAGGGAAAACCAATCACCGCGGAATAATCGAAACAAAAACTCAATTGAAACGAAAATATTATTGGCCTAATGTTCGAGGAACTGTAACTAAATACATCAATAACTGTGAATTGTGTCAACGAATGAAATATGATCGAAACCCACCGAAACAAAATCTAAAATTGACACCAACTCCGAGTAAACCTTTCGATATAGTACATGCAGATACTTTCACAATAAAAAATCAAAAGTTCTTAACCATAATAGACGTATTTTCGAAATATGCCCAAGCCTATTCCCTGACAGCAGCAGCAACGGCTATCCGTGTTACAAAAGCTTTGTTACTTAACTACATCACGTACTAATTATGGAATCATATGTATTATGTACATGCATTCATTTAATGTAGTGATGACCCTTGAATTTATGAGGGTCATCACAACAGGCAGACAATGCCATTTAATTATTCTTAATTTATTACTCCACTATCTACATTGAATAAAAATGCGAGGTCGCGTAGTTACTTCAATTATTGAACAATTTAGAAAATGCCATTACCTTTGCTAGACTTAAATTTGCTCATTATGAATTTAATTCAGTCTCAATCTGTTGATACTTTATTGGTAACTTACAGTATGATTATTTATATTGATTTCGGCACTGCTAAATCATTGGAACTGAATACTTTGGAAAAATTAGGTTTCTTTCCACTCCACTTAAATTCTGAACGATTTAAACTGACAACCTTAATCAATTGATTAATTGGGTCAAATTAGATGTCAGATCAATCAACTTATTTTTTTTACAAATCGTTCCTGAACAGATACTAAACGATATTTTAAACTTCAAGATCTAGTTGTTCGACTATTTTTCAATTGTTAAACCGGAGATTGACCAATTTTCATGGGAAAATTTGTTGTAAAATTTGTAAAATTGATAAGTATTGCCAAAATTGACTGGAAAATTCAACTCGGGGATTTTCGGAGTGTTTTCGAGATCGTTGATCACGATTCTGAAGTTATATTTACCATTTTACACTGCGGTATTTAAAAATTGGACAACTTTATGTAAGGGACGTATGTATCCTTTGTATAATTAAACTTGGCTCTCTATTGTAAAATCAGGTCGGTAAGTTATACCTCTAATTATATGATTAAGACAATTAATTGACACGTTGCACAATCAAGAATAAAATACGTTCTAGAACTAATCCAGAAGAACAACGTGAATAGCAACTTTGAATGTTGTTTCTTCTATATTCCAGGTAAGAGTAGTAATTAGTTTAAGCTTTATTATTTTTTATATAAAATAATAAAAACTTCTATATTTTAGAGAAACAATTTAGTGTTATTCGTGAAAGAAAACCCACAACTATTAATCTACATTATAAAAATGGTTAAATTTAATAATTTCACAGTTTCTGTTGAAATTGACTAAAACATTTCACTCGGGCTTCAAACCGATCAATCAATCATCAATCAATCAACCGATTTGGTCTCGAAAACCCCGTGTGAAACATTTTAGTCAATTTTAACAAAAACTGCGAAATGATCAAATTTAACCATTTTTTGGGATATAAAGTTGATCAATTTCTAGATACCGCGGTGTAAAAATGGTAAATATAACTTCGGAGTCGTAATTAGCGACCCCAAAAATTATCCGATGAAATTTTCCAAATCTGATTGTAAAAATTTCTTTGTTTAATTAACTCGAATAGATACAATTTTGAGAAAAGAATAATTACTGGTAAATCCCAATAATATTGTGTTGATGTTTAAAATATTCACTTGAAAAATAATCACATTCGTTCGAAGTTCGAATCGAACATTTTCAAAATGAAAGCTTAGAATATCCAAACAAAAAAAAAGTAAAGTACTCACATCTATGTTCTATGTTACTATGATGAATATCGACGGAAACTGTTAATATAATTATTTCGCTCAGGTATATATAGGTTAATCAATTGACGCAACTCGTAATCGAAAATAGAATAGGTATGTGGAAATTATAATACATTATATATCTGACAAGGTGACTTCATTAATTTGTTATTGCATTGATTTAAGTTTCAAATTAACATTTCATAATATTTCCACAAATTTCCCATTTTTTCACAAATACGACGTACTACATAATACATTACAATAGATTATTCTGGAATAATATGTAGCCGTAGTTCCAGATATTTGAGTACCTATATAAAGACACAACAGACTCTTCGTTGACAGTCAATGATTAAGGTGAGTGAATATGAATATAAAATGATAATACTTTGGTCTTTATGTACGTTTCGGTCTCACGACCATTATCAGAAAACTTATTAATACAATAACCTGATTACTTAGAACTAATCGCATCAATTTCGTTTAAATGCCAACGTTGCCGGGACGAACGGAAACATGATTATAATAATAATAAAATAAAATACCGATTGGCATTTAAAGCGGATAGTTTCATAATTAAATAACGTTTTTAGTTAGAATTTGATTCTCGCACTTATTTGGCTGAAAATTACCTACCTACTTATTTCGTCTACTTCAATGTCTTCTTCTTCCTTATTCGATGTACGATGTTAAAACATTTCGCCTGGCCTGGCTTGCGCTCGTATTTTCAAATCATCTGAAAATCCCATATTAACCCATTAAATCCCTGTAAACGAATAAAGTTTCTTACAATCGTGACGAGTTTGATACTCGTCCCATGACGTTTATTGCATTAATAATGATACTACCACGCAATTAGCACAAAATTAATACAGTTGTAATACTTACCTCTATGTACTCAGAGTTATACAAACCACAGTTTCACTTTTTTTTTCAAATTTTTAATGCTCCAATCGCACTATTTTGGTGTGTATCGTGGAACGTAAAGTAATACGAGTGTTAGTGTAAATTAAAAAGAAGTTTCCTTCACGATTGGCGTGAACTCAATTTTCAAAATACAGTTTTGAGACGATTTAAACGTATTTATGTTGTATTTATGTTATTTGTAGCATCTAATTGATTGTAGCACGAATAAAATTATTGTAAAATGCAGAAAATTAAAAGTAGTTTTATGCTTCACTATAAATAAGAAATAATCACCCTTATCCACTAAAAATATCACCAAAGTATTGAGGACTTTCGGCTACCAATTAGCCATCATCAGAATAAACTAAATTAAAAATCAAAATATGCCTGCTTAAATACTAGTTGAGTATAATAATGTAAACAAAGGGTTACCCTTAGCTGGAAATGAATCGAAATTTAGAAAATTGATTTTTCGTTAGATTTACATCCATTCAAAATCACATAAAAATTTGTCTGTACCTACTCTGTTTTAAATGTGATAAACTTTCTTGAAAATTGTATGATCTGTATTCAAAATATGTTTGACTACCGCTAATTTTTCACTATTATTTCTATTATTTCTTTCATATGTGCATAATGTTCCTTATAACGAGTTAAGATGTTCGTTCTAGTTTGATCCACATAGCATTTTGAACACGACTCACAATATTGATTTTGTAAATTCTGGATTTGTCGAAATCGGAAACTTCGTCAAAAGTGTTGCCCAGACGGTGTTTTAGCTTGTTCTTACATCTATAAACTGGTTGTATTGCAAATTTTGAAAACAAACTGTGAAATTTATTAATTACTGAAGAATGATAAGTGAAACTTTCGAATTTTTTCGAATGATGTGAGGGTAATGGCGCTAATTTAGTTAGTTGGCTACGTTCGATTGTTTTTTTCTGTTTGGAAATCAAATTATGGATCAAAGATTTCTGGTAACAATTGTCCAACGCAATTTGCTGAAGTTTCTCAATTTCTTTGTTATAATTTTGATGGCTCATAGGAACGTTCAATAATCTATGAACTAGCCTATTAAACGGAGCTATTTTATGTCTAAATGGTGTAGCTGAATCCGCCGGGGTATACCCATTTGTTTGAGGGGGTTTTCTGTATATTTCGAAATCCAAGTGATTACCATTTTTTATAATGTTAATATCAAGGAATGGAAGCTGATTATCTGTTTCTATTTCGAAGGTAAAACTCGATGAATCAAATTGGCTAGTGAGCGTGTTCAACAAGCTATATAAATCAAAATCTTTACTTGTAATTGCGAGAATGTCATCAACATATCTATACCAGTTTTTGGGAACTGATTCAATTTTGATTTTAGATAGGTTTCTAGTTCGCTTAGAAAAACATTGACCAAAAAGGATAGAGTGGATTGCCCATTGCACATCGCCGCTTGTTTGTTTATAGTAATTTTTGTTAAAAGTGAAATAATTTTGCTCCATAACGATGTCAGAATCATGTATTCTGTACAATTTCTACATCGGGCTATTAATATTCGAAAGCCATTTCTTCAGAATGTTTATCGATTCGGAAATGGGAATATTTGTAAATAATGAAACAACATCAAATGAAACGAGAGTATCACCAGGTTCAAGTTTGAATCAATCTTTCAATTTTGCAATAATTTCCAGGGAATTTTTCACTGACAAACTTGATGCGGCTTGAAAGTTGCTAAATTCCTTCACCAACCATTTTGCTATGTTATACGTAGGACAATTAATTAATGTTTGAAATGATTGGTCTCATGAAATTATGAATTCTAGGTAAACAATACAGTTTAGGAAGGTTAGGATTTGAAAGTCTAAGTTTGTGTTTTAAATTATCGGAAACTGCCCATGATTACGAGGGATTTTCCTTCATCTACTTTCAAATAATAACAGTCTTTTTCACTCGACGATTTACAGACATTATTGAAGTTATTGAATGAATTTTTATATGATTTATTTGAATGTTCAAGAATTTTCTTACACTTGTTGCGAATAACAGCTTTTCTTGATTAAATCATCAATAGGTAAATTCTTAGAATCAATTGCAAAATTTAAACTTTTATTTAACAAACTCATTTCTGTTTCATTGAAAATAATATCGGTTCTATTATGAATAATGTTAATGTTCTTAGTCACTTCTTTGGTAATAATTGTTGAAAGGATACCGCACACTTTAGTAGGGAAAGTAGTGTCGAATTGGTTGAATTTTTGATATCTTATAGTCCAAGTCATTCCGAACAAAAAGTTCAATGGGCACAACTTTTTCTATAGGCTGATTTTAGCGCTAGATGCCAATGACAATTTTCATTTGTTCTTCATTGTTAAGCAACACAGAACATTATTCTGGATAATAATTACTTTCCTGAAATTAAGATCTAAACAGTCATGAGATACTATTAGAAGTATTGTTCATTGATGTCACTAAAAGTGATCAAGTATACGGTGTGTTCCAGCTATCATGGTCAGAATAATACTTCAAGTTGATGATGAAACTCAGAAATATAACAAAAATTGGTCTATCATTTTGATAGGGTTGTGTCGAATGAGTACGTAAATACATCCGATAATCCTATCTATTATCTTGTACATAAGATGGAGCTATTTTATCTGGAAAATTCCGAATGTTAGTTCTCGTAGGTATTCCAAACTGAAAACTGGAAAATTTAGTAATTGGTTTTGCTCCATTGGAAACCATCTACCATGACTTTGTAGCAGACCATCTTCTTCTATTATCAATTGGAGTTCATTTATTTCATTGGCACGGTTTAAAATTATCTGAGCTAGCTCAGCATTGGCTCCTTCTATGGTAATTGGTTCATGATACTTATTGATTATCGCACATGCTATTCTGATATAGTCTCCTATATGCAGAACTTGTGGTATTGGTACTGTATCTCTGAAGAATTTGAACATATTCTTTATATGACCGTTTCTAGCTTCTACAATCCATCTCGTTTTCGTAACTAGTCTAGATGAATTTGCCTCTTCGGTTGTAAGCTGATGCTGTCCACCACCAAGTGCTACGAACATTTTTACTAATATACCTAAGTCAGCCAAGAAATTCTGTGCGTCACGGTATCCCCTATCTAACATGAAAATATCTGGAACCAGTTCCTCAGGCCCATTAAATCTCGTTCATACTCATGTCTCAACATTGCCGCATCATTATTTCCTGAATCAGAGAAATAAGGACCGTGGACATCTAGAGTATAACCATTGGGAGCAACAATCAATGCAGGTTTCCCTTGTGTACACAGTATCATTGACGTAATACGTGAAATGTCCGACTTTTGGGTATTTTTATGTACGTCCCGTCAATATAAGCTATTGCTGTTCGAAAATTTTCTTCA
Organism: Endomychus coccineus; assembly: GCA_958510875.1. Taxonomy (NCBI): domain Eukaryota; kingdom Metazoa; phylum Arthropoda; class Insecta; order Coleoptera; family Endomychidae; genus Endomychus; species Endomychus coccineus. The sequence goes on from CAUEHT010000103.1 coordinate 257,647, forward strand.
GGATTGTAAAGGGTGTTTGCAAATAATAGTAATATATTGGCCCCTCTCTATATGTTGATACCCTACATTTTGTTGAACGAATTGTAATAATGATACAAGCACTTTTTGAATTGTCAAGATCACAGCTTGACGACTGAAATAGGAAAACATGCCCATCAAGAATTGATCGGAAAGTCCTTGTCGTAATTTGCACAAAAAACATAACAAATCTTTTTTCGCTATTGCTCTATTTTTCTGATGAACATTGACGCGATTGCAAAATTCAAAGAGGTCTGTAAACTGTACTATTTTTATTGCAGTTAACGCCTGGAACTCTTCATCAGTAAAATTATCCTCGTTATTGTATTTATTTGTCGATTTATAGTTCAGCACAGCTTCTCGTAACAAATCTCACTGCGGAATTATACACCATATTCAACTTTATATTGACATGACGTAACAAACAAACAAAACGTTACTAGAAACTTTGACATCATTTCCAAAGCCATCTACAGAAAAATGTGTTTTTCTACAGTAAAGGGATGCAATGTTTTCATGTTATCCAGTAGATACCCTTCAAGTTCGAGAATGAATAAACAATTTTTAAAAGTAATCTGGACTATATTTTTATACAGGGTGGGACAATAGTGTGTCTTTCGATTTTTAGAGTTCTATTGTGATATCAATTTGAAAACGAAAATTAACTAGACAACAGAATCTGACACAAGAATGTTTTGCATTTACAGGGCGATACGAAAAAAATCGGGTTGGAAGGTGGAGTGCATTATTTTTCATGGTCTAAAATTATTCAGGATGGTCGAACAATATTTTTCAGTAGGTACGGAACTTTTCGAATATAACTTTAATATTCCTCACATTTTTCGACTATGTGATGTAGAATACGGTGTAGAATAGGATTCATAAGCATTGTTTCATTGTAGACCCCTAAGACGATTTGTAACCACTTTCGAATTATTGCACTTTAAAAATTGCAAGTAGGTGGAACACACTGTATAATTGACCAAATGTAACAACACCAAAGAAAAATACCTTTAACAGTATGTCATAGTAATGACTGTTTAGATCTTGATTGTTCAGAAAAACGATTATTATCCAGGATAACGTTTCGTGTTGTTTAACAATGAAGAACAAATGAAAATTTTCATTGGCATCTAGCGCTAAAACCAGCCTATAGAAAAAGTTGTGCCCATCGAACTTTTTGTTCGGAATGACTTGGACTATAAGATATCAAAAATTCAACCAATTCGACAGGGGGCCACTTTCCCTACTAAAGTGTGCGGTATTTTTTACGGTTGATTGATTTAACTCTTTTATTAGTTTTAGCCGAAACCGTATTGAATAATTTAGAATAAAAGAACTCGAATTCGAATGATGTTATTTCAAAGGGTAATTTTAAATGTAAGTTATAAGCCAAAAGTTGTAAATGATCTAGTTTATGATATTTGTTACTGATTTCTGAATTTAACCATCTTTGTTTTGCAGAGAGAATAATTTTATCTATTTTCGTGTTCTTACACGTATATATTTCGATGAATTTTGGGAAAACATTATTTGACAAACAATCTTTAACAAAACGTAAATCTACTTTTAAACAGGAAATTTTGATTTTTAATTTAATATATTTATTAGCTTTATGCTTGACCTGTCTGCATTTACGTGGATTGAAGGTAGTGTAGAAGCATGGATGGGAAATTTAACATACTTCGATAAAATTTGTAACAGCTTCTTTGGACCAATAATGTGAATCTTGCATTGTATCTGTAACACAATAAAAATTTGTATCGTCCAAACTAACTAATTGATGAGAAGCCAAAACATATGCTTACTGTAAACTGCGCGAAAAAGAGCGTGTAAAACAAATTTGACCACTTTTCGAATGCACGAAATTCGCTTGCGAAAGCCTGCAAAGTATCCTGTAGATGATTGCGTGCAAGCGTGAAGGTACTTAAAGGGGGAATTATGGCGCTTATAAAGTCCGCTAGCGAAGTAGGTATCAATAACTGTTTTAGTTGTAAGTGAAATGTTGAAAATATCCTTATATTACTGTACCAAGAAATTTAAAGCGGCCTCTTTTGTGATTTAACTTGAGGGCCATAATTATTTCTTTTTAATTATTCATAAAAATAACATATATTTGAGTATGCCCACGATGTTGTATCAACGTCAACACTAGAATGAATACCTGTCTATAATATAAAAGTAATTTTATAATACAACAATTTGATCAAATTTATGAAGATGAACAATTGAAGACTAAACTTCAAATATTTAAAACTCTGTAAATTTTTATTTTTATTACATAAATTATTTCTATGTCGATTTGTCCAACAGAAAATCTACATAGCCGTAATATATTGGTGAAAGAGAGATAAAAATTACCACGAATCATTATTACATTGTACGAAATGGAACATAACAGTGGGATAAACATGGAAAATTCCAAAAATTTCGAGAGTCTACTATCGTTCGCAGAACAGGAGTTATTAGAATCACAATCACAACAGGAGTTATTAGAATCACAATCACAACAGGAGTCCCAGCTAGGACATATGACGACCGAACCACGAATCATTGAAGTAAGTTGTCTACCGTAATATTGTCATAACGATATTTTTCCATTTTCCATAGTACATTGAACGCGATTGATATGGCGAGAAAGAGAATATCATTTCTTCGTTACTTGTTCTAGATCGTATCACCATCGCCGATTCCCAACAAAATGACGGCCGTAAAAGAGCAACGACTACCAAGAAAACCATCGAAACATTTACAATCGGCAGCAACAAAACAGCAATCGCCAGGAAAATTGTCAATAACTACCAAAATTCAATCGACAAAAGTAGCTGGGAAACAAATGTCGTCAAAAACGTCACCACAACCCACACCGTCGAGAAGCCAATCTGATACGAAATCAGAAAGTTCCGTTGCCTCGACACATAAATCATCGTCCGTGGAGACCTCCAATAATGATTACAAAAGAAAAAGACTGACATCTCCGGTGGTGTTGCGGAGAACAAACACAAACCAACATATGTCGTCACAGTCAACGAACAAACATTCCACGCAAGCATTTCGTCATATTTCCAAAATTAATTATTCTGTCGTACCGTTTTCGAAAAATTGTGCCCATAAGTTAACAATCGCTGGAATTAGGAATAATTTTTACGGTGGTTCAAGCGACGGGACAACTAACGCGGTAAACGTAAATATATTGCTTCAATTGACCAACTCCGCGATAAAAGAAATTTCGTTAGCCCTGTTTGAAGAGACTTTATCGTTCGGGTTCGTAGAAATTATGGATAAATATTTATTGTTAATAAAGCAATCGCGGAACGAATTCATACAACTGCACGACCTGAGCGACGCTGAGAAATGGCAAGTAACCGTTCAGATTAATATATTGGTAAGCGAGGTGGAAAATGTTTTGAGAATCGTAAGAGAAGAATCGCGTGAAATTGCCAGTGGCCAAGAATGTATCACGAATTATGTAGAAGATGTATGCGGGGAATTTTATAAAACGGTACCAAATATTTTGAACAATATCGAAAATAGTACTATTGAAAACGCGCGAGCGCTTAGGTCTGTGTGGCGGAATAAATTGTTAAAAATACATCGTAAACATTTTCCGGGCGAAACAAGTACTAACGTCGTCAAATACTTATATACCTGTTTATTGTGCGGCGATTATAATCGTGACGCAATCTTCAAAGAAGCGGATGTAATGTGCTCAATAGCCACGGGCGATATAGTACATAACATGCAAAATGCATTGAATACTATAAGTTATTCTAATATAATGAAAAAATTGCAGAAACTCGCGGGCGAATGAAACGGGACTACTTGATAAAACTGTTTGGAAACTTTTCTCTAAATTTTATCTATCCTCTCCTCAAAGTTTCCGCAATGGTTAATTTCATTTTTATTTCATTTTTCTCAACAAGACCAATATTTTTAACTGCTGGATATATATAGGTATTCTTTACTTTCTTAAAAATGTGCATAAATAACAATTTTATTGGGGTGGGCTAATAAACTCTATAAATGTTCAATTCTCGGTTTTCAAATTCACCAATATATAGTCACCACATTCAAATTGATCGTGCTAAATGGGTTCTTCTTCAGAGAGAAGTTTTATTCACTACCGATTTCATGAACAAATATTTTTGCCAGGCTCTACCGTTACTTTTTTTTTGCGTCCTTTACTAGTTGTTCCTGGCTTTCCAAATGTAGCCTCTTGGAACAGTTGTTTCAGCGTCTCACCCAGTATGTTCTCCGTTTCTCCGGTTGCTACAACATCTTGTGTTTTCAGAAACAAACAAAAACAACGTTACCGTCACTTGTTGTTATGCTCCAATTGACTGACTTCTAATTATTATGTTTCTCAATCAGCTTGGTTCATTTTCAATTAGCCCCTGTATTTTCATGTAGCCCCGTTTTTACTTATAAAACGATTTGCTCTTCATGCTCGGTCGTCACGAATCACGTGAAATATATTTTTGGGTTATTAGTTGTTGTTGTTTACTCGTGTTGGTTCCGAGTGCGAATAGACCAACGGTTTTTTCCGCCTGAAGTAGAAGGCTTCTAAAGGAATATTGCGGGTTGGTCAATCCTGGTTAAAGTTCTGGTGGGAGCGACAGAATACCGTTTGTGTAATTCCTGTTGTGCCGGATCTTTAACCGAATTCTATTTTTTTATTTTTTTTTTTCATTTTAACTTGTAGAGTCATCACCTTCTGTTATGAATCTGGTTGAGTGCTAGTAGTTGATTCGGGGGAACGTAATCCTAATACGTGGATGAGCAGTTCAACGACGGGATTTATCTAGGGAGCACGAAGCGTTTATTTGATCTTGCGCCGCTCGGTACTCCAGGTCAATCGTCGAACTGATCATTATTGTATTGGAGAGCGAGCTTTTGATTCCTTCTGCTGGTTTCTCGACTAGGCACATATCAGTCTGTTTAAGATAATTCCTTAAAACGAATTATGATTGGCGTGTTATCCAATGTTGAGGTTTTTGTGGATTTTAAGGGTGGTTTTAAGGTCCTACTTCCTTCAGAAATAGCGATCTTGGTGTTCATTTTGTTTGTTGGTCTGATCTAATAGTCTTGGTGAAAATTTGGGGAATTTTTATAACCTACGGCCATTCTTTACTGTAGTAATTATATTTTGACATATCAAGATTTTGGTCCTATATAGCCGTGGTATGTTGGTGAAATGGAGATAAAAATTACTGTGAATCATTATTACACTGTACGAAATGGAACATAACAGTGGGATAAACATGGAAAATTCCCAAAATTTCGAGGGTCTACTATCGTTCGCAGAACATACGTCTTTATTAGAATCACAATCACAACAGGAGTCCCAGCTACGACATATGACAACCGAACCACGAATCATTGAAGTAAGTTGTCTACCGTAATATTGTCATAACGATATTTTCCCATTTTCCATAGTACACATTGAACGCGATTGATATGGCGAGAAAGAGAATATCATTTCTTTGTTACTTGTTCTAGACTTACGATCTCGTATCACCATCGCCGATTCCCAACAATATGACGGCCGCAAAAGAGCAACAACTACCAAGAAAACCACCGAAACATTTACAATCGGCAGCAACAAAGAACCAATCGCCAGGAAATCCTCAATAACTACCAAGATTCACTCGACGAAAATAGCTAGGAAACAAATATCGTTAGGAACGCCGCCACAACCGACACCATCGATAAGTGAATCTGATACTAAATCAAAAAGTTCCGTTGTCTCGACGCATAGATTATCGTCCGTGGTGAACTTCAAACAGACTTCCATCGTAAGAGAAGAATCACGTGAAATTCTGAGTGGTCAAGAATTCTATCACGAATTATGTAGAAGATGTATGCGGGGAATTTTACAAAACAATATCAAATATTCTGAATAATACGGAAAATTTAGTAATATTGGAAATGCGCGTACATTTAGATCTGTGTGGCGGAATAAATTTCTCAAAATAGATCGAAATATATTTTTGTTCTGATTATTAGTTGTCGGTTTTTTCCGCTTGAAGTAGAAGTCTTCCAAAGTAATATTGAGGGTGGTTTTTGTGGATTTTGATGGTGGTTTGAGGTCCTACTTTCTTCGGGAATAGCGATCTTGGTTTTCATTTTGTTTATAGGGCAACCAAGCGATAAAATAGGATTTCAGTTTATCCTTCAGTAAGAGTCTTGGGCTGGTTATAATTTGACATCCCAAGGTTTTGGGTAGTTACAAATCTATCACGAATTATATAGAAGATGTTAGCGGGGAATTTTACAAAACAGTACCTACCTTATTATTATTATTATTATTATTATTATTATTATTATTATTATTATTATTATTATTATTATTATTATTATTATTATTATTATTATTATTATTATTATTATTATTATTATTATTATTATTATTATTATTATTATTATTATTATTTTTATTTTTATTATTATTATTATTATTATTATTATTATTATTATTATTATTATTATTATTATTATTATTATTATTATTATTATTATTATTATTATTATTATTATTATTATTATTATTATTATTATTATTATTATTATTATTATTATTATTATTATTATTATTATTATTATTATTATTATTATTATTATTATTATTATTATTATTATTATTATTATTATTATTATTATTATTATTATTATTATTATTATTATTATTATTATTATTATTATTATTATTATTATTATTATTATTATTATTATTATTATTATTATTATTATTATTATTATTATTATTATTATTATTATTATTATTATTATTATTATTATTATTATTATTATTATTATTATTATTATTATTATTATTATTATTATTATTATTATTATTATTATTATTATTATTATTATAATTATAGTTATAATTATAATTATAATTATAATTATAATTATAATTATTATTATTATTATTATTATTATTATTATTATTATTATTATTATTATTATTTTATTAAACCAATAAGAGTTTTCAAATTACATGGTCACACTATTGAACTTACAAACTATATATACATATACATACATATACATATACCGGAATAAAATACACCCATACATATATACATATATAGTGCACCATGTACAAATGGTATATCAATATTGTTTGCTATGAATTCCATTTTTTAAGTTATCGTAGATCAGTGTTAAGGTTCTATTATTAAAATACAAAATGCTTTTGATTGAAAATCACTCAAACAGGTTTATAAACTATTTTCAATGATAATCACAGTTTCATGGAAAGGTATGTTATAAAAAAATTATTAATCGTAGAGTAAATCTAAACATTTTGTCTGTCTGAAGCAGAATGACATTGTATTTTGAGTAGCCTTAAAGATATACTATCTTTGTATGCAATTCGATAACATTTCCCCAAACCTATCGGTACCAAACCATTGGTTATCTGTCACTTTAGAGAAAATTTCTCACACATACCTATATGCTAGGTTATCAGCGTCCAATCGGATATAATGCAAGGAACAACTGAGCAAATGGAAGTATTTCATTATTAAAGTTTTTATAACGCTTTTCACATTGTTTCTACTTCATTTCATTATAAATACACCTCCGAAATTGGTCTATTTCGTGAATTACGTAATCTAAATCACTGACTAAATTGATGACGATCTTTCGAATGGTGAATTTTAATTGAACGTACAGGCTTTAGTTTTCGATTTTGAAAAATGTCTTGCAATATGGCCGACAAAAATTGGTATCGAATCGATTTGAATAAAAATATCCCCAGATCTTCTGTCAGATCAATTAATTTGAAGTTTCTGAAAGCGCGAAATTTCGCAATTTTATACGAACGTTGAAACACACAGAAGTCTTTAGCGCTTTAGGCTCCGAGATTTTCACGTGGCCTATCGAAATAAGAAGGTTCGAATTGTATAAAAACACAATTGCATGAACGCCAGACGTCCTATGTAATTTGTTACGAACGAACACATTTTGACAAATGCCTCTAGGAGATCGCTACGTTTCAGTTAGAGTTTATACGTTTTACCTCGGTCTTGTTAATTCGAGGCCGTTTCGTGCCCCGTGCGGCCAGCGCCAGTTGTAATAATGTCTTTATTGTTATGAGCCGCTAGCTTTTACCCGCTTCGGGTATATTTTAGTAGCTAGAAAATTCCCTTTCGTACGTCTCACGTTAGACGCTCGTACCTGAGACCTGAGAGTACCTGTTTGTATTTTAATTGAATTTTCCTATTTAATCGATATTTTGGGGCCCGAGACTATGTTAGTTGTCCCCGTTCATACTCTAACGACATGGAGCGAAAACGGCACGCGAAAAGTCCTCGTAAAGACGTTCTATGTTCCGAAGATTTGCACTTTTCCAACTCGCCAGCTACGCGCTCCTCACGTGAACGTCATCCGATTTACGGAAAATTAACTATTTCAAAACTATTTTCGACCCCGTTCGGGGCTTTGGTGACCTTTTAAAAGGTTCAAAGTTTACACATCGATCATTTTCCAGGCTCGCTCCGCTCGCCTCTTTTCGCTTGTCGGATCCAAAGTTGATGGTCGATTTGGTCGAAAATAGCATATTTCTAGTGAATAAAAGTTCATGGAGAAATCTTGCGAGTGAACGGATCTCGCAGTGATTTGAACAGAGTAAATCTTGAATTCCACTCGAAATACAATTCCAAGGAATATAATATATATTGTTTTGTGTTAAAGAAAATTCTTCGAAGATTACCGGAAATATCATTAGACGGGAGATACAGAATTCTACGATTCTGAAGAAATAGATTTATTACTAGGTGATGAAATTCTTAGAAAAGGTCAGATAAAAACCAACGGAGGTCTTATCCATTTTCAAGGAACAAGTCTGAGGTGTATTTCGTCTTATGTTACGCAATGCCTTTCCTTTAACTTTGGAAACATTCAATTCATTAAATTCATTCAACATGTTATTTATTTCACGATTTAACAGCCATCTCGATCAATTTGCTAAAGCTACGCTAACTTGTCGAATTAATTCAGGACAAACTTTCCATTTCCCGATTTGACTGCCATCTCTTTCAATTCGACCGTATAATTGTAGTAACGGTCTTACGCAATAATCATACGATATAGATTCCAGCAGTGAAAGCTCGTCAACATTAATTCAAGAGCGCGGATAGTGACGCGGTGTATTCCCCTATCTGCCGGACTGCCATTCATCCGCCTACTACACATATATTTATATATATATATATATATATATATATATATATATATATATATATATATATATATATATATATATATATATATATATATATATATATATATATATATATATATATATATATATATATTTGTATGTTTTCTTGGTATATTGGTTCGTATATATACTGAAAATAAAATGAAATAAAAATTCTTTTTTGACGTTTCGACAATGTTTATTGTCTTTTTCAAAATGTGAATTAGTGTTTCCATGTAATTTAGAAAAGAATAGATGATTTCGATTAATGAAATGCGTCTGCAGCCGACTTGTGTTTCAAGATCCAATTAAAACTGCAGAAAATATTGGATCGGTTGTGTGTGAAAGAGTAATGTATGGCTAATTACAATTTGAAATGGATTGAATTTGATTAAATACAAGACATTCTAAGATTGTACAATTATAAATATTTATGATTATTGTATGAATTAGTTATTCTATGATAAACACTCTATCCATATCTATTATAATCAACTATTCAAGTTTAAGATAATTCTATGGAATTTAACCTCGAAATTGTTACTCATAGTGTCATAGTTAAATAATACGTTATCTTTTTTAGGTTGAATTTTGAATAGACATTTACAAATGTCAGATATTAAGAGGTTTCAATACTTTCAATTGAAATGTTTCCTTGAATTGAAGATAAGCATTATCTAAGTACTCACTATTGAGAATGATGTGATTATCATTGATTTTTGAAAATTTTGGTATTATTCTTAAACTTTATAGTCGTAATAAGTATATTTTCCTATTTTCCCTTCTGATTGGCGAAAGTATTCATCATCTTTGAGAACGTTTTCAATAAATGGACGGTGTAGAATCCATAATTTTCTTCAATCTTCTTATGAAAAGCCATGATTCTTATGATGTATGTATATTGATGTTGAGAGTAGTGTATTCTTGGAAAATAAAAAACCTATTTCACCAGGCGAAATTATTCTTTTATTGATATTCTTGAACCATTTGTAATATTTGTATGCTTTCTTGGTATATTGGTTCGTATATATACTGAAAATAAAATGAAATAAAAATTCTTTTTTGACGTTTCGACAATGTTTATTGTCTTTTTCAAAATGTGAATTAGTGTTTCCATGTAATTTAGAAAAGAATAGATGATTTCGATTAATGAAATGCGTCTGCAGCCGACTTGTGTTTTAAGATCCAATTAAAACTGCAGAAAACATTGGATCGGTTGTGTGTGAAAGAGTAATGTATGGCTAATTACAATTTGAAATGGATTGAATTTGATTAAATACAAGACATTCTAAGATTGTACAATTATAAATATCTATGATTATTGTATGAATTAGTTATTCTATGATAAACACTCTATCCACATCTATTATAATCAACTATTCAAGTTTAAGATAATTCTATGGAATTTAACCTCGAAATTGTTACTCATAGTGTCATAGTTAAATAATACGTTATCTTTTTTAGGTTGAATTTTGAATAGACATTTACAATGATAATCACATCATTCTCAATAGTGAGTACTTAGATAATGCTTATCTTCAATTCAAGGAAACATTTCAATTGAAAGTATTGAAACCTCTTAATATCTGACATTTGTTTCTGTACAGGTGTTTAACACGACAATTTCTGATGTCTACCCATATTTACAGACCCAAGGTGTAGTTAAACGCGACGTCGCGCTAAAAGTATTATACCTACCGTATTATATAGGCCCATTGCGGTGTTGCCAATAATATATATACGTGGAATATAAAACAAGAGGAATAAAAGCTATTACTCCAAATGTACCGTCTCTGAAACTGTGAATATTTTAGTGAAATATATTATTATGGGTGTAATTGATGCCATAATAAGAATTATTTCAAGTAAAAAAAGAAGCAAAACAGGTGAATCCCGTAAGTGACCGCAATTTTCTCCGTGTATGTGAGCGCGGTGGGTGACCTGTTTTTCAATTAGAAATTAATGAATCATAATCAAAATCTCAAATCAACTTCAATGGAGTTGTATGTTTGAAAACAAAATATTAGAATCATGTGAGCCAGTGGCATGTATTAAGATGAGTTTTACCTGAATGATAAGTTTGAAAAATTTAAAAGATTAATAGATGTACCAACTATCGGACTGTTTGTTCTTATGATACTATTATCTCATCTAATATTCCAATGGTATAACACAAGGGAGAAAAATAATGCTAACAAAGTACACATGCTTATTAAATACCTTCTTACCAGTATTTATACTATATCCCAATTTCTAAGTTTCTTGAAAGTAATTTTTGTACAAATATCTCGACACATATAGTCTAGAATCCAGAGCGATATTGATGGTCTGAACATTGGCACTATGGTTTATCGTTAGAGAACGGTTCAATGACCAATTCATCTCACAGACAGAATTTTCGCCGGCTGCTAGATTTCGAGATACAGCATCCAACATTTTTTTTTTTTTTACTTCATTTGACCTCCAATAAAGTTATTTAACATGGTGCCATCATGTTATCTTGTAACCCGCAAGTCCACAAAATGAAAAAAGAAACATTTTTAGTCCAAATAATGACCAATTACTCGGAAATGGACCGAAAACTTTTGATGAAATAGGTTATGTTAACAATTGCCAACACCAATGAAAATTTTCCACCAGGTTTGGGGTGGTTAACTTGCCATCCATTTTCGGTCCAATTTTAACTGGTCGGCCTGATAAACGGGCACGATAAAAAATTATGACACATGGTGGAAGTGTATAAGCTCTGGCTCCTATACTAATATGGAACAATATCATGTAATAATTTTTGAATTGTATGATAATGTTCGAAACAAGGTGAAGATTTTTTTTTGAGAATATTGTGTTCCGCTCAAGCTACACATATTCGTTGGTTATGTATTCTCTGTCCTACTGGGGTATTTTGTTTCGAACATGTCTCATAATTTAGGCTTTAAATGAGCTTCTGTATCAGTATGCCCATTTCTAGTAGGTTTAAGGGTACAATCGCCATATTTCACGAATTATAACACTCAATGTAAAATTAGATTTCTCAGTTTTCCAACCTTTTGTCAGTATATCACAAATTCTTATAAACATCAGCTATATTGTTAAAATAATTGTTGTATTTCTTCAGTATTTCCAATTTTGGGCTATAATATATAAATGATAATCCACAGTCGCAGCTGGATTTTCAATATTTGGTGGAAACCACACACACATTTTAATCATGCTCAACATTGTAATGCCCTTTCAATTTTCATTGTTAAATCAAAACCCACTAATTTCGCACTGAAAGCTGCACATTTCTCACCATTTTTGAAATTTCTCTGTTTCACTTGTTCTGGCTGATCTTTCCTGCTTATTCACACTGTACTAAAACATCTATCTGGAAAAATGTGAGACTAAACAGTTCTGGTGAACTATACTAATTATTGTCTGTCACAATATTTCCCAAAAAAGTTTTCTGCTAATGTTAAAACAGTTGTTGATGGCTGAGTATATTCGTAGATATTTTAACCCAAAATTGTTGTAGTCAATTCTGTACTTTTTCCGGTCTAAATAAAAATATTCCAGGTGTTCAGTTAACCTTCACAAGACGACCCTACCAGGACAGTTGAAGACAAGCGAACTAAGTTAGCCATCACAATGGCTGCTTATCAACTGACAATCGTTTGGTGCTTTTTATTCCGCTTATTCACTCACTTATTACTTATTACAAAGGAATTAAATGCTTAGATTCTGTTTCTAATAATCGTTATACCTAAATAGCTCAACTATGGCAATGACAGTGACATGTACCTATGCGTAAGTTCTAAATATCAATTTTCAATTGTCTACAATAATTATGTTATTATAAAGTAATATTACGTAGGAAGTACATGCCTTATTGCTATCGTATGATATTAAATTTTATTAATATTTTGAGTACATATATCTAATAATGAATTCAATATTTGTAAATGCCCAAAGACGAATAATAATGTGTAGTATGAGTACTGATCCACAGACGACAAGCTTCCATTATAAATTGGTAAATGGATGGCCAAATGTTGTTTCTCTATGTTCAATTTAATATTGACAATACATAATATTATATTTCCTAGGTGTTCTGTGTATTAGTGGTAAATTCTGAAACTTGAATCAATAGAAAACCTTGAACTTGTCTTGTATCAAAATTCCTACATAACAACATGATATGCATTTTAGAAGCTCTGGTTGCTGTTGTTCAATATCCTTTAAGAGAATTTATCATATTTTTAGAATACTAATTAATTGAAAATTACCTCTTAATAAATGTATAGCGCGTAACCGTCTCAAGACTCAAGGTCTCAGGCATCGATTAACGAATTAATAACGTATCATTGGAATATGGCTAACGTATTAACGTATTAACATTAATTATAGAGATCTCTCTATGTAACAAATACGCGACATTGACATAGAAATGTTTCTCAAACGAGGTGTGGACATCTATAAATAAAACACAGTATCTACTATTTTCTTTGGTCCACTCTGGAGTATCAACCCGCCCTCTGTGACAAAACGACGGCTACGAAATAAGGTATAAACATGAAGGAACCTTTATCACTAACTTTTTATGTTTTTCATGGGTGCCAGATTGAATTGTGGGAGTTTTGAATAGACCCTTCTTATTATCGTTCCAATGGTTTATCACAAGTTACACTTACGTCTCACAAAAATCCACGATAACGGAAAAAATGTTTGTACCATAGTGAACTTCAACATGTTTAACTTTGAATTTCAATCTATCACACGTTGATGACATTTTGTGAGTCGCCGGTTTATTACAAATACGATAGAAACAGTGTTAAGATGTTAGATTTATACTCAAACATATATTCCGAAGAACGACAATCACATCAAACTATGGTTGTTATTGGATGACCAATATTGGAGTGAACTGTAAAGACAACAAGAAACCACAGCAAATGACCAAAATGTTGTCATCGTTCATATAAATACAACAATGCCCTTCTTCGAATACTTCTCCATCCTCCAAATTCTCAGTATTGAGTTGAAGGTTCTCATTGTTTTGGTATTCCTTCTGGCCATAAGCTCTATCTTTTAGTTTACCCCATAAGAATATTGAGATCTGGAGAACTTGCTGGCCACATTACCAGAACATTCTTCCCTATCCATCTCACCAAACCTCTCGGTAAAACAATGAGACACTTGTCTTGGATTGGGTGATATGGTATTGAAACCAGGTACCGTTGAATTTAGCCAGAGGTAGATCATCCAAATAGTCTTCAAAACCTACAGGTTTTCCAAAAAGTTCCGTAAAGTTATAAGGACTCAGAATTATATCTTCATGAATCTCTGCCCACATGTTAATACTATTGGCAGTTGCGGTTTAAGTTATCAGATCTGTCTGGGATTGTTTATGCATCAAATAGACTCATTATTTTGGTTGGATATTACACAATTCGTAAAAGTGCTTTCATCTATCCAAATCATATTTTATAAGAAAACAGGCGAATCATGTTCTCTCAGCCAACCATAAAATTAAAATCTACTTTCGGGATCACCTGGATGTAAATTTTGTGATATCTAGATGCTGCAACATTAGAAACCAATTTTTTTGGTTGTCTCCAAGCACTTGTGTGACAAGAAATCAAATCGGACAAAATTTGGCGTGTATATCTTCCTGGGCTGATATTTATATGCAAATAACCTTTTTTATCTAAAAGACATAATATCTTAACTTTAAACTTCAATTATATACTCCGTTTATCAAATTTTCTTCAGTTTGTTCGTTATTGTCCGTATTTTTTCTTGGCTTTTCAAATAAATCAAACTTAGCGAAATTTTTGTCCAATAACTGTAATATAGTTCGATGTGGTTGTCTTTCGAGACACATGTTTAAATACATTCCGATACACGTAACACTGTTTCTATGGTAATCAATATAGAGCCTTATAAGAAAAAAGTTGATGATGTTCACAGAAAGACGAAATGTCAAATCTGAGAAGACTATAATATGTTGCAGAAGAATGCAATGTAAATGTGCAATTTGTTTTGAAATCCTTCTCATAATGAAGTAAAAAAAAATAAAAATTGTTTTTCAAAATTTCGGTTTTTCCGAATATCACCGAATATACTCGGGATTTTGAAACTTACTCAACTAACCATCTTCGTATCTCTTATAGTTTTCGATATCTCAATTGTGAGGATCGAATTTGAAACACCCGGTATAATATCGTGACCAGAAAAAATTATTGAAAGTATAGGTGAAGAGTTCTGATGGTTTTGTTAGGCAAAAATATGGGAACTTGTTGCAATGATTGCCTCGGGTGACATAATAAAAAGCTCCATATATGTGAATGAAAGGAGGATTGATAAAGGTAAACCTAAATCAAAATCATTAGATAAGGTAATGTTTCATGAGCGCCCAATAGTTTTTTTCCTACAAATGTTGAAAATCATTCTGATCAGCTTATAATATTGAAAAAAAATATTTTCCACTTTTTTGTGCAATTTGGTTTTAAAAGAAAACCATTGTATTTGAAAAATAAATTTACAACTGTTTAGTGCAATTTGGTTTCAAAAGAAAATCATTGTGATCAGAAAGCTTTTCAAATTTATTTATTATGATTTTATAATAAATATTTCTGATCGCTATTTCGATTCCATGAATTATTTCTGTTTATTCGAATGTATTTAGTCTCTCTGCCATAACTTCGGTATTTAAAAAACAAATTGTTCTGGTTATTGAAACTAAACTGAAACCATTTACAAACTTATTATTGATGACTTTGTGCATTGATTGATATACATCAGATTGGTACCTCTGGTGGCGCTTTTATGTGTACGCCATCGCCATGATAAGTAACCACTTTGAATTATTGAAAATGAAAATTTAACATGGTTATGATATGATGCAAGTGTGCGCGGCCGCCGGTCGCAATAGTTCAAAGAAGCGGTTCCGTATGATATCGGCATCACAAAGGCAGCCATAGATATGAGAAACAACTCCGTTGTAGCTTATAGCCGCTCCATAGTATATACAATATACATAACTGACAAATTTGACATGCATGTCACCTCAATTCCTCCAATAATTCCATTGGGATTCACAAGAAAAAACCTACCTAACATTTACGATGCAAATAATGTGTTATGAAGGAACTTTTTGCGATCTTGAAAAATCAGATATACACTTTCTCCACTTCTACTGAGATTGAACAATAATTAATGATTCTAGTCTTACACTCACTCATTTTTTTTATCTTCAACCATCGAATAATACAATCATTGAATATACGATTTTCGTCTGGTAATGATACCCGTTACTGTTATGAACTAAATAATTATCACGGTAGGATTGGATATCTTGAATGAGTATACTTCCGCGGATAGCTAGTCTTTAATTTTCCTGGCTTCCGGATGTATTCCGCGTCACAATAGCACGACTAGAACTGAAACTGTTTCAGCTCAAGCCTCAACCTGCCCTGAAGATACCACCTGTAATGGCCGGCGGAACATCAGCATCAAGTCGTGCTATTGACATGCGGAATACCTCTGGAAGTCAAGAATTTTCAAGTACGATTGAATATTATTCGTTGTCAAATTAAGTTGAAACAACATTAGCCGTTTTAATATTGCAAGAAAATAAACACTATGTTGTATCAATTATCTGCATAGAATCAAGGAATTAGTGTTTTATTAATGAATTCTCTTAGGATGAGACTCCCAAAATTTAAAAGTCTTTAACATTTTAATTAATTATGTTATGACAGTTATGTGTTAAAAATATATTTTTGTTCATATAATAAAAAATCTCAATGCAACAATTTGAATCGAATATTTTTTTGGTCAATATTCGAATGAGAAAAAAAACATTTGTATTCCCCTAAAAAAACACTATTTTGCTCATATCTCAAGACTGTAACATCGAAATGACTTATATTTCCGCTCAAACGATGCGTTTTCACTTTTTGTACAATTTGTCTCTCGACATGTTTTTCCATTTGAGCCATCGTTTTCTTTTTAAACGCAAAAAATATGAAAATCGTATTTTTTCGCGCCAAATAATGAGCGTAACTTTTGAAGCTAACTTGTAGGAATTTTTTGATTATTTTTCCCGTTTTCAGCACACCAAATTATGTGTAAAAACATACCAAATTTACAACTTCATTTTTTCAGCGATATGCGCTGATATCTCAAGACCGTAACCTCAAAATATATTTTACTTCATTTCAAACGATGCGTTTATTTTTTCTACGATTTGTCTCCTGACATGTTATTCCTTTTGGGCCACCGTTTTATTTTAAAACGCAAAAAACATGAAAATAGTCTTTTTTCGCGCCAAAAATGCCCGTAACTTTTGAAGCTAACTTGTAGGAATTTTTTGATTATTTTTCCCGTTTTCAGCACACCGAAATACGTGTAAAAACACTGCAAATTCACACCTTCAATTGTTTTTCCTTAATTTTTCCTCAGGTGACTGGCCTATATCATTTTTTGGGTTTTTGAGAGGTTTTTAGAGAAAAAAAAGCCAATATACAAAGAGCGTTTGAAGAAAAAATGATACTGATTGAATTTTCCTTGATACTTTTTAACGAGAACGTTTTGGAAAGTGCGGCTTCAAAAAAAAAAAAAAGACCAAAAATCGGTTTTTTTGATTTTACAAAAAAAAAATGGCCGCTGGGCCCAAAATAATAAAAAATTCGAATTCTACGGGTAATTTCCGATTTCCTATGGGTTTTCAAAAAATTTTCTAGACTCAAACTGGCTCGAACGGCTCTCAAGACGATGTTTCAAAAATTAATATCAAAAAATGACAGAAAAACGAAAAATAGGCGCCATTTTTTTTT
Source organism: Endomychus coccineus (assembly GCA_958510875.1). NCBI lineage: Eukaryota > Metazoa > Arthropoda > Insecta > Coleoptera > Endomychidae > Endomychus > Endomychus coccineus. The sequence continues at coordinate 275,695 of CAUEHT010000103.1, forward strand.
GTTCTTACCATTTCAGCTGAAATTTGGCAGGAAGCCATCATTTTAGTAGTAGAATCCTTGAAAATGGAATTGCCCTTATTCCAATCTTAATATTAGTCTTTCCATTTGTAAAATTGAAGAACATTTTCTAAAATCTAACAAAAATTGGAAACTATCAAAGCAATTTGAAATCAAACAAAATTATCAGGCCTAAATAATACAATTACCATTTCCTGAAAAACTGATGTTTATTGTTGTGACTAGATTTGATCTTTGATCATCATCATATGCTCATGCACTATATTAAAATCTATCGATAACAGTGTTTGATAAATGATAATGCTCGAAAGGTTAAACTTAGAGCAATGTAAAAAAATAAATATACATGAAATGACAATAGTAGGTATCGGGTCACTTTGGCCCGCCTGATAGAGAGCCTTATCAGATGTAGGCAACCAGTGATACACTCGTGCATGCGCGGTATGCCCAGATAGGTATCGGTAAGTACTGACTCCTGTATTACCGGCCGGGTAGACGGTTAGGGTGTGGTCTCGCCTCTAACATCTAGGTGTTACCGGGTAGACAGCTAGGGCTTGATCGTTCAAGGTAGACAGCAAGCAATATGTGAGGTTAGGGAGAACTTCAATGTAAAGCAGCATCAAAATATTTTTTTTCTACACACGGGAATCGAACCCGAGAAATGAAATCCAAAGCCAGCTCCTTAACCGCTCAGCTATGGAGGAATTGAGAACAAGCGATTTTAATGTTGTAGATATAACTGCGGGGTATCCGGTCTGAGTGATAAGTGTGAGTATATTGCAGCCTATGTGGTACAGGTAGTTGTTTATACATGACGTCAGCCGTGTGGGTGTTTGAACACGAAGGGGGCGAAGTGTATGGCGCGGGGTCTACAGCGAGGTATGGAATGTGAGACTTCATAGCGCTAGCCATAGGGGTTTTGGAAGAGTTATAATGGGAGTGTTTGTACATAACGTCAGTCGTGGAGATGTTTGAACGTGTGGGGACGAAGTGTATGTCGCAGGATCTACAGCGAGGTATGGCATGTGAGACTTCATAGCGCTAGCCATAGGGGTTTTGAAAGAGTTATAATGGCGCTGTTTATGTATGCTGTCAGTCACGTGATTTTTGAAAGAGGCAAGTATTCATCAGAGGTATCATGGGAGGGCTGCTGCTCCTTGAATGCATAGATGGAATGTTATATAGTATAGAAATGATATCTTCTGCATGAACATTTTTCAAAACGGAATGTTTATAAGGGGATTACTTTCATGACGTTTATTCAAGCTATATGCACCTTATTTCAACGCGATCGCTATATTACAAAAGTGTGATTCCAATCATCTTGAACATATAGATATGTGGATATTATTTTCAGTATACAAAAATGGGGTTGGGGGACTTCAAATAAGGTATGGAATGTGGGGTTGTTTAAACATGACGTTAGTCGTGTGGTGGTGTCTGTCGCGGGGACCTACAACGAGGTATGGAATGTGAGGTAGTTTTTTGACGAGTGAGTGGTGTTTTATTGAACTGAAGATCCTGCGACCATAGTTTACAAACGATGATGACGTCACTACTCTGAGCCAATGACAGTAACTGATTCAATCCGGTGACCATCGTTCATGAACGATGATGACGTCACTACTCTAAGCCAATGACAGTAACTGATTCAATCCGGCGACCATCGTTCACGAACGATGATGACGTCAATACTCTAAGCCAATGACAGTAACTGATTCAATCCGGCGACCATAGTTTACGAACGATGATGACGTCACTGCTTCAAGCCAATGACAGTAACTGATTCAACTCCGGCGACCATAGTTTACGAACGATGATGACGTCATCATCGTTCACGAACTATGATGGGCTAATGAGGAATAAAATGTGAATAATCATAATGATTGTAATACATTCATGCACATGTTTTATCGCATGATTCGACACATGCTTTAACATTCAAACACATGTTTCAGTATTCAGATACGTGTTTCAGACACGTGTTTCAACATTCAGACACGTGTTTCAACATTCAGACACGTGTTTCAGCATTCAGACACGTGTTTCAAACACGTGTTTCAATATTCAGACACGTGATTCTTTCGCGAGCACGACTTTTACAAACTTCATATGTTAAAGCATTTATATATACATACATACAGACAGTTACGTAAAAGTTATATTGATAAACAAATTTTTATTTTCGCGGGTTTAATCAATTTCAATGGAAACATATGAGCAAGGAGTTTTAATGGAGATCAAGTCCGTTTCCCAACCACCCAAGAGGTAGAACTTATGGCACGTTGCTTTTTTTTTGATAAAGTGGAAAGCATCCCCAGGAGGCCTACAAACCACGTGTGAGATGTATGAGAAATGAAATATCGATATTTATTATATCATTTATTCTGAAAAAAGCACATTTTCATTTTGGGGGTATGATATTGAGAAGTCAATCTTGCAGATCATCAACATGTTGGGCTGCATACATATATTTTCCTCCATCGTATATGGAAGGTCAACCAATCACAAATCTGTACATGTCCTTCATATAAGCTGCTTACAATAGTTGTATAATTATATTAAATGTGCTTCAAAACTAATCAGGATTTATAAATCTCTATGATTGCAACTATATGCTAATATATTCAACTAACAATCACTAATCTGTGTCCATGATTGCATAATGCCCCCAAGGAAGCGTAGCAAAAGTTCCTGGTATTAAGTATCGTTTATCATCGTTGGGGGATAGGGCAATCTTCTCCTGGCTTATGGAGAACACCTCATGTTTTACAGCCCTAATCAGATTTTGAGTTACTGACACCTCCTTCCACTCCTCAAGGCACTCAACATAGTCTTCAAAATCGATTCTGTTTTTAACGACGGAAAATTTTACTCCCTTAGCTTTTTTTGTTACGCCATAATTCCGTATAATATCATTAATTTCAGACTCGTCATACTCAGCTGCTTCAAGATCTTGAAGCAGTCTAGTGACATCATCCTCAGAAGTCGAAATCTTTACTGCATATAATTTAGCTCGGAGGCCCACAAAATCAGTCATAGGAGTTCCCCCGTTCTCGTCCTTCATTTTCCCTAATACTTTCTTATTGACGAGCGGAATATTATAGATGTTATCAGGCTGGTAGTCGCTGGTGTCGAAGTATTGATGGCAGTCACGTTTCATTACATCATAAGGGTCTTTCCCCAACTCATATATGAGAGAGTCTGTATCTGTATACAGTATAGAACAACTATCCCCAAACGCTGGACCCATATACTTATAATGGAAGTCGTAGATAGTTGTCTTAGCCAAATCCAATATAGACATTCCTACATAAATAGGTTTATTTAACCACACTTCCAACTTGTTTAGCTCAACTGCTACCAAATTCTCGTTGAAGATGGTGCAGCTCTTGAACTCGGGCTTAGAAATATATGATTCAGCTCCATACCGCCCACCCCACTCGGTAAGTAGGCGAACATTCACTCTTTTGCGAATATTTTCCATCGTCTTCCCAAACACCGCATTATTCATCAATTTGAATAGATTCTTCTCGAACTCATTCTTCGCAACCTTCCGAAGGTCTGTGTTGAGATCTATGTAGGCTTTAAGCCACTGAGCTTGCTTAAATCTTAGGACTCGGTGAATTTTTGTTAACACCAAACCGTTATCTATCGCCTGCTTGAGGCTACGGTGATGTATAACATACTTCTCCTTAGGGTGAAGCGTCGCCATCAATTTTGATGGTGCATTTGATGAAGCGGGAGCATTGCCTGTTTGAGGATTAATATGTAGAGGGCAGAATGGTAAATCTTTATGTCGGTCATGCAGATGTTTAGGGTACTCCAAATCGACTTCTAAAATATATCCTACATAAGAATCATCTGGAACTGTAGTAACATCAATATTTGTATCACACCATTCAAATCCACCATACGGGAGAGCTTGACTCATGGCCCAACCATACTGGTTATTGACGTCATAATACATCAAATAAGAATCAGCTTTCGATGGATTATAATTTGGTATATATTTATTGTTGGCGTGAGCTCTACGCTTAGAACATACTTGACTAAGTCCACCTCTAATCCCTTTCTCAACGAATAGAAATATATCGAGATCTGTGAGAAGCTCTAATTCTTGTTTCGTATGTTTCAGCATCGCATCCCAAGTGAAGCCGGGCAGTGTAAAGTAGTGCGCAGGATCCAGATTATATGTTTGATGACAGCTAGTTCTGAATTGTTCGAAAACGTCGGCCAGTAGCATTATATCTGTCTTCATATACAGATCGACGTATTGGCCCAAGTTTCGACATTCAAATTTTTCCCATATATGCCTAGCTCGCTGGTAGAGTCTCCGCGGACATGGTTTCTCCTCCAATTTATTGAAGAAAGCCTCAATAGGAGGTAAAAAAGATTCGGAGAATCTATCAAACGAGTCGACATAATCATACGGCATAACACCTTTCTTGGTTAGAAGCTTAACTCGTTCATCATCAAGTTTCCCAAACTGGCATTTTAAATTTGGGAATTCCTCCAAGTATGACGCCAGCTTATCCAGGGAGGAATTCATGAATCTAAACGAGTCGATGAATCTGAGTTGAATGGGGGTATCATCGACATGCTTAGTAAAACTGATATATTTCTCCTTAGTTATTGGGAGTAGGTCGATTTTACCTCCCATTCGCGAAGCCACATCTTCGATGATGAAGTTTGCATCGTAATTGGAAAGATTGTGAAAAACTATAGGAACAACATGCGTGTCTTGATAGTTGATGTTGCACCCTTCATGTGCTGCTCCCCGATAATTTTTCATAGGTAGAAGGTGATTGTGATCTCGCACTTTTTTATCGGCTTCCGAGAATGGCTGTTCGCAAATGTGGCAACAGCTCGCCCTTCTGAATGCAGCTTCATCCTCCTCAGACATATCGATGTCATAAGGACACCAGAAAACTGCACCCAAATCTTCTGCGAGAGCCATCATCTGATCCGCGAACCAACTCATACAATCCACGCCACGATAGGCTCGATAGAAGGATTGGGGATCTTCATGCGAACATTTTAAATAATATCCGATAGCTGCAGGGATATGTTGTTGAGGCTTCTTCGGATCCGAAGTGGGTGTAAGAACGCTTTCTAGATCAGCATATCGCAAAAATATTTCCGTCCATCATGTTTACTCAGCTGCGAAGAAACCAGACGTGATAGATCTTTGATCCATACGTAATGGAAACGAATTGGGGCCGCATTATCGCTATCTTCATCTTCCTTCCCAAAGTAACGATCTTGAATAAGCAGAAGGTTAACGTGCCTACCTCTCTTCTCCTTCGTGAGGTAGGTAGGTAATGTAACGAATGACTTTCCGCTTTTATTTAAGACGTATACGTTGATGGAGACTTCATTCTGCTTCTCAAAGTTAGGGATCTGGCGCATTGTCATCGGAAATTGAATCCCTTTCAATTTTAATACTTCCTTGTAGTGGGGGGTATGAAGAAACACGATCTGAATGTGGGTTAGTACTAGGATATAACCCAGCTGTCACTGCCCAGGCGAAACATGCATCATCATTATTTTTCACATTGATGCAAGCCTCTTTACGTTTGATCTGAGCCGGTAAATCAATATATGATGACCCCAGTTGAGGCGTGAATTTGTTGATATTCACACCCAAATTGATGATCTTAGTCAACGCCGGATCCCCTCTTCTGCTCAGATTTTATCTGAACCCGCAGAGTCTTCAGAGCTCCCAATGCTGATAGCAGCTGCTGCTTCTCCCCAATATTTTTAGCCGTTTTAAGGGCATTATTTATCCTCCTTATCCCTAGAGAGCATTTCCGCAACCCCTCGGCAGCTACTGCTCGATCATAGTGTGGTGTTAGAAGTCCGAGAAGAGCTGCGATATGCTTCACCAAATCGGTGAAAATGGACATTTTGATCTGCGATAGAATTGAAAATTAGTAAATGTTATCGTATGAAAAATAGATGGAGACCTTCTCCATCTGATTACTTCCACCCGAAAATTATTGGAGGGGTTAATAAAACTCGATTGATATATACCTAGGAAATTATATGGAATTAGGTTTTCTGTTGAGATCGCTGGTAACTGATATGGAAACAGTAGGATGATATTTATAAAATTTTCGCTCTTGAAATCACCCTTTATATAAACTCTCGAACGATATGTACCGGCGACTTATAAGGTTGTATGTTGCTGTATAATTACCTATATGCAACAGGATGTGTATCTAAATTTTCGCTCTTGAAATCACCCTTTATTTAAACTCTCGAACGATATGTACAGGCGACTTATAAGGTTGTATGTTGCTGTATAATTACCTATATGCAGCTGGATGATATTAATGTATCTAATTTTACTCTCCAAATCACCCCTTTATATAAACTCTCGAACGTTATGTATCGGTGACTTATAAGGTTATATGTTGCTGTATAATTACCTATTTGCAGCTGGATGATACAAATGTATCTAATTTTACTCTCCAAATCACCCCTTTATATAAACTCTCGAACGTTATGTACCGGTGACTCATAAGGTTATATGTTGCTGTATAATCACCCGTATGACTTAAACTGAGATTATGAGTATATTACACGCTGGTATATTACTTCATCGACGACCGAATATTGAACTTTTTTTCTAATATTGGAGGAGAGATTACAGATATTCAAAAACCTTGATTAGCGTAAACACATACGTACACTTAGGATATATTCAGAGAGAGCTTTAGCTCGAAATCATTACATTAAATATATTCACGTTATTAGCCCTCCATAACAAGAATTTTTCATCAACATATCTCTCACAGTTCTTGTTATCAGTTTCAGTTTACTTAATTCTATTAGTTTAAATTTCACTCGCTATCAATTTCCTATTCAGAATCGCTATCAACCGCAATATGAGAATTTTTTGAACTCTGTTCACATTATCAGTTTCCGTTCTAATGAATTCTGACGGCTTTAATTTCTTTCATTATCAATTTCCTTTCATCCGCAATATGAGAATTTTTGAACTTTGTTCACGTTATCAGTTTCCGTTCTAATGAATTCTAATGGTCTTAATTTCTTTCATTATCAATTTCCGGTTAACTGCAATATGAGAATTTCCGATCTAATAGGTTATGAATTCTAACGGTTTTAATTTTCTTTCATTATGAATTTCTTATTCAGAATCGTTATCTAATTTTTGAACTTTGTTCGCATTATCACCCCTCAATTACTCAAGACAGCAATTTTTATTCGGGGTAGTGTGAGATTTTTCAACTTTGCTTTATCAGTTTCCATTATAATTATCAGCCTTATTTTCTCTTTTACTATCTTGAGTTGAAACAGCAATCAGCAACAGCGGTTTTCTCATTATTACATATTTTCTCAGCTGATCAATACATGTTTCCGTTTGACTATTTATTAATGAACTTCTAACCCCACCTTGAATTTATGAGCAATCTTTCTGAATCGCTATTTCTGACTTAGATTTATAGGTAATCGAATGATTTTCACTATTTTACTTATATACCATCATTCCGTAATTAGCTAATTCAATTCATCAGATTATGAAATAAAGAATGATTCTAATAAACTTTTTTTATTTGTAATGTACAATTATCATTCATAATTCAGGATATATTACGGATATCTAAACATTACACTGCCATGTTTATCTCCATGATTGATACACCCACATTTTGTAAGCAATTTTTCTGAATCACTATTTGAGCAGAATGCTGAAAATTGATTCATCTTCTTGGTGTGCATAACCAATTTTGCTGCATATCCCTTTCTACGGTACTCCTTCAGGGTATAAATGAAATTCATCGTCTTTGGATTGGTATGTTCACCCAGAGGATCATAATCCATACTCGACATTAGCACGAAAGAGGCTGGTTTATCATCTATGTATAATACATAACATGACACTCTGATCCTGACACCACATCTCGATAATGATGCGTGTAATCATATCCTCTTCAAGATGAAACTTTCGAATTTTTCTAATAGCTTTCTCTCCATATAAAAATGTTACCTTCTCCATGAGTCTCTCAAAAAAAAACGGAATGTTGATAAGTAAGTAAATTACCTACTTCTGAGGCGGGGACACTATTGAGATTATGAGTATATTACACGCTGGTATATAACTTCATCGACGACCGAATATTGAACTTATTTTACATTTGTGAACTGTGTGTAGTCACTTATTCTACACCTACAGATATATGTGATATGAAACAGTTGCATCCTAACTCATTTTCATCCGATTCTGATAATGCTATATTTATACGCTTCCCCATCCATTTGCGTATAGATTTTGAGGGAAAAAGTTGAAATTCATATTCTACTTATCAAGCTCTTTCATTTGATACCCATGAAGCTATAGTTGCAGCAAAATTTACAGTTTTTCCTGTTTATATGCTTGATATTAGATTTTTCCTCATGCAAATCATAAAATTCATACTCTACTCGTTAAGACCTTTCATTTGATACCCATGAAGCTATAGTTGCAGCAAAATTTACAGTTTTTCCTGTTTATATGCTTGATATTAGATTTTTCCTACTGCAAATCTTAAAATTCATACTCTACTTGTTAAGTCCTTTCATTTGATACCCATAAAGCCGCACTTTAAAAAATAAAAATTTCAAATCCTTATCGCGAGAGATCGGTCAAACTGATCGATATATAAATAGTATATTCTTATTCAGCACATCACGTAGATTCAGAATATGCAATAAAATCACCACTTCCGGTCTCACTTCCGGTGTGACAATGTGCTACCTATATAATCTACTTCCGCCGGATGCACATAAATGTCTGATATTTCGAAATTAATCAATTTAATATATGTGTAAAGCAACATTTTTGCATGCAAAGTCACAAGGCGGTTCTTTCATAGCCGTCAGGCAACAGTTCCCTTTAATGCTGCTAAAGCAAATGAAAAACACTGTTCATACCTAACCTCTGATGGTAACAACCCATTTTGTAGACGGGGATTACAGATACCGAAGTTGATACTATCTCTCCCCAAAAGGAGATACCTGTCGTGTTTCCATTTGGGAAAAGTCGACCACCCTTTAGACCTCGAGTTGGATGGTGAAGCATAAAAGTAAGGTATAAAATATGTTAACTTACATTATTATTGCACTAAAGCACTAACACTTGTTTGAAAGTTTCTCACAAAATATATTTAACTCGCTAAACACAGAGCACACACAAAAACACGTCTAGTTCCTTCTGAAGCTAGTAGAATAATGAATTTAATAATAACTTGAGATACGCATATCGCGTTTTTATAGGAACTTCTTATCAGTTGGCGGCGCCGTCGAGTCGGTCAATAACAACTTTATCATTTTATTTTTAGGAACTTCTTATCAATTGACGTCATGTATACCGTTCATGCGTGGCGAATAACAACTTCATCAATTTCTTTTTATAGGAACTTCTTATCAATTGACGTCATGTATAGCGTTCATGCTTGGTCAATAACAACTTTATCAATTTCTGCGAATTAGTTTAATTTTAGTTTATCGCATATTCAATGATTAAATATCGTGTATAAAACCTATGACACTTCATAGGAGGAAAAAAGTATTCTTCTCATAGTGTTGAGTGATATTGAAAAATAGGTGAATACACATTTTTCCGGTATATTAAGGAATTTACCAATCGGTGAGCTGTTTATTTCATCTTGATCTTACTATGTATCATGAGTACAAAAATTTTGTTATTTTCTGGCGGTTATTCTGCAGATGAGAGCGAGATTCTATCAAGGCATGATAATTCCTTCGAAACCCTACTCCTCATCATAGGGATTTATTTTTTCCTCGATTAGATTGAAGCTTATTCAGCATTTAGTTATTGGAATAATATTTATTATAAGCATGATTGGAGTGATTGATGTTTCATTTGGATTTAGGTATAGTTGCAATATTATTATATTTCTTATCCCCCGATTAATGTTTGGGTATAAAACACATTTAACATTTAGCTATATGAATAATAATTATATAACTGTTGTGTTGAAGAATGATAATTTTTTTTTTGATAATGAAATGATTATGTGTTCATTTAGAATCTGACATGGTCACCGGATTGAATCAGTTACTGTCATTGGTTCAGAGTAGTGACGTCATCATCGTTTGTAAACTATGGTCGCAGGATCTTCAGTTCAATAAAACACCACTCACTCGTCAAAAAACAACCTCACATTCCATACCTCGTTGTAGGTCCCCGCGACAGACACCACCACACGACTAACGTCATGTTTAAACAACCCCACATTCCATACCTTATTTGAAGTCCCCCAACCCCATTTTTGTATACTGAAAATAATATCCACATATCTATATGTTCAAGATGATTGGAATCACACTTTTGTAATATAGCGATCGCGTTGAAATAAGGTGCATATAGCTTGAATAAACGTCATGAAAGTAATCCCCTTATAAACATTCCGTTTTGAAAAATGTTCATGCAGAAGATATCATTTCTATACTATATAACATTCCATCTATGCATTCAAGGAGCAGCAGCCCTCCCATGATACCTCTGATGAATACCCGCCTCTTTCAAAAATCACGTGACTGACAGCATACATAAACAGCGCCATTATAACTCTTTCAAAACCCCAATGGCTAGCGCTATGAAGTCTCACATGCCATACCTCGCTGTAGATCCTGCGACATACACTTCGTCCCCACACGTTCAAACATCTCCACGACTGACGTTATGTACAAACACTCCCATTATAACTCTTCCAAAACCCCTATGGCTAGCGCTATGAAGTCTCACATTCCATACCTCGCTGTAGACCCCGCGCCATACACTTCGCCCCCTTCGTGTTCAAACACCCACACGGCTGACGTCATGTATAAACAACTACCTGTACCACATAGGCTGCAATATACTCACACTCATCACTCAGACCGGATACCCCGCAGTTATATCTACAACATTAAAATCGCTTGTTCTCAAGTCCTCCATAGCTGAGCGGTTAAGGAATCGGATTTGGATTTCATTTCTCGGGTTCGATTCCCGTGTGTAGAAAAATATTTCATTTTAGTAGGAGTGCATTAAATTGTCCACCTTCGCGGTTAAGCCGCATAACTTTAGGGTTTATTACCCAGGCTCGCATCTCGGTGTGTAGAAAAATCATTTCAGTAGAATGTGAGTACTCAGATACCTAATTCATAGACTTCAGATTGCCCCGACCATAGTTAAGGAAGATCCATAGACAGATGGTTAGTTCACAGACTTGACCCGACCATAGTTAAGGAAGAACCATATACAGATGACTAGTTCACAGACTTCGGGAACCATAGACATATGACCAGTTCACAGACTTCCAGAACCATAGACTACCTACCCCTATCGATATGACTGCGCATGCGTGATTGTGGATGACCTTGGAATGGACCGTTTTCTGACAATTTGAACCTTAGATTTCCTTATGGAGATTTACATGCAAAAAAGGTCGATTTTGGTGCCGAACTGTCATAGCACATCTACTGACAATATACATTGTCATTTCGTAATAATATAAATTCAGCCTAATCGAATCATTTATGAAAATTAAAACCGATGATGTTGCTTCCATATCAACAATGGGATGATTCCAAAATCAATTGGGTATTTGATTTTGATTTCAGTATAAAGACCTAAATGAATTAATTTTTGGTGCAAACAAATAACAAGATTACAGTCCGTTGATAACGCCACAAATTCTAGATGAGCACCTTCCCATTCTAGTAGGCTATGTTTGGTTCATCGGATCGAAGTTTTGGCGGCAATAGATATATTTGGAGGATTGTGGAATTGCGGCATTGATGTTCCACACCCTAAATTTGAGTACAACGCGACTTATAAGCAACTACAGTAGTACCTCTCAATCGAATTTAGTACAATTCATCTTCTAGTGGTATGAAGTAATCGATAAATTTTTGTTATACGCCAAAAAGAACTAAATATTTGAATTCAACGTGTTCCTTTCGATGCCATGTATTGTATAGTTAATGTTAATTTACCTATGCTGTTTTGTTAATGTCTATTCATTTGTATTTTTCAGTATTAGCAATATTTAATTTTTAAATTTACGCGCCACGTTTTCCCCCGCGATTTCATACTCTTATTTTAATTCCTGGAACAACACTGAGTGCGGATTGGTGAACGTAGACGTTAACCTTGGCTTGAAGCGCGACGCGTGGCTGCGGAGCGTGGTCACTGTTTTACTTTAACCGACACTGTTTTTCTTGTAGAAACTTTGGTAGAAACTAGAGTAGGTATATGTGAAGTTGTGACTACTACTTGTAAGTTTGTGACTAATTTGTTGGAGCTGTAAAGGTGAGTTGACAAATTGCATAAAATATTTTACAGTTACCGTAACAGTGAAGCCTTCCCGAATGGTGTTTCATATTGTTGAAATTGAATAATTCATATTTTAGTGTGTTCAGTATTATATAGCTTGTAGTTGTTTCATGCATACTTGATGGGAATATGTACACTACGGTACACACTACTCACTAGTACAATGTAATGCACTTATTTCGATTTTATGAAGAAAAATATTATTTGAACATTATTAATTACTATTTCAATGGAAACCAAAGAAGATGAACCAGATTTTGTAATACCTGAATATTTATTGGATAATATGTTAGGGATGTTCTGCTCTTACTTTTACTAAATTATTGAAGTTTCAGGTGTGCCACCAAAATACCTATATTAGAAGAAAAATGTATATGTTGGTAAAATACGATGAAGATGACATACTACATATATGTCATTCATCCAAAATTAGAAGATATAGAAAAATGATATCTGCTAGATATACTGATGGACATTTCTATAGCTGCAGTATAGTGTGTTCCAATAATAACAAGGAAAAACTTATACGAATAAGGGACAATATGTATACCTACCACAGGTTTCCCTTATCAAGATATATCCTGTGTCAGGTTCAGGTAAGTCATTTCTGTATATGAACAATCATAATGAGCAGAACAAAATGGTATTTATTGATATGTGATTCATTCTCTATTTTGGTACGATTAATATATTACAATGTGTGATAATGAAATATAATTATGACTATTATATGGCTATTAGAAAACAAAAGTAATTGTCTGAAATACTGTCTTCTTCAATACACAAATTTTCACTATACTATTCATGTTCTAGAATCTCCCAGCTTACCTCTTCACACAATCTTATATTGTGGAATATAATGGTTAGTTCACAATTAAATTTTTCAATCCTCACATTCTGCAGTACTTACGGCACTGTCTATTTAATATTGTTACACGATTAACCTCGATCGCTTTAAACTGAAAGGGATGATAATATTGAGTGGTGATGCCACATGTTATTTTCCAATAGCCAATTACACTTGCCCTTCCATATTATGCATTGGTATAGGTAACAATGGCAACTGCACATCTTCCATACAACTCATATTCATTAAACTTGTAAATAAGGGAAATATCGTAATAAATTTATTTTACAAATTGACTTGTGCTATTGATCAATTTGCACAATGTAAGATAGTTTGAAATGGATTGCTAGAACTGTTTAGAGCACATGAGTTAGTTTAGGAAAGAAGAAACTATTCTAGACAATTATTACTAAAACATATTTATTATGAATAATTTCACAAAATTTTGAAGAATTTTTGGTTCAATCAATCTAAACATACAAAATGCTCTATTTCCTGCATGTCTGATTGTTTTTCTACAGTCAATTACAAGTTAATTTATTATGATTCCAAATTTTTTTATTTTTGCCATCGATTTAAAGATTTTACAAGATTGTTTAAACATGATCAAAATGAATCAAAACCAATCCTAACATTGCTGTCAATTGTTGAGTATACTAAATTAAGAAACATGCTCAATTCCTTTAAAATATAATTTATGCAATATTAAAGGTATTTCAAGTAAACAAGTGAATCCCTCCTTTGTATTGAAGGTTCAACGAAAATGAATTATCCTCTAAAAACAGAATCTCTTGTAATGAGCCACTTGCTAATGAAAACGACATAATTAGCTATGGAGTGGAATTAAATAATGCAGTAACATTTAATTTGATTTTTTGTCTAATATTTTTCTTTGTTAAGTTCATGTCGCAGTTGAGTAGAGTATCTATATGGGATTATTGTTCCTCAATCGCTTTCTTAGTTGCCGTTTTTCATCGAAACCAATTTTCCTTGTAACCTAATTTATGTAGCTTATTGTATTCCAAGCAAACAAATCAACCAGACTATTGTAATGAAAGGTCAAAAAAATGATGTATCCACTGAAAAAGGAAACTCTTGGATTGAGCCACTTGCTAATGAAAATAACATTATCAACTATGAAATGGTATTAAATAATGAAATACCATTTGAGAATGATATCGAAGGTATTGTGTTACTTTGCTTTTTGGTTAATTAATTGTTCAATCAATCATTTAAATTTTGACTCCTGATTTCATGTTTATGCTTTTTTTTAGTGGTGGCAAACATACCTGTAACATCTAGTTCTCTTACTGCTGAAGCACAAACAACAATAGACCCTCTGCCTCCTTTCAAATTGTGTCCTACCGAAAGATCTGAGGTTGGACAAAATTCAATCCTTGCAAGTTTAGAGACCAATTTCTCGTATGATTGTATTTTAGAACCAGAATTTGAAGTGAATGATCAAATCATCAAATTCCAGTTGCAAGTACGATACCTTTGAGCTATGAATTTATCTAAATTCAAATTCGATTGAGCCTTAAATGTCCTAGTATATTCATTTTCAATAAGTTACTTATATCCTATAGTTTCATCTAACCATATCTATTTTTCAGGATCGGTACCCCATAAAAAGCACTGTTGCTTATTTTGCAAAAAGAAAGTCTACCAAATAGCTCAACATATGCTTTCTATTCATTATAAAGAACATGAAATCTTAAAGATTAAACAACTACATTCCAATAACCCGTTGAGGCGAAAAAAACTTGATGAATTGAGGAAGAAGGGGGATTATCAGTACAATAAGGAAAATATCGTGAATAGTGATGATATTGTTGTTAGAAGGTCTAAAAATGCTAGTGTTACATATGTGCCTTGTCCCTGTTGTAAGGGTTATTTTAACAAAGTTATTGAGGCATCATAAAAGACATTGTCTCCCTTCTAAAGGTGACAGACATTTGCAAGCAGAATCAAGAAAACTATTGGCAAAAATCCATGAGAAAGCATCAGACACAATGCGAAATTGCATTACACCATACATGTTCCAAGATGAAGTAACAAATAACATTTTATTTGATGAAATAATCATTTTATATGGCAACTTACTATGCATTAAATATTGTAACGTTGAGACTTGATAGGGTAGATAAGGTAATCTCGAGTTATTGGAACTTACTTTTATTACTTATAATATAAGTACAATCTTTTATACGACTCGTTGTGTACGTGACATTTGCTTACATAGAACAACGTTGTCAGGTCAATCATAGAACATTGTTTTATAATCGTGTCTATGTTACAAATATACAGAAAACCATCTGGTAAGCCATGTTAGATCTCAATTACGTCTCTTGGGTAGAATGATGATCAGAATTAAATTTTATGATCATAAGATCAAATGTTCCAAGGACGCTATTCATCCTAGACATATTGATATTGTAAGAAAAGCAATTGATGATATAGCTGGTTTTGATAAAAACAAACATACATATGAGCATCCTTATAATGCACGGTCTTTGAGTACAGAATTCAAGAAACTAATTGAAATTGTGAAGTCTGAGAGTGATAAATCAGGAGATGATGAATTAATGAAAATAGCTAAAGCTACTAGTAGGAGGTATAAACAAGAATTAGCACCTTATATAAACCGTATATGTAAATTAAGTGAAAATAGATTGAAAAGAATTTGTGAATATGAGTTCAAATTACCAGATAATGAATAAATTCATAAATATCTTCAATACTTATACGAAAATATTGAATTTTATTGTAGAAAAGTTGAAAAAAAATTTTCACTTGAAGACTGGTCTAAGCTATCTAAATATTTGCTTGTTACTTTGGTTGCATTTAATAGAAAAAGACCGGGAGAAACCCAGAGGATAGAAGTTGAAGATTTTGATAAAAGGAAAACTGTAAGTGAAAAAGATATGAAGAACTTGACTCTAGCCGATAGGTTACAGGCAGATAAGTATATAAGAATTGGATTTAGAGGGAAACTAGGAAATTCCACTGCTCTACTGGTAGATAAGAAAAAAGTACTTCCAGGGTTGGAGGTTTTGATCAAATACAGAAAAGAGGCTGGTGTTCATCCTCACAACAGATTTCTCTTTGCAGTTCCTCACAGTGTGAATAAAACATTTGACGCTTACATGTCGCATCGAAAGTTTCTGGAAAACAGTGGATTAAGCAATAAACCACTTACTTTTACAACTCTAAGGAAACATTTAGCGACATCTGTGGCAGAAAAAGCTGCTGGTCGTGAAGAAGAGATGAGAATATCTAATTATATGTCGCATGATTTTAATATCCATAAAAAAATTTATGATCAAAGTACAGATATTGTTGATATAACACAAGTATCGAAACATCTGGAACTCAGTGCTGATGATACTGCTGCAAGGATGTTGAAAAATGATGATCTTTCGGTATCGTCTACTGATATTAGTTCCACTAATAATGAGGATGTAGAAGCAAAAAGGTGTGTAGGTAAGTGACAGAACTTATTTCATATACTTTTCCTAGTGACATGATTGAAGTCGGCACCTAGACAGCTAAATGTTTGATTTGGAATGGCTTTCATAACCCAGAAGCATATTGATAATTTGTATTGTGAAATCTATTGTTTAGTTGATAATTGTAAAAAAAAAATTTCACGATTTTGTAAATTCACTGCTAGTAGCTAAGGTAACCTGATAATTTGAAAAAAATGTACAATTTTCGAAATCCACTGCACCATTAATCATTTTATTGTATAGCAAACGAATTATTCGTACTACCAGGAAAAGAAAACGTCAATTTTTGAAATTTTCAAGTTTTCAGCACCAGTTCATTCTAAAGTTTTAAGCACTGATTCTGTGTGAATGAATGAAAAATGTAGTGAGCCGATATTAGGGTCATGACATGTTCATCATGCATGCTTCCAAAAATTAGTGTTGTTTATTCATGCTATCGTCACACTGAAGAAATTTGTTGATTTGTTATTCCTTAGTTAAGATTAAATTGCTTGAGATAAAATAGTCGCCGATTTCTATAATACATTATTATTATGGTATTGTGGTGTTCTGTAGATTATTCATTCCGCTCTATTTCAACATAAAATGTCAGTTATAATAAAGACTCTTGGCCCAGGTATGAATTATATATAAATTCTCGGGAAATAGGTCACATTAACACTTACGCTTTATATTTTCTTGTCTGTCGAAACGTACGTAAAGACAAGAAAATATAAAGCATAAGTGTTAATGTGACCTATTTCCTGAGAATTTATGTATAATAAAATGTCAG
Source organism: Endomychus coccineus (assembly GCA_958510875.1). Classification (NCBI taxonomy): domain Eukaryota; kingdom Metazoa; phylum Arthropoda; class Insecta; order Coleoptera; family Endomychidae; genus Endomychus; species Endomychus coccineus. Next base: position 293,190 of record CAUEHT010000103.1, read on the forward strand.
TGATAGTTTTCACAAACCTATATTGCTCCTTTTTAATCGATTGCTATCTTTTATAAATATTTGACCATTTCCTAACAGGTGAATATAAAAAGCGAAGTGTTTGGAATTCTTTGGAAAAGAGTACTACCAGAAACCACTTTGAAGATATATTAACTTCAGATGCAATACTTGGAACACAAAGGGTTAAACAATTTCGAGAACAATTCATCAACATTATGAATAATCGCTCTGTACAAATGATCAAACAATGGATAGAAATGGAAAGAAGAAAAGGGCAGCTGAAAGCTGAGGGTATAGAAGGTAAGAATGATCAAATCAATCAGGTGAAAATGTTGATATTTGTGAAAATCAATCATTTGCCATATTAAATGTAGCTTCTTTTCATCTTTCAAAAATGAAATATTGTTTATACAATTGATAATAAGTCTAGGGAAAAGTCCTATAATGGCACCCCTAAGAACTTTCACAAATCAAACGACGTTCTGATTGGCTCACAGATTCTAGATAATGGCCCATAATAGTAATCCATGCAGCAAAAGTATCCAACTAACTTGAATCTTGCGAATCCAAGTGATTTTGATAACCTGATTTTAATCACTTTGTTTAAGCAAATGAACAGTATTTTATTCAGAAAAACTTCTTTAAAACAATTCATACTAAAAATGAGTGAGTATATTATTATATATTCATATATATTATATTATTGGGAAAATAAAAGGTGGTGATTGATACAAATGTTCCATGAGCATTGAAACATCAAACCACTGAGTAGTGAAAGCTTCGTTCTGCACCCAACTGCTTTCGTTGCTTAGTAGCTAACATTTTTTGGTTTTTGGTTAATAGCATGCTCATTTCGGTTTTATCAACGTTAATAATATTTTGTGGTTCGAAATTGTGTTTATCCAATGCTTTGACATATGCTTGACGTTTTCCTTGTTGAAAGCTTGAGCGTTAGCCGATGTATTTTCTGGAGTTCAAATTGATATTGGGTTTCTGGTGAGAAATCTTTCTGAATCATTTTTTTTTTGCCATACCTTTTTTCTTTGTTGAAACAATGTGGGAGGTTATGGTTCTGAGCCCACTCGAAAAATAATCTTCGTAACTCATTTCTGGTCATGCCAAAAAATCGTGTTTCTAGTTCTAAACTATTGGAGGCTAGTTTGACTTCTAAGTAAGAACAAACTGTTACTTTGAATCGCCCTAAATATCCCTCTTTGCTGCCTTTGTTTATTTATCACTCCTCAGGGAGAGTAATGGAAATTGACATGATGAGACAATTTCAAAAACAATAGCCAATATATTATATGCACACCTTCGAGTTTAATTGTGAAAATATTTGAAATCACTAAAGCTCCTCGAAGCAACTAGACAAAATTGAATTTTGTATATACCCTGCGGCATTCATCACACAACACAATTCTGAACACGTTGGCGTTTTTAAAAGATAGGCAACGCAAGATACACTGGGATATTTGGATAGAATGCCAGAATGGAACACAGGAAGTTTATCATGATATCTGACTTTCCCCTATAGCCACTCCAATAATTTATTTGTTGCAAAGTCATTAATTTTCAGCCTGCCTATGTATACAGATTGAGTCGAATAGCCCGGTGTATTGAATTTTAATGAGTGATAAATAATTGAGGCAGATGGAGATAGCATGTATCCCCAACCTGGAACATAATTTGTTGATTTATAACGCGCATTTCTATACACCCTGTCTCTCGACAGAGAATGGTCTCTGTCGAGAGGTAGGTTCCAATATCATCCTTTCTTAAGTTAGTACTAACAATTCGTTTGACATGAAGCTTTGAGCCAGAAGGGTCTGTGGTAAGCGTAAATAATCTTCTAAAATTGATGCTAATTCACGCAAGAAAATTTGGATTCAGTGTCAGTCGGCTTGGGTGGGTCGCATATCGCTATGCAATGTTCCGATACACAGCTCGATCTGACTCCACCTGTATGTAATTTTAATACGTGACTAGGAAAATGATTGGATCAGGTCAACCTGTCTAGGGTCTTTGCAATTAAAACATTTTCTATCAAGGAATTTTATTCTGATTTTAGAATTGCGACCTCGTTATTCTACTCCTGAAAGAGAAGCTTTGGAGAGAAGCACTGAGAGATATAGCTTAGAAGGATCTGAGCCATCTTTACAAGAGTTTGAAGAGATCATCAAAGCAAATGAACATCTTAAAAGAAGAAGTGGGCATTCTCTTAAACAAAAATTCAGAGCCTTGAAAAATCGGAAATGTCTTTAAGTGTAATTTTTGTAACTTGACTCAAATATCTTTAATTGCTTATGGTAAGGCCTAGAATTTCACTATAAAAGAGTTTGTATTAATTTTTTTGTTGTATTTCAGCTTCAGGGCAGCAATAAAACGATTTAGGAAACCTTGTACTATGTTTTATAATATAAATGATGACCAAATTTTCTATATTAATGATTTATACCATAAAAATTTATCATTCATACTCAATTTCTGCTAATATTACAGCTAAAATAGTATCTTTCTAATTTATCCTAGATTTTATAGAAAATGATCTTAGTAAATAAAAAGTCTTGAATTTGTTTTTTTTTATTTCACCATCAAATAGGTTGGAATTTATATGAACGAATTTTGAATCAAATAACTAAGTTTCAAATTTGGTTAATTTTAATCCCTACAAAATATAAAAAACCCTAATATGATGCAGCACTCCATAAATTTCTTTTTCATTTTTGAATGTTTGAACAAAGTGACTAGTGAAAGAATTCAGCGTATACCTTTTATATAATACGCAATTATGTGACAGAACAAAAATGTTTATCCAGCTTCAAAAAAATATCGAACTAATTTAATGGATCACAGCAACAGATTTGCAAAGCTGTTCAGGGTTATTATTGGAACTGGAAGTGTGGTGAAATGTAAAGAACTTACTCATTTGTACAAGAGCTGCATACAAACAATTTGCAATCTTATCATTTATTAGTTACATATAATGATGCATAAGTTAAAAATAACTATCACAAGTTCATTTTTCACTAGTTTAATAAATAAATGTGACTATAGTTTCGCTAACACAGTACCCTTTTTAAACAAATATTACAGAGTACTTTATAATATTTGAAGAAGCTATAGTCACATTTATTTATTAAAGTAGGAACTTTTAATAGTTCTGTTCCCATAAAATTTGAAGTTGTACAAAACTAAGGATTCATCATTGACTTAATATCAACATTAATTATAGTGGATCCTTCATGAAGATAATCTTGACTGAAGGGTCTGAAAATGAATATTTAAGTTTACAAACAATGTCGATGATTCTAAAATAAAATAAGAAGGGTCTATAATAATACCAGGTACTAACTTAAGTTGTTCAATCGCTTGAAGGACCTACAATGTAGCGAAAGATATCCACAAATTTTCAAATATGGTAGACATTAGTAAACATGTATTTTATTATTCACATTACTAATGAAATAATCACTATATTATTTGAAATTTTTTTACTGTATTAGAAAAGTTTAAATATATTAAATCGTCCCTTGATTTCATCCTACGTTTAGGTGTGTAAATAAAATAATGACAATATTATGAAGTTTTCTTGCCTTGGTGCGAAAAATTGTCATTTCAGATGACAAACCCAATGAATGTTTAGTTCACTATAAATAAAGAAACGCCTTTATCCACTGAGTTTACTCTGATGGCTACTTGGTATCTGAGAGGTCCTCACTATTTTTAGTGGATAAGGGAATTGATTCTTATATATAGTGTATCCAGATTTACTGTGTGAACTCTTTTATAGTTGAGTCCAGATCGATCAGTAATGTCACAAACATATAGTCACAGACTGCTATTCTCATAGAGCTCATTAGTGGAACGACATAGATATTATATAAACATACATGGATAGCGCATGGTATACGAACCGCTGTTCAGTCGATGACTCCAACATGTAAGAGAGACAGAAGACCTATTTCAGCCTGGTATTAGACAGAGATGAAGATAATTCTGACCACGTGACAAGTGGCAAGAACGTGAATAATTTACATTGATTTAAATGGAGCACTTTACGAATTTCATGAATTATCAAGTTATAATCGTCTTTGATCGGTTTTTATGATTCAGCAACAATACATAATAGTATTATGTATAAAATTACATTAACGATATAGAATTAAATATCGTTCATTTTGAATATAATCATATTTCCAAGAAGCACCTATATGCAACTTGTTTTGTATTTCTTCAATGGAAAACTTTAGTATGTAATTAACTGAAATTACTGTACTCTACATTAAATAACATATTTAGTTATTAACACCCTCAATTATTAATTAATACATATATTCAACAACAGAATCATTACCATACATGACCTAATAAATAAAACAACATCTTTCATAATGGCGTGAAGATTTAGTTATAATATGGAAAACAAGTAACATATTCACATTATTCAAAACTAAGTAAGCTATAGAAGAAATATATCTATAAATATCAAAATGGTCAAATAATTAGACAGAAATAATATAGCTATTTTGCGGGGTGGTTCGGAAAAAAAGTATCTCATTTATTAAAATTATTAATCTAATTCTGGTACCCAAACCTGGATTTTTCCCAAGCCAGAGAGTGAATCTGATTGTGCCTCAAGATGCTAAATATAAATAAGAAGAACTGGAAATTACATAAATGAACAGTTGTTATTCAGTGGTGAACTTCTGGTATTATGGCTACTCGCAGATGCCAAATCGCTAGCTTACCTCTTTTGTTATAATAATAAACATTAACAAAATATTACGGTTTCTAAATACAATAAAAGTGATATAAACAGGGTTTAGTTCACAGCATTAATGTTATCGGTCACCTTAATTTTAAACTCAAATTTTATTAGGTACAGTTTCGACATTTTTAACCTTTGCATTCATTCTTCGATTCCTTGTAGTAAAGTATTTGATTACTTTTCTTTGCTTATCAATAGAATGCCTAGCAATTCGAAAAATCATGTTCATGTTAGAACAAGAAGGTATATGACTGAAAAGATTGTATCAAAATCTTATAAATCTACTCACTGTATATATTATATAAGATACCAATTTTCTGGTTCATTTACAGGTTGTTCTTCATTGATCCAAAATGAGGTGCCCTCACAACAAATGATGTTTGCATCATCACTAGTAAAAACATAATAATAATAACATATACCCAGCTAAACATTCTGACAAATTCATATTGTTTACCGATTCCTAGGTTCTCTGGGTTTCACCATATGTTTCAAAACATTGACTGGAAAGTCTTAAATACTAGAAGGAACTACATGGTTTTACTGATTTCTTTCGAAATGAACACATGAAATTATTTTCTGTAAAGTGTTCACTACAAAGATGAGAATTCTTGTTGGGCACGAAGTTTTTTCTCTTCATTGCTATTATCCATTTTTGTTTCATATTTTCATCTGAAGGAAAACTGAAATGAATAGTAATTATTGCACTATTAGTTTCTATTTTCGATCGTGAATAGTCGATTTAAATTGTGATTTTAACGTCTACGTTTCAATTACAGTATTGTCAATTAAGTATCTACTAAACTTGTAAATACCAGTGAAAACTAGGTCCTCCTTTTTGTTACCGATTTGTACATCCAAATGCGGAACACGATTTCACCATTGTTATATCTTAGATTTATTAAAAGTATCCAATAAAACTAATTAATCACAGACTTCACTATTATAACCTTATTGTCGTCAAGAGTTGTTACACAATATTATTTGATAAAATGAAAGTAAAAAGCCAAACAACTAATCACAACTAAAAAACAAAGCACTAAAGAAGTTTTGTGTATTAAAATATTGCTATTTTATTTTGAAAACAACATAATATGATAGATTACAGTAACATGTACTCTTATGGCTAGAACGATGTTTTGCCACTTGTCAGCTGTTTCATATGTTGGAGTCAATGAACATCCCTGATGCGCTATCCATGTATGTATATATAATATCTATGTGGAACGAGCATGTTTGCAACGTCACTGAATGGAGTCTCAACCATAGAGATAAAATCTCTATGGTCTCAACCAAACGAGGTAAAGACCAACAAATCATACGCCATCTATGGATGCACTAAGAAATCCTACAATGTACCACTGACAGATTTCTCGAACTTTACAAAAAGAAAAGAGGAAAACAGCTGTTTGTGACGTTACTGATCGATCTGAACTAGAAAGACCTTAACATTGTTATCTGGCGAAAGCCAACATGAGATAAATGAGTTATAGTCCATTATATGTTTATTTCTTGAACTAGTGCAACAAATATGCTTTTTGCAAATGCTGCACACAATTTTTTTTCTGTCTGCAATATATTTTAGCTTTCCAATGGTAGATGGATTCGACTTATATATTAACAGTAGAGAACAAGGAGAACTGGCGTTAAGACAAATTCAACGCTACGCGTGACCTTTGGGAGCCTTAGTCTTCGGATGCATGCGCACAATACATTTATTCAGGGGTATTTTCCAATTCATTATCAGAATCGGGAGTTTATAAGTATCATAAATACTCTGAAATGTTATTGAAACCTGCAACTAGAACTTCTAAATACATTTTATGTAGGAATTTTGAAACATGGCTTATTGTGAGGTTTTCTATTAATTCTTTTCTCATGAGACATTGCAAACATTGACTTTATTATTAGATAGATACTCAAAATATTAATGCAATTTAATATTATACGATAGCGATACAGAATGTTCAGTCTACGTAATATTAACTCATGATAATAATTATTGTAATTGAAAATTGATATTTAGAACTAAAGAATACCTGCTAGTTATTTTACCCGAATTACTTCATTCAATCCATTAAGTCACGAGTTGTTTATATTTTTTAATACCTATGATACGACTGGGAAACCGATAATTAATCTCTCTATTTTCAAATATATCGTAAACAATATTTTTCATAGGTGGTGAAATTTTGCATAAGACGCATAGTTTATCAAAAAATAACTTCATTCTGTATAGATTTCTTTGCAGTAATTCAATGTTGAAGCGGGAAATTGAAAATCATTTGTTGAACTATTGGGCAATGAGATTATTATAAAAATTTATGGATGTGCACTCTGTTTAAATTGATAAATCAAAATAAATTATTTTTGTATAATGGTATAGGCCAAGGAATTAGTTATAAAATTAAAGGTTATTTAAAAATAATTTAATTGCAAAGTACACAAAATCCTAAAAATTAATGAAAAGTTTTTGGATGTCTTGGTTCATTCATAGATTCTTGTATTGTAAGTTTGACCCTTAGAGCATTATCATTTATCGTGCACTGTTGTCTATAAATTTCGATAATATAGTGCACGATCGTGATCATAGCGAAACTAGTTAGAACAATAAACATAAATTTTTCAGGAAGTAGGCAATTATTGCATTATTTTGGTTGAACAATTTTGTTTGATTTTAAATTGCTTTGATAGTTTCCAATTTCGATTTTACAACCAAACGGAAAGACTAGTAGTAAGATTGAAATAAAAAATTACCATATTTCACTTTGAAATCAAAACGCTCTTATGAATACGATGACCAGGTTGTTTACCTAGATATGTATATATTTTTTTATTCTGTAAAAGTAATGAATACTGAAGAAGTTTAAACTCTTTTCTGATTTTAAAATACATTTTTAACATGTTCGCTCGCGGACATTACTCAATTCGAATTTCGAAAGGGTATGTAGAAACGCACTACTATTACATAATATCTATCACACGTTTTATAAAGGGGGATCCTGTTCGATGACTATTAGAATGTTCCATTATTGAATTCTTGACAAAAATCAGGGCATTTTACCTCATCAAAAATAGATATTGAACAAAATGGGACAATACGGCTACATGTTGTTTTTCATTATAATACAATATCTACAGAATATTTATTTATATTATTCAATCGGCGTGTAATAGTCATGGTACTCGAGTTCAATAGTATACTTTATCCACAACTATTACATGATAAAGGGATATTTGAGGCGAAGGAATTTACATCAGCCAACTGTCTATTATGATTCTTCATTCTATGAACATAAATATATTGTTAACTTATAACTTCCATAACAAAATTAATTAAACATGTGTCATCCTAATTATATTGTCATTTCTCTATAAAATCTACTATGATATATGACATAACATAACACATAATCTTAAGCTAAATTGAGTCGAATTCGAAAGAAACAACTCGGAAAAGACGACTATACCCTCAGAACGTACGGAATTGCTTTGAAAAACTTGTTAAATTTTGGGCGTTTCATCCTGAGAGAATTAATTAATATAATACTATCATTATTATATAGTTGATATCAATAACAGGTACCTACCACTAACAGACAAAAATCGTTTACATAATGATTGTGTTATTCTATGGTAGTAGATAAAAATATGAGTGCACAATTATAATTATTAACTATCGTCCCATATCAGGCAGAGTAGCGAAAGCAAGTTTGAATTTTTCAAGAACGCGAAAAAGAAAGTTTGAATGGTTATGTAAAATCAGGGGCTAAGATTCTTTCGTAAATTAACATCAAGTTATTCTACATAAAAAGCAAATTTTTGTAGATTCGCAAAATATTCACTTTGCTACTTTGGCAGATATGCATCTGCATCTTCATCATGTTCAACGCTGTTCCTTTTCTAATTTTCTTCATCACATCGTAAATTGTAGCTACCTAGGTTTTTTCTTGTGAATCCCAATGGCGTTATGAGATGAATTAAGGTGAAACGCATGTCAAATTTGCAAATTGTATTTTAATTCTTTGTTGTGTTTTTCTGTATCTGTTCACTACACGAAAGCGAAACCTATAATATTGGTAGAACATTTTGTATAAAAACTTTTTAGATTTCCAAAAAAACAACACTCCATTGTGTTTTCTTCTTGTTACAACGGGATAAGTTACCGAAAAAACATATAGTCAAAGTGCAGAAAAAGACTAGCTACGTAAAATAATTTTACTTATTATATTTCACCTGATCTAAAATTATAATTATTGGGAAAAATGGTAAACCCAAATCATTTAAAAAACTTACAAACATCATTTTTACATTTCCGTTTTTTTGAAAAATAATCAACGACTTTGTTTTGCTTGAGAGAGTTTCCTATATTATTCTTCTCTATAAATATAGCTCACACAATATATAAGTATTTCACAATGTCTATAGTAATATAGCGAGACGTAGACAGTGTTGCAAGTTCTAACGGAATTTTGTCTCGATAAACACCTCTAGTGTAACAAATTTGCTGAGGTTCGCTAAGCACCGCTATATAAACATATATATATATTCTTTTGTTGATATTCTTGAACCATTTGTAATATTTGTATGTTTTCTTGGTATATTTGTTCGTATATATACTGATAATGAAATAAATATATATATATATATATATATACATATTGTTAAGAAAACTCTTACTGAGTTTTTATTTATTTAATAATTATAATTTGATTCTACCGGCTAGCTTTTTATCTTTTAATTTGATTATATTTGAACTTTAAATTAATGTTTATGAAGTTTTGAAGTTTATCTATAGAATAATTTTATATGGAATTAAACACAATGCTCTTTGATCTCACAATATTTAATTTCTATGACTCTTATTATCTTGGGTAATTCAATTTTATGTTTACAAAATCTATGACATAACCTTATAATCACTTTTTCAACTAATATTTGTTTATATTGTTATAATCAACAATCTTCCTTTTTCTTTACAGATAATACGGATAATATGATGTAGAAATTATAAACAAACTTACGTTTAGATAATATCCAAAAGTGTGTTTAACAATGTTGGCAATTTTCAATTTACTTCTTTTATAAATTCGTTGATTCACCTTTTACACAACACTATGCTATTTCACGATAATCACAGGTAACTAATTTTGGTTACTTCTTCTTGAGAATCAGGAACTGTTGATAATACTTTGTTTTATTCTTTTAGATAAGACATAAAACTTTTCGATGCTTTATTGAAATTATGTTGAAGAATGGCAATTGTTGGATACTTCTTATAAATTGGAGGTTATTACTACCTTTTATTTGGTTTAGATACTTGGAACACTCGTTGACTTTTACTAAAACTTATTAACTTAGGTTACTTGTAACCTATCGAAGTTTGGAACACTTGCGTTCTCTGATGTTTATTTTTTTATAAACTTAGGTTAGAAAATTTTGGTGAGTTGCCAGAGAAGAACAGTCTCTACTTGGATATTAAAGCAAACTGAAACTTGGCTTTACTTTCAGACCCTTTTATAGGCCTCCAAAACCGACGCTACTTGATGTCATTTCCCACCTATCAGATGCTTTCTTTTCATATCAAGCATGCCAAGTTAATTGTTGTGAACTGACAGAAGTACTCATTGTTACCAGACTGACACTAGAAATTCGTCTCGACCAATCAGAATTTAGTATGCTTTAATTTTTGAATTATTGGAGATTTTCAACTTATTTTAATTGATAGTGATTCCTTCTTTTTAAATTAATATTGCCTACATTTTCCCCACACTTTGGTATAATATAACCTATGATTGGGTTATTATTAATATGATTATTCCCATATTTATGGTTTTCTTGACAGTTACTTATTCTTAAATCTAATACATACCATATTATATCAATAACATTCTTTTAACATTACATAACTCAAATTTACTAATCCTAACTTATATCTATAACATTATTCAATGTTTTGTACTATCTCATGATAGTTTTGTAATCACTTTAATTATGATTTCTGCTTTCGTTACACAGTACGTTTCTTCACTTTCACTGAAGTTCTTGTTTATCACTTCTTATTCTATTACATTGTTGTTTATTATGTTTTACATTGTTAATTTTACTATCCTAACTATTATTTAGCTTTTACTATTGTTTTTAATTCCATATAAATATCTTTTATTTGATCTTTTCTGATTTTCAAAGTTCGGTAAGTTATTATTTTTAAATTTTTATTGTTTATGAAATGAAATCATAACAAATTCCCCTAAATCAATTTTAACATATTAATCACATTAATATTTAAAATTTATTTATCTTTTGATTTTATTTTCATGAACTAAATTTATTAATAATTATACTTGTATATTTGATCAATATTAAATATTCCCCTTATCTTTCCATTTTCAGGATTCATTAATTCATAACTATTTTCAGCATTTTCATTCATGACTACATATGGACCTTCAAAAGCAAAACATAATTTTCCACATATATTCTTTTTATTATTAGTTACTCTCATTACTCTTACTATTACTAATTCACCTATTTCAAATTTAATAAACCTTCCTCTTTTTCTCATTTCCCTATTCATATACTTTCTTGCATTTCTTTCTAACCTATTACTGATATCTTTCAAAATTTCATTTCGTTCTACTGAATTTTCATCTAACCATTTTCTATCTGGTTCTTCGCCTTTCATTATTAATACAGGTGTTTTCTCTGTTGTAGTATTTGGACAATGATTTAAACATTTTTCTACTCTGGATATTGATTCATCCCATTGACGATGTTTACCCTCACAAGATATTCTCAGATATTTTATTACTTCCTGTATATATCGCTCTGATGGATTGGATTGAGGATGTCTGATGCTTGTTAATTGATGAAAAATTAAATTCCTTTTGCAAAAATACTTGAAACGTATGTTTTTGAAATATGTTGCGTTATCTGTAATTAACTTTCTTGGCCTACCAATTTCTTCAAAATAGTTTTCTAACTTATGCATTACTTCTCTACTTTTTGTCGTTTTGCAAGCATATAATTTTATATATTTAGAAAATAAATCTACTACAACCAAAATATGTCTATTTCCTTTTTCTGTTACTATTAACTCACTTAAAAAATCTATTGCTACTATTTCTAAACATTCCTTTACTATAATACTCTTTGCTAAATTGTGATTAATTATATTTTTAGGCTTTGCTCTTTGACATATGTCACATTTCTTTGTGATTTCTTTTGCAATTTGGTAATCTCCTTTACCTATATAATTTTCTCTGAATATGAGCCACATTTTCCTTGCTCCTATGTGATTGAATTCACTATGTAAATGATTTAAAATTTTTAAAGTTAGGTCTTGATTTATTCTGTATAATTCTTTCCTACCTATATCTTGTAAATAAACTCCCTCTTTGATTTTACATTTCTTTTTATCCTTCTCTGATAAAGTACTTTGATTGTTCTTAATGCTCTCTAATGAAAATAAACCCCTTACTTCTAATAAAATATTTGCTCCTACTTTATATTTCCTTTTATCAATTTTTAAATTTCCCTCTTCTCTTGTTAAAGTATCAGCTATTATATTTAATTTTCCTGGAATATGTTTTATTTCAAAATCATATTCCTGCAATAACAAAATCCATCTTTGAATCCTACTGTTTACAAACTTGTTTTTAAATATACTTGTTAATGCACTATGATCAGTTTCTACCCTTACTTTATTCCCTAACAAATAAAATCTTAATTTCTTTACACAAAAAACTATACTTGCTAATTCTAATTCAGTAACACTGTAATTTTTTTCATGAACTTTTGTCATTCTTGACACAAAACTTATGGGCACTTCTTCATTATTTTGTTTTTGTAATAAAACACCACTGAATCTTTGTTTAGAAGCATCTGTTCTTAATATGAAAGGTTTATCATATTGTGCATGATAGACTTTTAATTTTTTAATGAAAATATCTTTTAAATTTTGGAAAGCTTCGTGTCTTTCATTATCCCATTTCCATTTTACCCCTTTCTTGAGTAATTCTACTAATGGAATCTCCTTCTGACTTAAATCAGGAATGAGCCTTTTGAAATAATTTATTAGACCTAAGAATCCCCTTAAAGTTTCAAGATTGGTGGGTCTTTTGAAATTTTTAATTACAACTAATCTATCTTCATCCATTTCTAAACCTTCCCTCGTTAATTTATAACCCAAAAATTTAACTTCTGTTTTATAGAATTCACATTTCTCAATATTTATTTTTAAACCTGCTATATCTAATTCGTTCAAAACTAATTTTATGTGATCTTTATGTTCTTCTACTGTTCTAGAAAATATTAATATGTCATCGATATAATGAACTACAAAAATTTCAAATCTATTTAATATTTGATTCATACTTCTAACTAACGCACTGCATGCACTTTGAATACCAAAAGGCGTAACTTTAAAACGATACACTTCTCCATCTATCATAAAACCAGTGTAATCTCTACAACTTTCATGTAAAGGAATCAACCAGAAACTATGTCTTAAATCAACTTTACTAAAAACTTGTGCCTTTATTATTCTACCAAAAATTGACTCTATATTTTTAGGAGCTTCATATTGTGGTACTGACAATCTATTCAATGTTCGAGCATCTAAACATAACCTAATATCACCATTTGACTTTTTTGCTATAACAATAGGGTTTATATATTTTGTTTTACTTCTTTCTATTATGTCTTGTTCTAGCATTTCACCGATTTTTTTCCTAACATCTTCTATGTACTTGTATGGGATTGGATAGTTCTTGGATTTAAAATTTTCAATTTCTTTGACTTGGAATTTATGAATATAATTACTAGCTATACGAGTTTCATCAATTATTAAACCTTTATGTTGTGAAATTATTTCTGATATTATTCCCTATACTTCTCGGATATTTTCATCTGCGAGATTATTTCATTTAAATTTCTGCTTGAGTCTTTTCTTTCGACCGCATTTATTATATTGCAACCTTCATTTGGTCTGTCAATATTTTCATTTTTCCCTTTCCCTATCTTTATAATTTCATCTAACAACATTATTTCCTTTTCCTCGTAATCTATAATAATTCCATGCTTTTCTAATTCATCAGTTCCCATAACAATATCCAATTTCATATTCGGCACTACAAATAATTGCATCTCTAGACTTGACTTCCCTATTATAACATGCTCAGTAATCATTTTTGATACTTCAGTAATTTTCTTTCCACTAATATTTACTAATTCTACTTTTGGTATTTTCAATTGATTTGTTAATTTTACTTCAGACAATAGTTCTTCCCTTATTAATGATAGTTCTGATCCTGTATCACACATAATTTCTACTTCTTTCCCTTTTAAAAAACCTTTTAATTTAATTAAACCTATACTTTCATTTTCTTCCCTTTGCTGTTCGTAGTCAATGTATTCCCACTGATGTTCATATAATACATTAACGTGGTATTCGTGCTTTCTTAAAAATCCTGATTTTGTTGATTATTTTGACTTGAAGAGTCTTCCCTTTCCATATTACTTTCAATCCTACTACAGTTTACTTCCCTTTGATTATTTTCATTTCTACTATTATTTCTATTATTATTATTATTTTGACTTCTATAATCCCTATATCTATTTCTATTTTGATTAGCATTATTTCCATTATATCTATTTTCCCTATTATAATAATTTTGGTTTCTATTATCCCTATTTCTAAAATTGTTTTGATAATCATTATTTTGGAATCTATTATTATAATTTTGATTTCTCCTGTAATTGTTCCTGTTATCATTATATCCATTTTGTTGCCTAGTTCCTATGTTATTCTTATTATCAATTCGGTTTAAGTATGATAGTAGTTGATTCATGTTTTTAATATTTGCAATGGCTATTGACTCAGATATTTGACTTCGATACTGTCTTGAAATGTATAAAACTATCTCTTCCTCTCTCATTTTAGGTTCTAAATATTGCGCTTCATTATATAGGCTAAGTGCATAAGCACTCCTGCTTTTTCTAGTCCCTTCTATATACTTTCTAAAATATAACCTTTCTCGACATTTCGACTGCTCATTTTCACCCCAAAAATTTTTTTTAAATTCATCTATAAACTCATCTAAACTATATAATTCCCTTTCTTTGCAATTGAACCACAACAATGGTTCATCAACCAATCGTTCTCTTATTAATTTTTTCATTCTCTCTACATTCCTTTCATACTGTATTTCATTTTTTAAATCTTTAACAAAAATGCATGGATGTAATAATTTTATGTTTCCATTAAACTTTATTGTATTCTCATGACCTACATTTCTGTATTCTATATTCATTCTCTCTTCGGATCTATTCTCAATTCTTTTTATTCTTTCATCTTGTTCATTTATCATTTTTTCCTGATTTTCTTTCATACTTTGTACATTCACATTCATATTCTCTTCAATATTCTTCCCCATATCATTCATTCTATTTTCCATAATATCTATTTTATCTTCTTTCTCTACATTATTAAACTTTCTATTTACAAAGCTATTATATTCTTCTAATTTATTATCTATACTTTCTTCAACATGTTGTCTTATTTCCTTTTTTTCAGTTTCAACTATTCTCATAATTTCCTCAGTTCTTTTATCAAATTTATCATTCACTCTCTTAATTTCATCTCTTATATCACTCATACCTTGTTCAATTTTAGCATTTGTTTCATTCTTACATTGTTCAATTTTTTTTATTTGTTTCATTAGCTTTTAAATTTAAACTTTCAAGCAATCTCATTATTTGTGATTGACTATCTATTATTGGTGGTCTTTCTGCACTAATCATTTCACCCTCTTGATCAAATCCTATCAATTCTGGAGTACTCTGTCTATCTCCTTCCATTTTTACTTTCTTATCAATTAATCTAGTTCTTTAAATTATTTTGATACGCGGTTCTATTCCTTTTTTTTTAAATGGCCTCACGTTTGAGCGACAATTGTTAAGAAAACTCTTACTGAGTTTTTATTTATTTAATAATTATAATTTGATTCTACCGGCTAGCTTTTTATCTTTTAATTTGATTATATTTGAACTTTAAATTAATGTTTATGAAGTTTTGAAGTTTATCTATAGAATAATTTTATATGGAATTAAACACAATGCTCTTTGATCTCACAATATTTAATTTCTATGACTCTTATTATCTTGGGTAATTCAATTTTATGTTTACAAAATCTATGACATAACCTTATAATCACTTTTTCAACTAATATTTGTTTATATTGTTATAATCAACAATCTTCCTTTTTCTTTACAGATAATACGGATAATATGATGTAGAAATTATAAACAAACTTACGTTTAGATAATATCCAAAAGTGTGTTTAACAATGTTGGCAATTTTCAATTTACTTCTTTTATAAATTCGTTGATTCACCTTTTACACAACACTATGCTATTTCACGATAATCACAGGTAACTAATTTTGGTTACTTCTTCTTGAGAATCAGGAACTGTTGATAATACTTTGTTTTATTCTTTTAGATAAGACATAAAACTTTTCGATGCTTTATTGAAATTATGTTGAAGAATGGCAATTGTTGGATACTTCTTATAAATTGGAGGTTATTACTACCTTTTATTTGGTTTAGATACTTGGAACACTCGTTGACTTTTACTAAAACTTATTAACTTAGGTTACTTGTAACCTATCGAAGTTTGGAACACTTGCGTTCTCTGATGTTTATTTTTTTATAAACTTAGGTTAGAAAATTTTGGTGAGTTGCCAGAGAAGAACAGTCTCTACTTGGATATTAAAGCAAACTGAAACTTGGCTTTACTTTCAGACCCTTTTATAGGCCTCCAAAACCGACGCTACTTAATGTCATTTCCCACCTATCAGATGCTTTCTTTTCATATCAAGCATGCCAAGTTAATTGTTGTGAACTGACAGAAGTACTCATTGTTACCAGACTGACACTAGAAATTCGTCTCGACCAATCAGAATTTAGTATGCTTTAATTTTTGAATTATTGGAGATTTTCAACTTATTTTAATTGATAGTGATTCCTTCTTTTTAAATTAATATTGCCTACATTTTTCCCCACACTTTGGTATAATATAACCTATGATTGGGTTATTATTAATATGATTATTCCCATATTTATGGTTTTCTTGACAGTTACTTATTCTTAAATCTAATACATACCATATTATATCAATAACATTCTTTTAACATTACATAACTCAAATTTACTAATCCTAACTTATATCTATAACATTATTCAATGTTTTGTACTATCTCATGATAGTTTTGTAATCACTTTAATTATGATTTCTGCTTTCGTTACACAGTACGTTTCTTCACTTTCACTGAAGTTCTTGTTTATCACTTCTTATTCTATTACATTGTTGTTTATTATGTTTTACATTGTTAATTTTAATATCCTAACTATTATTTAGCTTTTACTATTGTTTTTAATTCCATATAAATATCTTTTATTTGATCTTTTCTGATTTTCAAAGTTCGGTAAGTTATTATTTTTAAATTTTTATTGTTTATGAAATGAAATCATAACAATATATATATATATATATATATATATATATATATATATATATATATATATATATATATATATATATATATATATATATATATGTCAATCCTACACTTTGAGGACCTAAAACTGCAAGGATCCTACACTTCGGAGACGACCCCAAAGTGCAAGCCATAGTTTAGGTCAACATATACTACACTTTGGGTACGAGGTCCTCAAACTGTAGGATTCTTAAATATCGTACACTTTGAGGACATCTCACTAATTTGTTCATGTTACAGTTTGAGGACTTGAACATTCTCCGGAATTTTGAGATGTTCGACTGTATGGCCTAATTTAATTTGTATATCTATAAAGTTATTACTCAATTTTAATTCCCTCACAATACGTAGTATATAGTGTAAGGGAAGTATTGTTTTCGGCACAAAAACAAATAACGGACTAATATATCAGATTTGAGCATTTTTGAATCGACCAAGACTATTTTTGAAATGATGTATGTATGTACGAACGTACGTATGTGCCTGCGTGCGTGCGTAACTCACTGTGGAGACGACTGCGCCCTTCCAATTGGTCGTATAGATTAGATTAGGTTTTTCGAATGGAATGATACTATCTTATCGAACCATAAATATAACCATGATTTTCTGGTTTTAAATATATATCACACCCAAATATTTAACTCGCAGAACATTCTGAAATTACATTCTGTGGCAAATTTTAATAGTTCATATGACAGCAAGTATCAATATAAAACATAGTGTTGTGAAATACATCATAATTCCAATGTGACAGAGTATAATACAAAATGATTTCATTAGCGGTTTCTAAATCATTACAAGCTTTAACTTGCCTTGTTTATCTATCGATCTATCTATTTGTACGTTCTGGTGAAATTTGGCAGGTGTTATTTATTCGGGTGTCGTGTTATGACATATGTATAAAAGAAAAAAACAAGATGGCGTCTCCAAGATGACGGGCGGGTCTTGTGATTGATTCTATTTAAAATTTGTATAAGGGGGTTTTGTGGTCAGCAGCAGCATGGATTTTCAATAAAAATTTGAAAATTTTAGATGGCGGACGAGTTGTGTGAACATGGTCCGATTCTTCTTCAAATTGATATGTGTGGTTTTTGGGGCCGTAGGTTATACTATGTAAGTCAAAATTCAAAGATTCAATATGGTGGCTAAAATGGCGGACGTTTTGTGAATACAGTCCGATTCTACTCAGAACTTGTATGTGAGATTTTTAGGGTCGGAAATCATGATTTATTATTTCCTTCTGTTACACTTCAATATGAAAGCTTGTCCCGATGAAATTTATCACTTCTGATTTCATCTTCCGATATATTATATTTATATATGAACCTTCCTATCTATACTAAAATTGGGGGATTTCATAGTGATTAGTGATTAGTAAATTTATCTTTCAGTTTAAGATTTATTCACTTGGAGAATTTCTGTTACTAGGTTACTATAAGAAAATTGTAGATATTAGAAACACATCTAAGTCTTGTACTAAAACCTTCAGAGTTAATCCCTATAATTCATCAAACAAGATCAACCATAGCAGGTTCGCAAAAAGATCCACCGCAAAAAAAATAGATACGGTTCACCTTATAATTACTATTTTTAATACAGAAGGATTGTGAGTGATGGATCAACAAACCAAGCATCATATTTTGTAGAATTGGCCTTCCTATCAAATTTTATTTAATTTACGAAAATCAGATCACAAGAGATCCTTGTTCCTGATGACATATTTTGACATATGTCGAACGTGCGTATATTCGGTATATTCAACGTTAAATAATAAAATGATGTGAATGGAAAACTTTCTGTGATGTTATTAAATACTAAAATTGTGAGATTGACCTTAAAATGATCATGAAGAAAATGAATCATGTTTATGTTTCAATTCATAATAGGATTTTGAGGTTGTCTAGTCTATTAACGTTAACCCGACTTATTAGATACCCCCACAAATAAAATCGAGTGGCGCCAAGTCTAGTTACTTTGTCATTCTATAATTCCTGGTCGACCTCTCCATCTAATTGGGGAAGGAGTGTTAAGAAAAAAACTAAGTTAACTGAAATTGAGAACTTTGGTATTCATCATTAACTTCCTGACAGTAATGACCAAATAAGAGGTATATCGGCAATTTTTTGTCGAATCTGTAATTGAGATCTTGTGTGATCTATTAATGTACATCCGACTTTTTTGATACCTCCAAAAACGAGTGGTGCCAAGTTTGGTTACCTCGCCGGCTATCCTATACTTCCTCGTCGACTGATCCATTGGTTTGAGAGAGTTCCTAGTGTTAGAAAAAATGTCTAAAGTTAAAGGCATATATAGTGTGCTGGTGCATCATTTTCATGTAACTATATTTCCTGGTTTTGATCTAATGAATTTGGAAACAGACGCCTATGTTGAGAGATGATATTTTCCCTCAATAGATCTAAATCTCTATCAATGAAAAACGGTCCCACAATATTGTTGGCGCTAAATCGAAACCAAATATTTATTTTTTGGGAATACTGTATATGAACCTGATCCATTTAGTTCAGACTATTATCAGCCCAATACCTACAATTCTATCTTTTAACATAACCGTTTAAACAAAATATTGCTTCATCCGAGTAAAAAATTTTTGAAACAGAATATGGATTAATATTTTTTTCATCATAACTTCGTAAATTTCTATTCTACGATCTCTCAATTCTTGCAGTAATTATATTTTGTGAAGATGAAAGTCTTTTTGATTATTTTTCAGACTGAGCGTCGTCGACATATGTTATGGCTTAAGCTAATTGTTGCACGGACCATTGTCTACTGCATCAATTGAAACATTCAACAAATTTTCGTCATTGGTTTTTGTCTTCCTTATTTTGAACGATTCTTAACACTGCCTATCTCTCTGAATATTTTTACCGTTTTTGAAACAATTGCCTAGTGATGTTTTTAATCAGATGTATTTTATTGAATACATATTATTCTTGTTTCAGTTAAATATATCTTAATTCCATAAAAAAATTAAGCCAACTTGAAATTGACAAATTTCCATTAACAGTTATCAAATGTAATCAAATACTTCATCCGTTGTTTCATAGACTACAAAATGAAAACTGTATCTACCTCAAGAGGAACACTTCTTACCCATCTGTTTTGATCTATTTTGGAATTTGAAAAAAATCTGTTTCTGACGATGAAGAATTAGAGCACTGTTACGTGTTTTCAATACGCAAAAAAAAAACCAATTAGGATTTACAGAAGAAATGTCAATGTTCCCTTATGCTTGTGCACAACATTTTATAACATATCTCGAAACTATTATTATAGCAAGAATTATAGTCTTGAATATTAAAACTTTCAGGAATTATTTGCCATGTTCCAGTTAGTATCATAATTCCAAAATTATGATTCTGAAAAGAGTTCAGAAGAATGTTTGATTCATCAAAATGACATGAAAGGCTGCATATATTCAAGTGGAAAATTGATAATTAGCTATTTGTTAAGTATGTTGATATAATATACGTTCCTTGATTAACTGTATCAATGTTCAAATCATTTTCTATAATACTGGAGACATTTTAAAATGTTATTTGAAAGTATTATTATGGATCAGGCCTATGGAAGTGTTCTATAAAACTCGGCTACATTTAAGGGTAGGTACCTGACCTTGTATGTTGATTTCAAGTTGTTTATTGCCGGGAACTATGAAGCAGATGTTTTGGTTTGAATTATTAATACCTTGATCGTCTTTGTTGTTATCGAAAAAGAGCAATATTCATCATGCATTTCTAATTATGTTTGAATCTAATCAAAATTGTTCGAAATGATTTCGATATTATCTAATCAGGATTATAGTTCTAACATAGCTTCAGATTCCTAGAATGAATTGACAAACGTATTGTATCTTGAGCCATCAATTGACGGCTGATATAATAAACAAACAGAAACCTATAATAAATTCATATAGCATCTTATAATGTTTAGAATACCGACGTTGCTATGAAAATATAAAATGATACATAATTATCATAATGTATTATGGAGTAATGACTTATAATAATAAAAGATCGGTGTACTTGGTCTAAGGCATTTATTTAGATGTTCTTTATCTATTTGTGATTTTTGAGCATATGGTAATCTATAGGGTTTACAATAAGTGGGTGTCACTTTATCTTCAAGTTGTAATTTATGTTTATAAATGTTTGTCGTAGTTAAAGGATCATTCTCTAACTGAAAGACATCAGCATATTTTGCACAAATTCGTTGAATAGCATATTTTTCTTCCTTTTTCAAATGAGATAAATCAACTTTACTCAATATGTTGTCTATTCGTTCTACTGTTTTGATATCATTTTTTGAAAACGAAATGATTTCGTAATTTTCAGCATCTAATAATTTCGGGACATAGTTTTTTATTTCTATGTCTTTATCAGTTGTATTCAAAAATTGAATGGGGATTTCTCCGTCACTAGATCTGCGCGCGATTGATCCGGCTACGAATATTCCTTCTCCAATTTCTTCATTACAAACTATTGAACTATTGACCTTGTTTGTTTTGAATTGTTTTATAATTTCGCAACGTGCTGGAATTATAATTGAATTTTTATGCTTTGAATGCATTTGCAAATTTATTTTATAATTGTTTTGATTTAAACTGTACAATGATAATTTAGAACTTTCATAATTTATTGATGCTTTATAATGTTGAAAGAAATCTGATCCTAAAATTCCATCAATGTTTTTATCAAATGATTTCATTATTATGAACTTTTGGTTTATTGAACCTTGATTTGAGTGTAACGTGATAAATGCTGATCCCTCAGATTCGACAATTCCTGAAATACCTGAGATTTTAATTTTATCATTATTATTAATATTTTGTAAGCCTTCAACTAAACTTTCCTTAAAAAATATACTAATGGATGCTCCTGTATCAACTAATAGGTCAACATCTGTATTGCCGTACCTTAACCTAACAAAATTTAGGCCATTAACACTTAAAATAATTTCCCTAATTTCGTTGGTCACGAAAAAATTCGTCACCGTTTTCCGCGTATTGTTGTTCACCCGCAACATACACTCTTCGGCTTCCGTTTCCCGTTCCACGACTGAGTCTGTTTCCCCTGTTATTATTTTGATAAGTATTGTTAGTTATGAAATTTCTATTTCTATTAAAATTTGTTTGAGGTTTTCCCCTATGTATGTTATTTTGGTGACCCCTATTTGAATTAAATCTACCTCCAGAATTATTATTGAAATATCTACTCTTAACATTACTTTGCGCTCTGTCAGCATACATGACTACATGATTCGATCTCTGATTAGACAGAATCAGGGCGTTTTCTTCATTAGCCGAACTAATCGCATCCGTTATCGTTTGTAAATTCTTGCTTTTCATGGTCACCCTCAACTCTGGGTCACGAATTCCGTTTGCAAAAACATTTATTGCTGTCTTTTCGTTTGCTTCCATGAATATTTCCAATTTGGCTGCGTCACCTTCTGCTTGGGCAATTGTTAACTCAGACATTAATGTACAAATTTTTTCGCCAAAGTCGTTCAAAGAGAGATTGCCTTGCTTCATCGCGAAAAGTTTTGTAGAGATAACATTCGCACTTTGTTTTGTTAAAAATTTACTTTCCAAATCACTGATCAGTTCTGCCAATGTGTTATAATTTCTTTTCATTCGGGCGCTGTCCCTGGTTGACAAACAACTGTTCAAAACATAATTAACTATATGTCTCTTACCGGCTTGGTTAAGACTGGGCTCGTATAAATTTATACCCCTAATTAAACTTTTAACTGATTCCTGATTCGTGGTTTTTGGAAGCACAGTAGCTGCTATTTTGAAGTCAAAATCTGCCATATTATCTAATTTTTGTGATTTATCTATGCTTTCGATACTATTACTTGTTTGATCGCTCTTTACATAAGATATTCCGATAGTTTCTTTCCTAATTCTTAATATTTCTTTACACTCACTTATTATTGAATTTATATCATGAAATATATTGATTATCAACCTTTCTGTATCTTTTTTGATACCATGAACTATTACATCTTTTTCATATTGAGTGTACAACTCGTTACATTTATTTTCAATTGAATTAACATCTATAAACTTACGTTCTACTACTCCAATGTCATTCCTTTTCTCTTGATTGTCTTTTAGTAGGTTTGTTTTTATGTTTTTGATTTTTATGCACGCGACACTTAACTCATCACTCAACTTTTTGAACATCACTTAAATCACTGCATTGTTTTGGTGGTTGTTGAACGCTGCTGTGGCTGACGAGGTGGATCCGTCGCTGATGGATTTAGGCGATGTCGTCATCTAGTTATTTCATTTTTGATCATTGTCCAGTAATGATCTCGACTTCCGCAACTCCTGCATCTCGATTTCTCGATTAACCGATGCACGCCACTTTTGTTGCCATTTGTTGTAGATGTAAAACACGATTACCAACAAAATTATAGCCAAAATTGACACCGTCATCCATTCGTTTCTTGAAAATGAAGATGTGTTTTCCTGATTGGCGTTGTTTGATCCAGTTCCTGCTACAAGAATCTCGATGTTCTCTCGATTATTATACCTCGAACCGCACATTATGATTCCAATTTTGGAGTTTCCGATTTTTGACAATTTCACTATTTTCCGTTCGCAGTTGGCATTTTTAAAAGTGCCTCTGGCAGGATCGCCATATAATAATAAAAGATCGGTGTACTTGGTCTAAGGCATTTATTTAGATGTTCTTAGTATCATCGTTCCAATTCAACTACTCTTTACATATATTCATACATTTACCTAATGTTCGATCGGTGCAGCGTCAGCTGGTCAATGTCCGTTGACCATCAGGTCGACGATCGATGCATATGCTTAGTCAATGATAGTTGCTTAATTGTAACCTTTATTTAGTTCATATAGTTCATAGGACCTGTTGGCACAACAAGTGTCTAAATACCATCTATGACTTAAATAAGAGTTCCTAACTAATAACAGCCTCATTACAATATAAAGAAAAAATATTTAAAACTACCGTCAGAAATATTCTGTTAAACTTCCGCTAGTGTGTCTAGTTTCAATGTCAGATTTTTTGATATCTGTATACCAAGAGAATGTGTATGCACATATTCTATCTGACCAATGAAATTACGCTAGTTATCACATATATAACTGGCTAAATTTCGATGTTTTAATAGGAAATCTCCTTAAGTACCTATGAGAAAGAGATATAAAAAATTAACCTCCCATACTTGATCTCTTTTTTTGAAAAAATGTCCATGGTGAAATAAAACTTGGCTATCGTCTTTTGTTTTATTTGAGAATTCTCAATTTTTCGAGTTTTTGTTTTTCTGGTATATCTCAGTTACTTATGGAATTGGGGAGGAGTATTTCTTCAATAAAGCATTTTCTAAATGACGTAAGCCTACTATTTGGAGTGAAGAAGTTTTAAGAATTATTATATAAATACCAGATCTAGTGAAAATGATGAAATCGACTCAACATTATACATATATTTGAAATGGGAAAAAATTATTATGATTTTTATTGGAAAAAGTGACTACGCAACTGCATTCCACTTGTGAAAAAAACTCGATAATGTAGAAACTATTTCAATCCAAATTCATGAATAACTGAAAAACAAAAACTCGAAAAATCAAGTTTTCTCAAATAACTCGAAAACAAAAGACGACAGTCATTTTTCGAAGGGAGAGATAGAGAATGATGAATTCGTTTCTTTCTACCTCGTATACTTATGGAGAATCCCTTAAAACATCGACATTTAGCTACATGTACCTACATAAATACGGAATGTATAAATGATGATTGATGAAGTTTGTAGCTGAACAGTGTTCAATCTGGCATTGTTGAAAACAACTTTTCTTCAGAATCACTATTAGGTAACACAATGGAGTGTTTCCAAATTAGAACTCCACATGAATGTTCTCATTTTCAGCCCAAAATAGTTTCAACCAGAGTAATATGCTATTCTACCTACTTTTTGCTTGTTACCAATTATTACGTTGAGAAGTGAAGAGTCATTGATATATTTGTAGCAGTCTATGATAATAGCGGACATGGTTGCTAAGAAACGAAAAAAAAAGAAGAAGAAATTTAAAATTTAATAAAAAGCAGATTGTCAAAAATATCTCTTATTATTAATAGAATTAGAAGTAAAAAAGTGTTTTACTCTCCTCTTCCGATTTGATCTACGTGATACCAACAAATTGGTGACCCTTTCGACGTTTGATGAGTGAAGTTTCTGTTGAGAATGTCAAAAAGTGATGAAAGTGAACTTAGCTCAAGGGTAAGCAGGAATAATGACAGGCAAGAGACAGAAGTAAATAAGGTCAGTATAAGAATTCCTCCTTTTTGGCCCGAGAAACCCGAAATATGGTTTTATCAGATTGAAGCTCAATTTAATATTAATAAAATTACATCGGAAGAAACAAAATTTAATTATCTGGTATCACAAATAGATCCAAAATATGTTGAGAATATTTGGGATATAATTCAAGGAACTGCCTTAAACAAATATACTAGAGCTAAAGAAAATTTGTTGAATATATTCAAAGAGAGTGAAGAACGAAAGATTAAAAAGTTAGTTACCGGTTTAGAATTAGGTGATATGAAACCTAGTCAGCTTCTTCGTAAAATGAAAACTTTGGCAGGAGTTGATATTTCCGAAGCAGCATTAAAAACGTTTTGGCTAGAAAAACTTCCAGATTCAATCAAAATAGTACTCATTGTTAGTGAAGAGGGACTTGACAAAGTAGCTTTTATGGGGGATAAAATGTTAGAACTTAACCCACATAAAGAAGTTTATTCAACTGAAACGCGGAATGACACGAATTCGTTGATTAAAGATTTAATGGTTAGGCTTGAAGGTTTAGAAGCACAGATCACTGCAATAGGACAGATAAGATTTAGATCTAGGGATAATAGTAGAAATCGTAGTCGCGCTTCAAGTAAAGATCATAATAGAAGGAAATTTGATCCAAAAGGAAAATATTGTTATGCACATTTCCGATACGGTTCCAAATGTTTTCCAGATCGATGCAAATTACCTTGTGCTTGGAAGGTTTCGGGAAACGAGAATCTGCAGTAGAAGAAGCGGAAAGTTCTGCTGCAGAAAACATGGAAAATCGTTCAAATTTCCGTTTATTTGTTTTAGACAAAAACACGGGATGTCGTTTTCTTGTTGATAGTGGAGCTGATGTATCTCTATTGCCAGCTACTGCTAATGATAAAATTCTTAATAACTCATTCAAATTATATGCCGCTAATGGTTCTGAGATTCCTACATATGGCGTAAAACTATTAACAATAAATTTAGGACTTCGCAGATGTTTTCAATGGCCATTTATTGTTGCAAAAATAGAAAAAGGTATAATTGGAGCTGATTTTTTGAATAAATTTAATTTGTTAATTGATTTGCATGGACGAAAGTTAATTGATGGAATTACTAAACTTTGTGTAACTGGTAACGTTGCTGAAGTATTTGAACAGCATACCATACACACATTGAGTGATATCGGTGAGTTCGCTGATTTATTATCTTCGTATTCCGATATTACTACCCCTAGCTTAATACCAAGCAAAATTTTGCATAATGTCAAACATCATATTCGCACTAATGGACCATCGGTACATTGTAAAGCTCGTCCATTAGATTGTAAAAGAATGAAACAGGTGAAGCTTGAGTTTCAGTTCATGTTGGATCATGGAATAATTCGTCCATCACACTCCGAATGGTCTAGTCCATTACATATAGTAAATAAAAAAGATGGTACGATACGTCCCTGCGGAGATTATCGACGTTTAAACGCTCAAACGGTTCCTGACCGATACCCCATTCCTCGAATAGAAGATTTCCAGCAAATTATGAAAGGAACGAAAATATTCTCAAAATAGATTTATTTAAAGCTTATTTTCAAGTTCCAGTTGCGGAAGAAGATAAATCTAAGACAGCAATTATTACACCTTTTGGACTTTTCGAGTTTAATGTAATGAGTTTCGGATTATGTAATGCACCGTCAACATTTCAAAGGTTTATAAATGAAGTGTTTGAAGGGTTAGATTTCTTGTTCCCATATCTTGATGATATTTTGATCGCTTCATCGTCAACGGATGAGCATCGTAAACATTTGAGATTGGTTTTTGAAAGATTGAAACAATATGGTCTTCGAATTAATGTATCTAAATCTAAGTTTGGAGTAGAAAAATTAGAATTTCTAGGTTATTTAATAACTCCTAGTGGATCACAGCCACTTCCTGAAAAGATTCAAGTAATTAAGGATTATAAGTTGCCAGAAACGGTTCGTCAACTTCGTACATTCCTTGGCATAATTAATTTTTATCGAAGATATATTCCGAACGCTGCAGAAATTCAAGCCGTTTTACATGATTATCTCAAGGGATCAAAAAAGAATGATAACCGAGCAATTAAGTGGACGCCTGAGACTATGATTCAATTTGAAAAGTGTAAAGAGAGTCTGGTCAATGCAACTACTCTAACCATTCCAAATTCAGATTTTCCGTTAGCACTGTTCACTGACCCTTCCAATCAAGCTGTCGGATCTGTGTTACAACAACATGAAGAGTCTGGTTGGAAACCAATTGCCTTCTATTCAAGAAAACTTAATAATGCACAAAAAACTACAGTGCTTATGATAAAGAACTTTTAGGAATATACATGTCTGTAAAGCAATTCAAATACTTCCTCGAAGCAAGAACTTTTACTATTTTTACCGATCATAAGCCAATAACATTTGCGTTTCAACAGAAAAATGATAAGGCATCTCCTCGTCAATTAAGACATCTTCAATACATATCTCAATTCACTACGGATATTAGGCATATTAAAGGCAAAGATAATGTCATAGCCGACACTCTGTCAAGACTTGAAGAAATTTCTGTTCTCGATTATGATGAGATTGCGCGGGAGCAGGAATGTGATAATGAATTAGCTACTTTATCAAATGGAACGAATCTTAAACTTAAGAAGATACAATTATTGTCGGGAAAGTCACTTTGATGTGATGTATCCACTCAAAACTGTCGTCCATATATACCTCGCAAATATCGTTACCGGGTGTTTCAACAAATTCATAATTTTGCTCATCCTGGAGTGAAGTCTACTGTAAAACAAGTGTCTTGTAAATTTATTTGGCCTGGACTCAGAAATGATTTACGTAAATGGGCTCAATCTTGTCTTAGCTGCCAGCGCAATAAAGTGTCTAGACACACAAAATCGCGGTTGAAGAATTTCAAAGTGCCAGATGGAAGATTTAGTGTGGTACATGTGGACATTATTGGACCTTTACCACCCTCGCAGGATAATATTTATTGCCTTACGTGTATTGATAGGTATACCAATTGGATGGAAGTTATTCCTATGACGAGAATAACTGCCGATACAGTTGCAAAGTCATTTTATAACCATTGGATTGCCAGATTTGGAGCACCTCATACAATAATAACAGACCAGGGTCGACAGTTCGAGACACTGCTGGGATTACGTACAGTGCTGGGATTACGTACAGCTTTGAGAGACGACTCACAACATTCAATTGCTGAAATGGTATACGGCACAACTATCAGATTACCTGGTGAATTCTTTGATGCACCTAAATTTCCGTTGAATTCATAGAATTTCACCTCAGAACTTCGGAAAATTTTGGGTGAACTCCGACCACATGCAACACGCTCGAATAATTTTAGATCTTTTTTTGTACATAAGGATCTCAGTTCTAGTTCGCATGTGTTTTTACGACTTGATCGTGTTAAGAAGTCTCTGGAGCCACCTTACGAAGGACCTTTCCGGGTGATTAAGAGATCAGATAAATATTTTACAATAGACATTAAAGGCAGAATTTCAAATGTTTCAGTTGATAGGCTGAAACCTGCTTATTTATTTACAGATTATAATATTTCAACACCGCAAGAACAGAAAGAAGAGTCAACTTCTAATCAAAATATCAATAACGACTCAGCAACGACTATAGATAATAAAGAGCGTAAACACGAAGTAACAAAGACATCACGATGTGGAAGAACGATCCGGTTTCCATCTCGATACCTTGTTGCGAGCGATGTTTAATTGTAGTGTTTATTTAATGTTATAATTTACTAAATTTTAATTTTATATCTCATATCAGTTAGAATATGTTCCTTTGATTTTATTTGTTGTTATTATTGATGGTAATATGTATTATATGTATCGTAACTGTTTTTTCGTTACTGGTGGGGAAGTAGTGTAGCGGTCTATGATAATAGCGGACATGGTTGCTAAGAAACGAAAAAAAAAGAAGAAGAAATTTAAAATTTAATAAAAAGCAGATTGTCAAAAATATCTCTTATTATTAATAGAATTAGAAGTAAAAAAGTGTTTTACTCTCCTCTTCCGATTTGATCTACGTGATACCAACATATTCATGCTGGAAATTTCAGCTACCTAGATATGTAGGCATTATCGTGTTATAAACCTTTTGTGAAATTTATGAATGGATATTATTTCTATGGCAAGTCCAGTGACATTATGTTTTTAATCTCATTGTTACCGGCTCAATCCTATGCTAACATGGATAGTTTCCTGGATATTTCAAAAAACCTTGCATAAATATGTGTTTGATTATGACAAAACAAATAGTAAAATGCATCTATCTATTAATGAGTTGTACCGGGTGCGTAACTGATTCTACGTATTATACCGATTATATTTTATGACTTGGGAAGTGCACTGCTAAAGCTAGCCTGTTCATCGAATTAGAAATCCAAAATGAAACCTAATAATCATAATAGAAGAATTCAAAATTTAAATGAATTTAATTTAAAAGATTCAGTTCCATCTTCTTCCTAGTTTTTGATTTTACCAAATTCATGATAGAAAACAAACGCTCAAAGCAAAATTTTTCAATTGTGATTCTGGACAAAAATCAAGCACAAATTATCTTCAAAGAAACCTGCGTAATTTGCGGAACTGAGAGTTAATCCGGATATCACTGTTATTACATGATTGCTATGAATATTTGGAATTCCCTAATGGCGAACTTAGCTGAGTAGTTCCGTGACAGCTGGGTGTATAACCCTGTCTTATCCTCAATTTCATTCCAGAACTAAGTTTTCGATCTTCATATACCTAATTATATGCTTTCGTTCGTCCCTATGTAAACTTCCGGAATTTGTAAGTGATTGCTTGTGCTTCACTTCGGTACTTATTTATTCCAAGATGTGAGGAAAATGGAAAGGACATTTTTTTGAAATCTCACGTAGACTGTGACTTCCTTTAGATTTGAAGCTCAAGTATGCAAAATTTCATCAAGATCGGTAGCAATGGAGATGAGATAGTTTTTTCGAAATATAATTTGGACAGCGACTTTTCTTTTGCTTTGTAGTCAAAATTCCATCACGATCGATACTTATCTAATTCAACTGATGAGAGAGGGTGATGGGGAAGTTTCTTCGTGATCTTATATAGAAAGTTAGTTCCTTTCTGCTTTGAAGGTCAATTATTCAAAATTTCATCAAGGTCGGAAATGGTTTGCTCTGAGGAGTGGAGAAGGGAGTTGGGGCTATTTTTTCTAAATCTCATCTAGAAAGTGTTTCGAAGGACAAGTAAGCAGAATTTCATCCGGATTGGTACTTATCTGCTTTAAGAAGTGGGAAATGAGAATGTGCTAGTTTTTCTCGAAATTTCATGTACTCAGTGACTTTCTTTTTGTTGAGGTCAAGTTTGCAAAATTTTATACCGATACGGTACTTGTCTGCTTCAAGAGGTGGCAAAGGATATTGGGTTATTTTTTTCGAAATCTCATGCAGACTGTGACTCGTCGTGTTTTGAAGGTCAAGTGTGCAAAATATCATCAAGATCTCAATTAAATATATATAGATATAGATATAGATTTATATAGAATACAAACAGACATTCTTCTTTGTATATAAACCAGCTCAAATTCTCGGCGTTGGCTGGCTACAGAATTTAACACTGACAATTTTTTTCAGTCATTATACGTAGTAAGCCAGCAGCTAGCGAGGACGGCCTCATATTTCTCTTGATTTTGCTGCGCTTCATTTCAATTTGTTTCGCCGTAGTTCTTCCGTTATTTCATAACACATTGACTTTCCTCTTGTTTTAAAGGTAAAGTGAGAAAAATTTGATCAAGTTGTGGGGGATCAGCTCTTTGGTTGGGCGGTTTGCCCTAAACTGTCCCGTGGTCCTGGTAGAGGTATAGGGGAAGGAAACACATCACGTATAAAAAAGAGTCACTTTACTTAAGGTAGAGCTCGGCGCCATTATGGCTCAATGCCTTACTCTCAGAAATTACAACTTAGGCAGGTACATTGACTATACTGTTAGATGCGTGGACAATGAATATACTGTATACCACTATATGTACTGATATGCTCCACATTACTATATATACATGTTATGTCACTGTTTATTGTTTAATGTTCTACTAAACTAATCTACGATGCAAGGTATCTAGGTTAGCCGTTATGTAACATATTGCTTGGTAACCCAGATCCGAGATCTAAACATATACTTACATAATAATTAATATAATTAAGGTCTATTCGGGGATTCTAGGTAAACTCGTATAGGGATGGAAGATTCCTATACTACACCTCCCTACGCGGGGTAAAAAAATGTTGAATTGATAGATTAACATTTTTTTTCCAATTGTCGTACCTTAATTTTATTTTACAAACAATATTTTTCCTTATCTAATCATGGTACAGTTTTAGTCTATTTTTATGTATTTCCACTTGATTGTTTCCTACTTTTATCACTACATTGGGGTTCCTTTCTTCCGTAATCACGAAAGGACCCTTGTATAACTGTTCAAGTTTATTTTTCGGAACACTTTTCACTAATACCTTATCACCTATCTTAAATTTAACTATATTACAATTTTCCCTAGATTTTTGCACACGTTCCAGTTTCGATACTATCAGATTATCCCTAGCTTCTTTACATGCTTGTTGAAGTCGATATTTCAACTCAACCGGATAATTCTCGAAGTTGTATACGGGTTCTACCTGTTCCGTTATGTTGGAAGGTAAATTACACGATTTTCCGAACACTAGATCGTGCGGTTTGTACTTCGTTCCCGTATGAACTGTGTTGTTGTATGCAAAAGTCCAAAATGGTACCCATTCGGTCCATGAATCTTTAAATTTTGCCACTTGAATTCTTAAATACGCGCCTAGGTGCTTATGAGAATTTTCGAGGGCTCCCATCGTTTCATGATGGTAAGCTGTTGAATTTAGCTGTTTTATTCCTAACACATTACAAGATTGCTTGAACACTTCCGACAAAAATTCTGTACCCTGGTCGTGGGCTATCTCCCTGGGAATCCCATACCTTAGTACAAAATTAGTGACGAATGCTTTTGCAACTGTGCTAGCTTCTTTATTAGGTATTGGATAAGCTTCGACAAATTTATTTAATTCACATTGGAGAGTAAGTATATATCGATCGTCACCGATGTCGTTGCCTATCGGACCTACTAAATCAAGAAACACCTTCTCAAAAGACGCTGATGCTGTGGTAGTCACTGTTAGTGGTTCTTTGGTGGGTCTAGAGTGTTTATATCGCTGACAATCGTCACAACGTTTTACAAACTTCTCTATATCTGACCTTAGACCTGACCAAGTATATTTTGATTTTATGTTATTGAACATGCGGTTTATACCTGCGTGACCTCCTGTTTTTAATGTATGAAAATCGTTTAAGATTAATGGTCTACATTCTTTTTCATCAACTGTTAATACATCTGGTATAACATTTATTTTTAATCCTATTTCAAAACCGGCGGATTTTATTTCTTTTATTTCTTTATTTAGCGCGCTTATTAATTCCTTATTTTTGGAATTTTTCATGATGCATATTTCATCAATATTGAAATCCTTACACAAATTTTCTACACTTCTCAACAATGCCCTTAGGTACAATGCCGATCGAAATTGTAGTTTTATGTAAATCAATTTTCTTTCTTCATCATAATATAATGAATTGTTAAAATTTTTGTCTAGACATTTTTCCTTGTTTAATTCATCAAATTCTTCCTCAGATAACACTTCTAGTAACACACAATCGGTAGGACGTTTTATAAGTTCGACTACTCCCGGTTGATCAATCCTATTAGTGTCGTAATTGTTCTTATTAATTTGTCCTTCCTTTTCTGCTTTTACCTTTTGTGCTCTTGTGATTGCAAATATTTCCTCCGATGTTTCATTACACATCGTCTTAAGTTCTGATGATTCAATACGAATCCTTGATAAAGCATCGGCTCTAACATTTTCCGTGCCTTTTATATAATTTATAGTAAAATCATACTCTTCTAGAGTCAGTCTAAATTTTGTCAATCTACTAGATGGGTTTGTCATGCCAAAAAGATATACCAGCGGTCTGTGATCAGTGTATATATCAAAGGTTCGACCATATAGATAGGGTCTGAAATGCTTTACGGCCCAAACTATTGCTAAAAGTTCTTTTTCGATTGTGCAATAATTTTGTTCTGCCTTGTTCAATGTTCTGCTGGCATATGCGACAGGTCGGTCATCACTGTTAGATAACACTGTTCCTATCGAATATCCCGATGCGTCACATTTTAAAATGAATCTATTTTCCTTTT
This sequence comes from Endomychus coccineus, assembly GCA_958510875.1. Lineage (NCBI taxonomy): Eukaryota > Metazoa > Arthropoda > Insecta > Coleoptera > Endomychidae > Endomychus > Endomychus coccineus. The sequence goes on from CAUEHT010000103.1 coordinate 327,125, forward strand.
CAAAATTTGGGTATTGCAGGATTGGTGTGCTCATGAGAGCTAGTTTCAGGGTTTCGAAAGATTTTTGACACCTATCGTCCCAATTAAAAGATGCATTTTTTTTTGCTAATTGATTTAAAGGATTTGCGATTTTTGCGAAATTTGGAATAAATTTCCGATAGTAGTTTGCGAAAGCTACAAAACGCTTTGCATCTCCGGCGTCCTTTGGAACCGGATATTGCTTAATAACTTCAATCTTTTCCGGATCGGGTGATATCCCGTCCGCGGAAATTAAATGACCCAAATATAAAATTTCTTTCTTTAAAAATTCGCATTTGCTTGGATTTAATTTTAAATTTACATCTTTTAATCGTTGTAAAATCTTTACGAGATTTACGTTGTGTGTCGTCAAATCTTTGCCAAAAACTATAAGATCGTCCAAATATATGAACCACGATTCATAATTTAATCCTGTCATAGCCATTGTCATGACTCTGGAAAATACACTTGGGCTTATCTTTAATCCCATTGGTAGCCTTGTTAGCTGATACTGACCTCTGTCTGTAGTAAAAGCGGTGCATTTCCTGCTTTCTGTATCTAATTCCACCTGGTAATATCCTTGTGACAAATCCAAATGTGAAAAATATACTACTCCTGATAATGAATCTAGAATTTCTGATATGGAGGGAAGTGGAAACCTATCATCTTGTATCTGTTTATTAAGTAAACGATAGTCTATTACTACTCTCCACTTTTTTTCTCCATTTTTGTCTACTTGCTTCTTTGGTACAATTAGAAGCGGGGAAGACCATTCAGAGATGGTTTCCTCAATTATGCCATCTTGCAGCATCTTATCTATGTGCTTGTGAATTTCATCTTTCTGTACGTTTGGTAACCTATACGGTCTCACGAACACTGGACTAGAGTCCTTATTCAGATGAATTCCTTGTTTTGTGATATTTGTTACCGTGAGAGGGTCGTTTTCTAAATGAAAAACATCGGCATATTTTGCACAGATTTTTTCAATAGTCGTTTTTTCCTCTCCGTGTAACGTGTCCAAATTTACTTTTTCCAAAAGTTTCTCTACTCGCTCAACTGTCATGTAATCTTTTTTGAATTTACATACATTATAATTTGATAATCTATCAGTAGTAGGGGTAAAATTCCTAATTTTCACTTCTCTTTCATTCGAATTTAAAATACGTACAGGAACTTGACCTTGTACTGGTTTTACTATTGTGCCTGCAATAAAAACACCGTTGCATATTTCCTCATTCAAAACGATGCATTCTTCGCTCTCATTTACGTCGAAATATCGTACAATTTCACACCTTGCAGGAATTGTTGTATAACATTCACACCTTGAATGAATTGACATTGAAATTTTTTCATTATTCAGCATAAAGGAAAACGTAAAAGTTTCATAATTTATAATTGCTTTATGTTTTAAAAGGAAATTTGACCCCAGTATTCCTTGAATTCCGTTAGTAAATTGATTTAAAACTATGAATTCTTGTTCAAACTCTATATTGTTTACTTTTAAATTTATGTTGACGGAGCCTTGTGACATTACGGAACTAGCGATTCCTTGTATGTTTACTTTTTTGTTTTCGTTTATCCTCTCTGAATTTTGAATAACTTCCTTGAAGATGACACTGACTGAAGATCCTGTGTCGATAAGAAAATTTAATTCATTCATCCCATATCTTATTTTCACACAATTCATTCCATTCGTACTTAGATTTTCATTCACTCTATTCGGAACGAAAAAACTGATTCTTAAATGAACCTTTTACCTCTTCTCCTGAAGTGCTACATCTGTTCAGATTACTTGCCATTTGAGCTGCAAAGCAACCTTGATTTTTGGGTTTGAACCCATTATTATTTTGAAAATTATATCCAAAAGGTTTGTGTTGGCGTTCAACACTCTGTCTTGTTTGATTTTGTTGCGGATTGTTATTGTAACGTTGGTTGTTTCCTCTGAAGGGCTTGTATTGTTTTCTGTAATTTTGATGCCTTGCGTCAAAATTGTTACCTTGCTTGACTCTATAGTCTCGCATGTGGAATGTTTCCACTTTGGGTTTCTCTGTATGTAGAGATCCATTTTCTTCCACTGCTCCACAAATAGCGTCGGCTAAATTATCGTAATTTCTAGCCTTTACTATTGTGCGTAGGTCGTTATTGTTTAGACCATTTGCGAAAATGTTTACAGCTAATCTTTCGTTTACCGATCTCAAGATATTTGCTGTTTCTTCGTTTCCTTTCGCTTGTGCTACTGTTAGATCTACCAATAAACCTTCAACAGTTCCTCCAAAACTATCAATGCCTTTGATTCCTTGCTTTGCGCTATGGAATTCATTTGCGAGGGCAGCCTCCGATTTTCTCGTAAGCAGTTTATTTTTTATGTCCTGAACCAATGCCTCAACTGAGTCGTATGCTTTCTTGACTCTTAGTTTTGCATTTTGGCTCAGCCTAGTTTTCAAAACGAAATTTATTAAAAATACCCTCCCAGAATTATCTAGCATGTCGCTGTATAATTCGATAGCATCGATTAACTGTTTCGTGACGTCATTATTTCCATTCATTACTGGAAGTAACGAGGTCGCGGTGCGTAAATCAAAGTTCTCAGACATATTTGACGCTTGAACAACTGAATCAATTAAATTTAATCTTTCGGTTAAACTAGTTTTTATACTTTCAATTAAATTCTCTATTGAACCCGTGTATTTCCTTGCTTTTGAAATTAAGTTTTGTTCATGTTGTTCTCTGTTAAATATGTCCTTCTCAAGCTTAAAATTTCCTATTATTACATTTAACTTATCTAATTTCCTCCTAGTAGCGGTTAAATCTGATTTTCTAACACTATTGTCTTTGTTAAGATTCCTAATAAAAACTCTTAATTCTTCTAAAATGTACCTAAAATTGTCTAAAATGCTCATTACTCACATGATGTCTTGAGACACTACACCAATGTTGGTTGGCTTCTTCTAATCTCCTCTCTGATTCTCCTAACCATCATTTTTCTAACCATCCTGTGGACTAGGTACACTACGATGATTACTACCAGCATGAGGGTTATTATTCCCAGTATCTCTGCTGTAGAGAGAGAAATTCCTGTTTTGTCCCTGATGCCCATTTTCAGCCCATCGCTGTTTGCAGCCTGGACGTTCATCATCTCTTCTGATGATCTTGCGTTTCCCATTTTTGAAACTTTGATTTCCAATTTGCCAATAATCAATTTAGCGTCTTCCTGTTAAACCATATTGGAGCCATGTGGGAGATCACATATGGCGATGTGGACAGGGAGCGGTTCGTTTCTTTTTTTTTTTTTTTTTTTTCCATAAGAAAAAGACTGGTGTGGATCGCCATGTGGGAGATCAGCTCTTTGGTTGGGCGGTTTGCCCTAAACTGTCCCGTGGTCCTGGTAGAGGTATAGGGGAAGGAAACACATCACGATATAGATAGAGATATAGATATAGATTTATATAGAATACAAACAGACATTCTTCTTTGTATATAAACCAGCTCAAATTCTCGGCGTTGGCTGGCTACAGAATTTAACACTGACAATTTTTTTCAGTCATTATACGTAGTAAGCCAGCAGCTAGCGAGGACGGCCTCATATTTCTCTTGATTTTGCTGCGCTTCATTTCAATTTGTTTCGCCGTAGTTCTTCCGTTATTTCATAACACATTGACTTTCCTCTTGTTTTAAAGGTAAAGTGAGAAAAATTTGATCAAGTTGTGGGGGATCAGCTCTTTGGTTGGGCGGTTTGCCCTAAACTGTCCCGTGGTCCTGGTAGAGGTATAGGGGAAGGAAACACATCACGTATAAAAAAGAGTCACTTTACTTAAGGTAGAGCTCGGCGCCATTAGGGCTCAATGCCTTACTCTCAGAAATTACAACTTAGGCAGGTACATTGACTATACTGTTAGATGCGTGGACAATGAATATACTGTATACCACTATATGTACTGATATGCTCCACATTACTATATATACATGTTATGTCACTGTTTATTGTTTAATGTTCTACTAAACTAATCTACGATGCAAGGTATCTAGGTTAGCCGTTATGTAACATATTGCTTGGTAACCCAGATCCGAGATCTAAACATATACTTACATAATAATTAATATAATTAAGGTCTATTCGAGGATTCTAGGTAAACTCGTATAGGGATGGAAGATTCCTATACTACAAAGTTCAGTACCTACGTATCTGATTTGGGGTTAGACGAGAAATAAAAATATTACTGGAACGGCTGATTCTAACCAAATCAGATTTTATGATAATCTTAGAAAGTACTCGAGACTACAGCTCACTTCGTTCTTGAAGATTTTATTCACACCCACATGAAGAATGAACTTAGACCTCTTAAATAAAGATTATTCTCTGTGACAGTTCCTAATGTGACATTCCCTGAAGGTTTTTTTTATAATTGTTGAACAAAATAAAGTCTTCGATTTGCATAGGTTCCCACCACACTATAAATAAGACGTATAACCGTATAAAGTTTCTACAGTCAATACACTTTGGGGACGTCTTCTACCGTATAAGTTGTATAAAGTGTTTATATTATACGAGTTCCCAAACTGTAGGATTGATATATATATATATATATATATATATATATATATATATATATATATATATATATATATATATATATATATATATATAACTTAAGAGATAGAATTAAATTTTCTGAATTATGAAGATAACTTAGATAATTTAACATAGGATTATAAAGATGAATAAACGTAAAAGATTGAACCATAGGCGGGATTCGAACCCACTATATATATATATATATATATATATATATATATATATATATATATATATATATATATATATATATATATATATAAACAAGTTTAAAGTTTCTTTGCCTAATTGGCCACTATCGTGTATGTAACTTAAGAGATATAGAATTAAACTTTCTGAATTATGAAGATAACTTAGATAATTTAACATAGGATTATAAAGATGAATAAACGTAAAAGATTGAACCATAGGCGGGATTCGAACCCACATTTCTGGATTTCCAGTCCAGGGTGTTTACCAATTACACCACTTCGGTCCTGTTCATCAATGATCTACTATCCTTTCAGAGGTTTATATTTACAAAAATATAAAAATCTAACAGGACCGAAGTGGTGTAATTGGTAAACACCCTGGACTAGAAATCCAGAAATGTGGGTTCGAATCCCGCCTATGGTTCAATATTTTACGTTTATTCATCTATGTTAAATTATCTTAGTTATCTTCATAATTCAGAAAATTTAATTCTATATCTCTTAAGTTATATATATATATATATATATATATATATATATATATATATATATATATATATCTATATATATATATATATATATATATATATATATATATATATATATATATATATATATATATATATATATACTGATGGTTTATTTGTTTGAACCAATCTTCTAATATTCTAAATTTTGGATGATTAATTGGGTTTTAGGTTCAGCATTTAATGAAAAATTATTTTGTTTACGTTTCGGTGGTAGATCTCCACCTTTTTCAAAACATTTAATATAAAACTTAAAATTTCATTCTTTATTATCATGGATGTAGTGTTTTAACATAACAAATAATATATATATATATATATATATATATATATATATATATATATATATATATATATATATATATATGGACAGTTCCACGTGAAGCGGAAAATTAAAAAAAAATTTTTCGCTCAAACTTCAGGAAAGTGTTGTTACACTCAAACCCTGACCCTTTGAATTTTTCAGATTTTTTTGATATCTAAATTTGGAGTTTTGGCGTGTTCAACATTGAGAAATATGAATTTTTTGCTTCTTTTTTATTTTCAAAGGCTTGTAGATCCTCAGGAATGCATTGTAGCGAAAAATTTATGTGGACCTTTTTTGTTCCCAAGACTTCAAACAATCCAAAAAAATTTTTAAAATCAAAATTTAGTGGTTTTCGAAAACTGTTAAATTTTGATTTTTGTGTCAAAGGCTTTTGGATCGCGGTTAGTCTTAAAATGAAGCTCTACTCATGCAGATTATACCCCGAAATTTTTGTGATGAATAATCCATTCATTGTTGCACAATCGTCTTTTAAAAATTTTTTGACATCAAAAATAGCAGAAAAATCATAGTTTACAAAAACTCATTATATTTTAGTACGTTATTCATCTTTTAAACTCAAATTTTATTCATTCCCATAATGGGAATGGACTCGAAATTATGGAAAAATATCCCTCGAATTTTTTCAGATTTTTTATTTCAGAGTTACAGGTGCCACCAACATGAAACTACTTCCAAAATCTATAAAGTGAAAAGATTTTGATTCAAACTAAAACGTTCTTATTAGCACATCACATAGACTTACATTCCCACCTATTTCAATATTGATCTCTCTGTGCTTAGGTTTAACTCAAATCTAGTCACAACACCATAAATATGTCGTGATTTTGCATAGAGTTATGTACAAAACAAGAGAATAAGCAAATTTGTCGTGCAAATTGACGTTCAACCTAACCCAAACTTGAACGTCAACAAATTTTCATAATAGAAGTGAACAAATGTAAGTTTATACAACAATTTTCATCCAAATCAATAGAAATTAGAATCGGGAATTAGTAATTATAATCATTAAATAATAATCCACTCTATTTAGGTATATAAGAAAAATATAGTTTCAAAAAAGTTGAAAAACTCTACCCACGTTCCAAACATTGTCAGCTTCTTCTTTCTGCCAAAACTTATTGTTGATTATATAAAGGTGTGCAATAACACTTATGTGATTATAAAACAAAGAATTACACGGTATGTATAGTTTGTTGTCAAAATTCAGATAAAGTTATTTTTCATTCATAAAAAAATGGCTGATTGAGATCAACAAAATTTCTTTTTGGTATTCTTTGTCGTTGCAAATGAACTATTCGGGATTTCATCAAAATTTTTATTAGTGCTTTTGTGAAATTTATTTTTGAATTTTGAATTTAAATATAGCAGCTTGAGATCATCGAAATTTTCATCCATTATTCTTTGTCGTTGCAAATGAACTATTCGGGTTTATATCAAAATTTGATTAATTCAAATTCATGTTTGATTTTCAAATCAAAATGGCTGCTTGAGATTATCGAAATTTTCTTTCGTTATTCTTCAGCATTGAAGATGAACTATTCGGATTTATATCAAGATTTAGAATAATTCTCTTATGAAATTTACTCGGAAATGTACTTTTATTTTGTAAATTGAAATGACTGCTTGAGATTATCGAAATTTTCTTTCGTTTCTTTAGCATTGAAGATGAACTATTCGAATGTATATCAAGATTTAGATTAATTCTCTTGTCAAATTTACTCTTAATTTGTGAATCAAAATGGCCTGAGATTCAAAAACGAAAATCCAATTTCAATCTGAATTTTTTCAGTAATTTGGTTGAAAAGATCAAAAAATTGAATCTCATTTATTTAAAAATTTTTTGTATGGTGAAGTAATGGTGATATTAATTTTAATCTTTGTTCCTTTGATTCTATATTATTCTTGATTAGGTTTTAAGAAAGAGAACAACACCATCCAACACCCTGACGAAAATTGTTCAAAAGATAACCTCTAAAAATATGATCAATACTCACACCACAATAAAAAAAAACATTCTTTCGTTTTTTTATAATGAGTCATTATATTTATTTATTCCATGAATTCATATGACATATTTTGTTATATATTGAGATAACAGATATAAGCAACAAATATTGAAGAAAAAAATGTTTGTTTATCAAGTCGCACGCTTCAGAAGCTTTCCTACATATTTTTTCATTATAAAAATATATTACAACAAATCTCGATTTACTATTAAAAAAGCGATGATTTATATAGCTTACCAACCTCATCATACTCAATAATGACGCTGTATTTTACAAAAAATGGATTTAATTCGACATTATTTTTGAATTTCATTTTAATTTTTCAAATGATCTCGACAGTCAAAATTTTTTGTCATCTGAAAATAAATATTATTGGAAAAATGTTTCAGGTCATTTAATAAACAACCAAAAATATCAGAGAATAAAAATCTTAGGTATCCGCCTAGTAATAGATGTTCCTATAATTCCAAGCCAGTGGGTAAAAAGTGCGCGACGTCAAATCTTAGACGTCCTACACAGAACATGATAACCTACTTGAATATTGATTTTAGAACCAAACTTTGTATACCTTGTTATTTTCATGCCAAAGGAAAAGCCGAGAAAGCCGCAAATGCGATAGACGGTAATTCAAGAGAATTCTTTTTTATTAATTTATTATCAAAAAACACATAATTTATCAGTTCCAGTCCCATCACAATCTCAAGAATCGAATGCCTCCACGGCACGAAAATTGGTAAAATTTCATAAGAAATCACCAGTTTTCGTTTTGTGGCCTCAATTTTCATCAAAATGGCTTGCACTCCGGGGAGGTATTAGCTTAAGTCGTTTCTTCTACCGCCTTTTTTCTTTTTTTTTAAAGTCCTGCGGCGTTGCCACGATTATGCTCCAATAGCAGTACCGAGTAGAGGCAAGGTAGAAATATCGAGGTCCTCCCCGATGCACGAGTGCAATGGACACGGGCCGTCAAATCAAGGACGGTGAAACCGTTAGACAAACACTTACAACTCCTATGGTACCCGACTAGTAAAAGTAGACTGTTTATTTAGAAATAAAAAGGGTCATTTCACATTTGTTCTTTGAACAAGATTAGTTAATCGTTCAGTTCATTTCGTCTCCATTTTTCAGTCAAGTAGTGTCAAAGATGATGATTCGAAGGTGATATCATTGTAAAAAATTCTAGGTACCTATAAAACAATAATATAACAACTTTGATTTTTCGCATAATTCCGAATAGTTTCAGAATTTATCTTTTTTTTTACTTCCCATATCTTTGATAGAAAGTGTATATATCATCAACTTGCTGATCTTACATTGAAAAACTTTAAGCAGGATTCTAAAATATTCGTATCTGTAACTATTTGGAAGACAACATTACAAACAAAATAAAATTTTCTATTTTAAGGACAGAAAAAAAATCGATTATCAGGTACCGGCAAGAAAAGCAGCATCCTTCTTTGAAAAAATATTTGGATTCTTCAGAAACAAATGTTTTTCTGATGCTTCCAGCAGATGTTCTTCCCACCATACTATCTGATAACCCTGTAGAATGCCCATTTAATAATTACATCAGCAGATGCAAGATTCCCAACTGAAAAAGAATACTGTAAAATGACAAAATGGAATTACCCAATGAATAAAATAAATTAAATAAAGTTTTGCTAAATTTTTTTACCAGACCATTGCCAAAGGAGAAAATGTTGTAAGTGAATGGCCCATTCATTCTACAAGAAGATATATGGTTGAAGTTTCTGTTGCAAACTTTTTGGCAAGTGTTTAACAGACTCGTCCAATAAGGAAAATTGTTCCGAATGGAAACATTTGTCACTAGTACTATATAGACACAAAAAGAGTAACTATCATGCATACAATTTCGGATCTTGGTTGATTTTCTTAACTATAATATGAATGGGAGTAGATCATTTACGTTCACTGGATGTACAACAAAATATCTGTATCGTATCATTGAATGAATAATTTTTAATCAATACAGTTTTTATGTCCACATTGTCTAGCTTCACTTGGTACATCTACCAAACTGTATGAAAATAATGATGAACATTTCTTGAAATAGGCAAGTTTTCGTAATTTAATTCTTTAATGGAGCAACATTATAAAAGTAATGACAACCAATAATACACCCGAACATTTCTTATGAATTTCTTCATAATAGATGAAGCCACTTCAATGAATTAAAATATTTTTTTTTTGATTTTTGGATACACTAATAAAACGTCCAGCTGAACTGAAATCTCCAGGAAATCGGCTGACAATTTATCATTAGATTTGGAAGATGAAGCACGTCAAGAGTTTGATGTTTATTGCGAATGACTTATTCGATGAAATTTGATGTTTAAAATATCACGAATAGTCCATTAAATGAAGGTTTTTACCCACGGATTTTTGAGAGTGCTTCTTTATTTACGAAACTTGGCGAGTAGGTTCAGGGCGTATCCCATATTGCTTGTGGGCAGTTAGGATGACCGCTTTCACGTGCCCCCTAGGAAAAAAAAGATCAAAAAATGATCGAAATTGAAAATAAATAATATTTTCGTATTTTTCGGATCCAAATGCAATATTTCCGAAAAACGCAGTCTTCTCGAGTTGAAGGGGCTCTGAAAAAAATCGAGCAAAACATAAATCGGCTAATAATTAGATGAATCAAAAAATTTTACAATTGGAAGTTGAATTTTTTGTTACCATAAATTTTCTTCCCGGTCAATATTTCGAGAGATATTCCAAAACGAACGAAAGTCCAGTCCAAAGGTTGAGAAAGTAGCAAGGACGTTTTTAAAATATCCTAAAAATTTGAGCACATATGACCCCCAATGAACATTTTTTCATTCTTGGCAGTTATTCCAGGGATAGTAACGATTTTTCAGCGGATATTTGAAATTGGGCAGCTTCCATTAAAATTACGATAGAACGCGTTCTATTCGTTCGATTCTTACGAAATTTGAATTTTGTCTGGCTTCTTGTTCACTGGTTATGAATCCTTCGAGGAAATTTGAAAATTCGAAATGTCGGAACCGAATTGGACTCTGTCCGTATTGGGACCTTACGAAAATGATAAAAATAATTTTATCGTGGTATATTATGACTCAAAATAAAATTTTTTGATATTGTTACTGTCATCTCTACGTTTGCTCATTCTACTGTTCGGAATATTGCAATTTAGGTATTGTTATAGGCTTATAAGCTTATTTAATTTTATCAATATTTTTTATATGGGACACTTATATTCGATCAATATTTTGATATTTTCTGGAAATTTCTTTAAAAATTGACTTTTGATCAGCTCAGGTCGAAATGTATGTAACCCAAAGGTATTATTATTATTTGAGAAGAGTACCTATAGATACCCAGAAAAACTTAAATTTTCGTTGTTTCAATTGAAGTAGTCTCAAAAGAATATTCTTATGAATACTCATTGTGGGACATCCTGTGTGCTGATATGATGTATAAGTGTGGTTATGACTTACTAAAAGAATGAAAGATAAGTATTGACAAAATTTTGAAAGATTCTTCGCGATAGCAATAACCTAACACACCAAAATACTTAACGTACTTTGAGATTATCGATTAAAATTTAATATTATGGTGTTCTCAAATTAAGTATACCGAATTTAGAGATACACTTTAAGATTAGTGTTTCTCGTAACTCATCATTTCCTTTCTTTCAGAGGTACCAAGATGAAAATCTATATCATCGATGCTTTCCAGTTGTAATTCATCTTTTTTTTAATACTTTGACCACATGAGAGGGGAACCTATAATGTTCCAAGAACATCATGTGAGTCAGCAGTGGAATGTAGAGACGGGAGATAGGCATTCGTTCTTTTCTTGAAGGTTTGGAGATTATAGGCATTTGGAAAAACTACCTACCTAGTTGAGCCCATCGTGCACCCCGTGGTGAGAAGTTTATTCTTTTCTAGCAGGTTGTTCTGGGGGCAGTTTAGCTTTGCCGATGTAGCGGTGCCTGGAAGATGTCAAAGCAGGGCATTCAACAGGATGTGAGTGGCAGTTTCCCCCACCTCTCTGTTTCACCTACATAATAGGATCATCTGCGATGCCCATAGTATGAAGGTGTTTGTTACGATGACAATGACTCGTTAGGATTCCAGTCATCTCTCTGATGTCCCTTCTGTTCAGAGAAAGGAGTTTCTTTGATAGCCTAGGTACAGGCTCATTGGCTTGGCCTGCCTCATACGTGGTGATCTTGCCACAAGTCAGAGCACTCTTTGTACAGTTGACTCAGAAGTACAAGATCCCCTCGCATTTTGATACAACGACCATTGGCTCCTGTCAGACAGGGACGCCAGATGACCCCCGCCTGGTCAGGCAGTAAGTCATTTCAGTTCCTTCAACTCGACTATATCCAGGGACCCAGATGAGTTGACTTTATTCTTCTTGGCTGGTTCAGCCAGTGAATCCCTGCATTATTTGACAAGTCTCGATGTGAATCTAGGTGACATGACAGCGCCCAGGGCAGACCGGCTGTTTGTGCAAATATATATGCTCCTATTTACATAGTTTCTTCGCAGATTTTCCATGGCGCAAGTCAATATTGCGTAGACCTCTGTCTGAACCCACTAGGTGAAGAGTTTCACAGCTTAGCTGTTCGGTGAAAAAATGAAGTGTGGTAGGAAGAAGTTTGGCAGGTCTTGAGCTCGACAGTGAAGGGGTGACTATTCTGAGCTCGTCTCGTCCGCGTTGAAGCAGACGAAATTTCTGATGAACTCCGACCATTGAACTATCTATAGAAAAGGGTATGAGCTAACACCAGACTATAGTCTGAATCCTCATTCTCAATTAAGATGGCGGCGACTGACGGTGTCGGCGATCTCGAAGGTGAGGAGAAAGTGGGGAAAAAGGTGAAAAAAGCGAAATTCTGATGAAATGTTGTAGCAAGCTATGTGCAGTATATGTCTATATAATTTGTTATGGTATTTTACACAAAAGTTATACAAAAAGTAACCCAAAAATCCCATTTCTGAATGGTCAGAAAATGGTAAGTTGCAGTGAGACCAGTGAGGTTATGAGAAAACAAGTGGAATTACAGGAGAAAAACAAACTTCTAGAAGCTGAAAATAGGTACTTCAAAGAAATATTTGCAGAAATCAGAGATAAAAACAATATCTTGCACATAAATAATGATTTACTCCTTCAAAAAATGAATAACTATGAAGAACAGATAATCTACCCACGAAAAGCCGAACAAAATACGATCAAACCAAACCGGAGCAAGGTAGTCAGTGGTCCCAAAAATGTAAACAACCAACACAAATTGGTACCACATCTGCACAAATTGATACTCCAATTCGGTCTCCAGATTCCGGAAAAGATTATGAAGTTAACAATCAGCCAAATGGGCTAATATCGTGCGCATCTGGAATTTCGGAAAAGGTTGGCCCAGGAGAAACAAAGACGGATACTGACAATCAGATCAAGAATGATGGGTTTCCACAGGTAAAATGGTGTAAACCAAGAAAAAACAACAAAGACAGATGGATTTTCGGGTGTTAAAAAAAATTATGGATAAACCTACACATGGTGAAGCGAGAAGCTAACGGAGACGAAATTAAAAGCTACAATAGGAGCAGAGCTAGATTGGAGGAAGATGAAATATGGGTGGAAAAGATTCCCATAACTGGCAATGGACTCAGAAAATATGTTGTTACTGCTCCTCTGCAGAAGAAAGAAGAAATGTACGACTCTTGTTTTTGTCCAAGTGGAGTTGGCATTAAAAGATTTGACTTTCAGAAACACAAGCAATTTCTTGTGCAAATTAGACAGGATAATGGGGGGAATTTTTGACATTCAAACAAGCAGAGGATCAGAAAAATTGTGAAATTAGTATTATACATCAAAACGTGCAGTCAATAGGTAATTGTGTAGACGAGTTGGAAAAGTTGATGTCAGATAACGCATAATCCCAAATTCTATGTATCACAGAACACTGGAAAACGGGGGAACAACTAAAAACATTTAGCCTGAAGGATTTCTTCTTGGAGGCAAGTTTCTGTAGACAAAATGACAATGAGCATGGTGAGACAGCAATATACCTAAGAAGAGGGACTTAGGGCGTAGAATGAGACGAGTTAAAAAAATGTCAATAGAGAATCAAATTGACTGTGTAGCGAGTGAAGTTATTATTGAAAGAAGAAAAGTTTCTATAGACAGGCTTCAGGTGCAAACGTTGAAATATTTTTCTCTAAATTTGAAGAAATTTTTAATGTGGTATATAATGAGAGAGGAGATGTTGTAATTGCTGGTGACTTCAACATCAATGTTTAAGAGGAAACAATTGATAAATTCAGATTCTGTGATATGATGAACTCAGTCAACATCATCCACAAAATTAATAAATACACCAGAGTTACACGATCATCTCCATCATGTGTAGATAATATGTCCACTAATATTGAAGACACACCTCCATATCAGATCACTTTGCACAGAAATTAAAATTTTTGACTCAGAGAACCACATGCTCCCATACTTATAGCATATGTTTCAATGTAAATAATGTGGAAAAATTCGAGAGCATAATGAAAAATCAAGATTGGTCTCATATAAATGACTTAGCTAGTGACAAAATAAATGAGCCGTGGGAAATGTACATAATTCCATGAAAGTACAGGGAATTGCACATTACATTGCTGACAGCTTCTTGAACTATATAACTGATTATATTGATGAGTTAATAATTCGTCAAAATCAGCCACATATAAGCAACACAACCAAATATATGAAATCTATGTTTGTTAATTTAGTTAGTGGAAGTGATTTCCTGAATATAGTTAAAAATCTGGAAAATAGAATGAGCAGTGGTGTAGATGAGATCCCGAACAAATTGATAAAAATTGTTGATGTTTAATTGCAGAACCTTTAGTCTACATAATAAATAACTCCTTCAAAATTGATATATTTCAGTTGAAAACGGCATGTATAATTCCTGTATTCAAAAATAATGGTGATCCAGAAATTACAGATAACTATAGACCAATAAGCTTATTGTGAGCTTTTTCAAAAATCTTTGAAACTGCAATGTGTAATAGATTGATTCTTACAACAGCATGTAACTTGATAAGTGACTCTCAACATGGTTACTTGGAAGGAAAATCTACCCATCCTGCAATTTTCCAGTTCATACAGCATATAATAGACCCATTAAAGGATGATACATTAGCATTAGACTCATTCTTAGACCTTTCTAAGGCATGCGATTGCTTGAATCATGAGATATTGTTAAATAAGCTGGAATATTGCGGAATAAGGGGACCAGCTCTAAGATGGTTTAGATCATACTTAGAGGATAGGAAACAGACGGTGAAGATCACGAAAGATGAAGTTGAGGGGAAATCCTCCGAAAAATTATCAAACATCAGTATTCCACAAGGTAGCATAACGGGACCATTGCTTTTTAGAGTTTACGTGAATGATTTGAATAATTTCATGAAGCTTGATGAGGCTTGTAAGTTGATTAATTATGCTGACGACAGAAATATGCTAGTAAAGGCTCCTGATATGATCAGTATGATTGCCAAAGCAGATTTAGACTCTGAAGGAGCCAAATCTTGGTTCATATAAAATAAACTGGTTCTTAATGAAAATAAAACAAATCTCGTACTGTTCAAAACAATCTATGCCCGCACTGACTTGCCTTTTGATGTTAGTTTAGGTAAAAAGAACTTCATAGTTAGTGAGCACTCCAAGTTCTTGGGGGTCTATATAGATAATTTTTTATGCTGAGCTATCCATGTTGAGCAACTCTGTCAAACTGAGTCACTAATGTTAAAGTTGAAGTGCAAAGAGTGATGTAGGGGCTATTGGAAGAAAAATAGGATACAGAGAAAAAATATCTGTTATTTCTGTTCAGAAATAGGCATTTACTCACACAATTTGAAACAAGAGGCCTATACCCAACTAGACATGTAAATCTGTAAATAGACTGAGTGTAACTGAAAAAGGGGCACTGTACTCTTCTATCAAATGTTCCAACAAGTTGCCAGAACACATCAAAGTTATCAATAATCTTACTGCATGTAAAAAAGAAATCTATAATATGTCAATAAACTTGGAACCCTATACAATGGGAGAATTTTATAATATGTAGGTGTTTTTGAGATCAACTCTATTTTCTTCAATGGCTGCTCTACATGCAATAAATTGTAATTATATCTCAAAATGAAGATTATTATTATTATTATTATTATTATGCAATGAATGAACACCTTGTAAATTGGGTAAACTACTACCACAGTAGTTAGAGGATACATTAATAAAGCTTCATGGGCTCACCACCCACTTTAAAGACACAGCGGTTTTGAGTTATTAGAAACAACATGATCAGGATAATTTTATAAAGTGGCTTCGAGAATATTGTAGAAGTATGTGTGTATGTGTGCGTGTGTGTATGTGTGTGTATGTGTCTTATGAAAAAATGTCTTGTGCTAGAGTGACATTGGGATGTCAAGACCTTACAAATAATACAAAAAATAAAAGTAATTTGAAACCAATTTGAATTTGTTCAAATACGTATATCGGCAGTCATGCTCTCATCTACATCGGATATCCCCATTAATAATTCATATAAGATAATTTTCGAAAGATCTATTGTTTCGTCACTTGATGAACTGAATTCAAACTAGAATATTGAAAATAAAAAGTTATTACGCTATTAGTTCGATGAATTTCCAACTCTGATTTACAACAACGTTAACAAAATAGTTTGAATAACTTTATTTTGTTTTATACAAAATAATCTTCATTGTGGAATAATTAACTACCTTCTACTCAACAAATAAAATTTGTTATTCTGGAATAATATCACACGTCCAAACGCAACGAACGAAAATTAAAGTTTAGCTTCAATAGACAAATCTGCATAAGTTAATTAAAGAACAAATTGTATAACAATCCATAATTCCAACAAATTGAAATTATTTGAAATAAAACATCGGGACAGTCGCAGCAGCTATTGTACAGCTACATTCCTCGCGAAACGTTAAGTTTACACATACAATGTTGCCAAATACGGACGCCGAGGAATCCGTGAAGTAAAAGCTGAAATATGCAAGAAGGACGCCAAGGGATTGATGAAATAAATCATGTATATACATCGGACATACGGCGGCGCGCGCTGCGCCGCTCACTGCAAACTGATTGAACTATTATATACAGCGTAACATACAAATAATTCATTTCACCATAATCTGGGCGTCCTAGTCGATTTTCGGCAAACACTCCTATAACACTATACGAGTCCTCTGGCAAAATTTCAATGGGGATACCACTCGGCGTCCACATACGGACGCTCAGTTGGACACGGACGCCGAGAGAATAGTAAATCGACAATGTACGTACGCCAAGAATATAGCGGGATGTATATATATATATATATATATATATATATATATATATATATATATATATATATATATATATATATATATATATATGTAGAACTGGATTCTCGGGTATTGATCCGCGTTGTGTGGTTTCGGTCCTCAAAAGGACCAATTTCACGACGTTTCGGCAAAGTCGCATTTGCCATCTTCAGGTGATTCGACCGTAGAGTCTGGAAAATCTAGGCGAACTGACGCTTACTTGGAGGGACAGGTATTCATATCCTCCGTTATGCTTGACCTTTGGACTTTCGAACTATTTCACGCTTGGTTGATTTCTACGTGTTTGGCTCCGAATGACACGTTTGGATGACGTCATTGCGACGCTGGAATCAGCCGGAAAGTTTCCGTGACCTGTTGCACGTGCACTGGATACCACGTTCTCTCTTGTTTTTGGTTGTATCTTCCGACTTTCTAAAGCGGGTTTCCATGTTGCTGGTAATCTTAGTCCGTCATCTCGTTTGTTAAGACTATGTGGACGTTTCTCGATCTCTATTGCCTCCCTGGTTATTCTGGTGTAGAAGTGTTCAATGTTGGCTAGAGTCTTTGTGCCGCTAAAGTTGATCATATGGCCCGTACTTCTTACATGTTCAGCTAGTGAAGACGTGGTTTCGTTTTTCGACACAGCGTTTGCATGTTCAGTCTTTCGCACATCAATGCGTCTATTGGTCTGTCCGATGTATGTCTTTTCACAATTACCACATGGCACCTCGTACACTCCTTGGCATTCAGAGGAATTCTGTCTTTTGGATTCCGAAGAACATTTTTGATTTTCCTATCTGTTGTGAAGGTTGTTTTGATATCATGACGGCTCAGTATTTTGACA